>SJYQ01104704.1:33915-107697 GCA_006410935.1 Redunca redunca | reverse complement strand
TCTGATTTTGGTGTTGACCATCTGGTGATGTCCATGTGTAGAGTCTTCTCTTGTGTTGTTGGAAGAGGGTGTTTGCTATGACCAGTGCGTTTTCTTGGCAAAACTCTATTAGTCTTTGCCCTGCTTCATTTCGCATTCCAAGACCAAATTTGTCTGTT
The DNA here is from genome assembly GCA_006410935.1 of Redunca redunca. Classification (NCBI taxonomy): domain Eukaryota; kingdom Metazoa; phylum Chordata; class Mammalia; order Artiodactyla; family Bovidae; genus Redunca; species Redunca redunca. The sequence goes on along the minus strand of SJYQ01104704.1, from coordinate 107,539 downwards.
ACTCCAGGTGTTTCTTGACTTCCTACTTTTGCATTCTATCCCCTATAATGAAAAGGACATCTTTTTTGGTTGTTAGTTCTAAAAGATCTTGTAGGTCTTCATAAAACCATTCAACTTCAGCTTCTTCAGTGTTACTGGTTGGGGCATAAACTTGAATAACTGTGATATTGAATGGTTGGCCTTGGAGACAAACAGAGATCATTCTGTCATTTTTGAGATTGCATCCAAGTACTGCATTTCGAACTCTTCTCTTGACCATGATGGCTACTCCATTTCTTCTGAGGGATTCCTGCCCGCAGTAGTAGATATAATGGTCATCTGAGTTAAATTCACCCATTCCAGTCCATTTTAGTTCGCTGATTCCTAGAATGCTGACGTTCATCCTTGCCATCTCTTGTTTGACCACGTCCAATTTGCCTTGATTCATGGACCTGACATTCCAGGTTCCTATGCAATATTGCTCTTTACAGCATCAGACCTTGCTGAAGACATATCTATTTTAATTAACCCAACAAACTGAAACTAGTTTTTATTTACCAAAGATTATCTCAGATCATGTGAACTTGAAAAGCATTTGGGTTAGTTTCCATTATATTTTTGAGAGTTTAGGATTTCTTAATTCATATAAGTTCTTAATTCTCTTCAAGCCAAGTAGAGTGCTTTTACAAATTAATTTTGGTTCTACCATCCAAAGGTAGAAAATACTACACATTTATTATCCAAACATATAAACAGATGAAAACAGAGATCTTATAGCTTCTATTTTAAAATTACTGCCATAGAACAAGTATAAGACAAAACTTACTAGTTATAAAAGCAGTTGGATCAATGTTTTCCAATAGATGAAATAAGTTAAGCTTATTTGTTCAGATGGCTAGAGCTGTTTACTAATATTTGTGGAGAAGACATGTAAGAGATTTTTCATGTGTCTAAGTTCAAAATGACCACCTCTTCCACTTTTTTTTGTTGTCTGTTTGTTTTAATGAGAATTACTTCCCTGAAGTTGATATCTTAAAGAAATGCTCTAACTAAGAGTTCCTGGAGCATTTCTGGTTTTGCCAAGATTCATAAGAAAATGACAGTTGTTTTTAACTCCTAAAGGAATTGGGTTTCAACTTAAATAACATCATAGGTTGCTCCACCCAGTTTTAGAAGGTTTTTCTTTTACTTTGTGTACACAGTTTTATTTTAGCTTAGTGGAGGAGGCCTAGAAAAATTCCTATCAGGGTCTGAATGTCAGCTTTCAGCCTGGCCAATTTCTGACCACAGAGCTACTTAAAAATCCTTCTAAATATCTTGTCTTTTTTCAGCCAGGACAAACAGTAAATGTTTCTGGAAGTGCTGAACAACTCCTTTGTTATCTCCAAAGAAAATGCAAAAGACATTTTATTTTTCTCTTTATTGGGCACTGTAGACAGATCTGGGAGAGCTGACTCTGGTTACTCTCACCCTTAGCTCGATTGTATCAGTCTTTTCAGGACCACATCTGCAGGCTCTGATAGGGGTTTAAAGTAGACAGTGTAGCTTCAGTATCTAAAAGAATTTGGCAAGGTTTTCCATTAATTTTAGTTTTCCTTGGCTGTTTAAGGGAATAACGTAATAGTTTACCAGAAAAGCCCTCGGAGTCTCATCAACTCTGGGAGGAACCCATACAGGGACCCTCCTTTGAGGGTCGATATAAGGACATTCATATCTACAAATCAGCTGAATATTATGCAGAGACTTGTTTGAGGGCATTTTCTTTTCCAGAGTCCCAGTTGCTTACCACTGAGACATCTAGCCATGAGTTAGTATTTTAATAATGGACTCCAAGAAGACTGTGATATAGGGGCCCAGGCATTATTTTAGGTGACTGACATTATTTCAGGTAACTGACCTTGGAGCCGTTATGACTTTAAAACCAACAGCTTGGTGGATTTTTGTTTACAGTCTTGTTCCAAAGTCCTTTTAAAGTGTTCAGCTACAGTGGTCAAACAGGTAGCCTCCTATCCCATTTTTTTTTTGGTTTGTTTGTTTTGGTCTTTTTATTAATCCACTAACTTCAGGACATAAACTATTTACAAATAGTATAGCTAGAGCAGGTTGGGTGACTTCATCTCTTGAATGAAACCCAGAAACCTGTAGGAGGAGAGCTTCTAGATGAGCTCTAAAGTCAGCCACAGACTCAGCTTTTTTTTTTGGTTGCATGTTTGAATAATAGACCAGGAAGACTCTAGGATTGGCTCTCAAAAGATCAGTTTCTACTTTGAGAGCATTTTCTGCTCCGCTGGAGACCATGTTGAAGATTGAGGATCTCAAGTTATCATCCTCAGGGTTTTGCATTTTGCTTCCTTCATTTTTGTGCTTCATCAGATTCTACCAGCATATGCACAAGCTGATAAAGATTTGTCAGACTAGGGTCATAGGCTCAATAGGACTCTAAACTCTTCAACTTTTGAAGTGGTTTCTTTTTATATCCTCTCTGGGTTTAGGAAATTCTTTAAGTACTGCCCTTGATTCAGTCTTTGACTAAGATGTGAAAGATACATGAGAAGGATTGCCTACAACCCTGGGAGGTTTTATTTTAAACTGCTTAATAACCTCTCCAGAATGGAAAGGCAGGGGGTGGGGTTGGGGTGGCTCAAGAGGGAGGGGATATATGACTCACACTGTTGTACAGCATTAACCAACACAACATTGTAAAACAATTATCCTCCAATAAAAAAAAAAAGAAGAGTGGAAAGGCAGTTCAGGATAGAGAATTAGTGGAATGCGAATACTCAGGTAAACGAAGGTAGAAAGCTGCAGTAGGAGCCATGTTACTCACACTATCTTTTATTTTAGGACCTCTTGTGTCTTTTATTTTTTATTGGCCTTTCCGATGAATCTTTCAGTGAAGCTACTTTGGAATTGTGAAGGCTTTTGGAGGCCCCTGCATACCAATTAAAATAAGTATTTCATTTTATTTAATTTGGGAATCCTAGCTTTCAAGTGTATTTCTTAAATGAATGATCTTATCTAACTGGAACATTCCCCATTATGGCCACTGGAATCCTAGCTTGTTTTTGGTAAGATTTTGCCATTTTTGTAAATATCTACAGCTTCCAGGTCCACAGTTCTTAGCCATAAGATAAGCAGGTGTGCCGAAAGGTGGTGTGCTTAATGCTTTAGAATTTGAGTTAGTAATTAACTTTTACTTTTATTATTTAAAAAAATAATTATTTATTTATTTATGTATTTATTGAGCTGGATTTTGGAGTCAAAATAATACTAAAAAGGGATGTGCCGCTTAGGAGAAAATTGTATGGTGTTTTACAGTGTACTTCATTGCATGACAATGTTCTTGAGGTTGGCTGGTGACCTAGTGTCTGTCTACCCAGTCTGTGGTGAACTTATTCTAAAATAGGAGACTTAGAGTTTGGTGAGAAGTGCTCTAACAGCTTTTAAGTGTTCAATCCATGCTCACCAATTTTTGTGGCTTTTCTGCTTCCAAGATCTTTATCGGCAATAGCCTTTCATATAAAACAAAACAAATGTGTGCCCCTTAATATACCAAGTAGTAACCAAAGAAACGTTACCGCAGATGGGCCAGCAGAAGGCCCTATGCACACAGCCAGCCATTCTCAACGTGGAGCTGGGGTTGGGAAGAGAATTGAAACAAAAGACCTCAAAGAATGGGCATTGCAAACTGATTTCAAAGAAATGGGAAACTGCAAATTAAACTGCCGACAGTTCCCAGCATGGAATGTGGTCACAGAACCAAGGGCTAAGACTCCCAAACAAATGAGGAGCTGAAAACTGAGACAAGGCCTAGGGGTTAGTTCTGGGTGGAACTGTCTGCTAGCTTAAACTGACCTGCCCTGGACTGGAAAGTCTATTAAATCAGGAGCTTTATCCAAAGAAAGCGAAAGCAACCAAGAGGAACTTACCGATGACCTTCAGAAATGACGAAGACATTGTGGAGTACCATGCCTCTGTCCCCTGTTGTTCCTGAAGCCATTGGAAGTTCACTTCAGATCCCACTGCTGCCACCAAATCTGTTAAAAGACAAAATTCAACTGAGTAAGTTTTATAGGTCTTACTGACTTTGTTCAATGATCCATGAATTGGTAGCATCCTATGTAGCATATATAAAGATGCTATACACAATGAAGGGCTTTTATAAGCAGAAGTGGGCACAACAAGGAAAGATCAGATTACCTTATCTTTCTCTTAGAGGATGGAAGGGGTCTCTAAAGCAGATTACCTCACTAGTGCTGACCAGGAAATTCCAGACTGAACAGTTTAGACTATATTCCTGGAGGAGGTTGAGACTGAAATTAGGTTATGTATTAAGTCTTGATCTGTGACATGGCTTAACCCAAGTGATTCCATTTGGGGTCTTTTTTTTTTTTTTTCCCACACCAACAGTGCGTGTTTTGCTCTGCCCTGCCCTTCTAAGAAGTTGTTGCTTTAGCTCCTGAGTTTTCATAGCTCTTTACATAGACCTGTCTTATGACACTGAACATTTCCTTTGTGTATTAAAGTTACTGGCATCAGTAACAACAAACATTCTTTATTATAAACTTAATGCATTATTTTGTTTTATATTGCTAATTCCATTTTATATTCCTAATTTATTTTATCCCCATTTTGCGGGTTAGGAAACTGAAACATGAAGAGGTTAAATAAGTTATGCAAGAATATGTACATGGTGGAGTCAGGGTTCAAATGAATAAAGCCAAGAGCCCATACTTCTAACGACTGCTACACAAGACAGTATTGTGGTTACTAGACTGGGAGCTTCTGGGTGGCAAAATCTTTCTATGCTCCGTCTTTGTACCTCCCAAAGTACCTAATGCCATTCATTGCCCTTTAAAGATGCTCAGTAAAAAGAAGCACACATTTGGTCAAATATCACTTTCCTCTCATCAGAAGGTGGATGAATTAGTGACTGGAACATGGTGTTTAATGCAAATACTGAAATCTCATTTCCCCACTGCTCCTCTTCCCTGTTTCTCCTTCTCCTTTTCTTCCCCCAGACTGTCGAGAAGGCAATATTGTTGGGAAGGGCAGAGGGGCTTCTTTCCACTTTAAGAAGAGTTTAGAAAGTCCCCACTTTCCTGGGGACTAGACACCTCCTGAGTAACATGGAGGCAGCAGCCCTTTTTAGCTGGCAAATGCTCTACAGTTTGCAACCTCAGATCATTCCAGAGAATGAATCTTTTGAAATAAACACAGAGGAATGGGATCTTTTATTATCTCCAGATGGGACTGTGCAGCCTTGGAAGCTGTAGAAATAGTTCTGTTATGCCTGGATCATGCTTCTCTTATCTTCCAAAAGGAAATAAAGTTCCTTTCACTGAGGAGTGGTAAATTGTGTTATTTAAAAAGTCAGCTTGGATTAAATTCTGCGGATTGACCCCCTCACTCCCACACCCAATCCATATTTTTCTGGTTTACATTTTATTTAAATTAACATCCCTCTCCTCTATTTAAAATAAGATATTAGGTTGAGTTGAAAATACACACACACAGGTAAAGTTGTCATTTTTGAGTTGTTATCACAGATTTAGATGTTATTTTGAAAACAAGAATGAAATCTGAAAGTGGAATGTCCTTTAGCGTATACTAGGAAGGGAATAGGTTAAAGTGTATCTGTAGTATTTTTATTTCTCATTCTGTTAGTGGTAGCCAGCAGGGCAGCTTCCACATAGAAGATGCCCAATAAGCATTTATCGAATGAACTGCATACTTAAAATTTGGGGTTACAAAATAGAAAATGTAATTTCAAAATTGATGATGCCACCTATTGGCAAAGATAAAATGTAAGACAACACTTAACATAATAAGTTACATCCTGTCTCCCAGTCATTTGTTATTTATCCCCACAGAGATTATAAGAATAATTGAGGAGCTGGAAGGAATAGCTTGCTTGGTCCCTGCAGACATGAAGCCCACTTTAGTTGTTCTCCATTGTTCAGTTGCTCAGTTGTGTCTGACTCTTTGCAACCCCATGGACTGCAGCATACCAGGCTTCCCTGTCCTTTACCATCTCCTGGAGCTTGCTCTCATCTGGAGTTGCACTCTACTAGGTGCCTATTAAGTGCACAATAATTTGGAAGATGTTAGCAAAGTGAAGACATAGCCCTATCTTCAGGGAGCATCTTATCTAGTTGGAAAGAGAAGATCTATCTCTAGGGAGCAGTCAACAAATACAACACCAAACAATAAATAGCCTGACATTAAAATGCATGATGGGGAAACAGTGGAAACAGTGTCAGACTTTATTTTCTGGGGCTCCAAAATCACTGCAGATGATGACTGCAGCCATGAAATTAAAAGACGCTTACTCCTTGGAAGAAAAGTTATGACCAACCTAGATAGCATATTAAAAAGCAGAGATATTACTTTGCCAACAAAGGCCCATCTAGTCAAAGCTGTGGTTTTTCCAGTGGTCATGTATGGATGTGAGAGTTGGACTATAAAGAAAGGATTGATGCTTTTGAACTGTGGTGTTGGAGAAGACTCTTGAGAGTTCCTTGGACAGCAAGGAGATCAAACCAGTCCATCCTAAAGGAAATTAGTCCTGAACATTCATTGGAAGGACTGGTGCTGAAGCTAAAACTCCAATACTTTGGCCACCTGATGCGAAGAACTGACTCATTTGAAAAGACCCTGATGCTGGAAAAGATTAAAGGTGGGAGGAGAAGGGGACAACAGAGGATGAGATGGCTGGATGGCATCACCAACTCAGTGGACATGAGTTTGAGTAAACTTCGGGAGTTGGTGATGGACAGAGAGGCCTGGCGTGCTGCAAACCTGGGGTCACGAAGAGTTGGACACGACTGAGTGACTGAACTGAGAACTCACGATGTTCATTCCATGTATGTAGTTATATTTTACTTATTACATACTGGCTGTGGCACTAGTAGTGACGAACCTGCCTTCCAATGCAGATGTTAGAGACATGGGTTTGATCCCCGGGCCAGGAAGATCTTGGGGAGGACATGGCAACCCACTCCAGTATTCTTGCCTGGAGAATACCATGGACAGAAGAGTCCGGAGGGCTACAATCCATAAGTTTGCAAAGAGTTGGACATATCTGAAGCGACTTAGACAGCATAGCACAAACATATTTTGGGTACTCACAGGGCAGGAATAAGTCTGTTTTGCTTACTACTTACCTCAGAACTAGCATATCAATCAGAAGGCAATCGATAAACACTGTTGAATAATTGAATAATTTAGTACTTATGGTTAGATACATGTAGTTTAGAGAATATTTTAAATCCTGACTGGCAAAACAGATCAGAAAACACATGTGAACAAAGGAAGTCATATGGAGGAAGTGGGGTTTGAGTTCTGGAAACTCCCTCAAGGGATTTATAACCTAATACAGATGAAGCCATCAGTGCAGGGAGATCTCTTGTAATTTTGGATTTGCATTTAAACTGGAGATTTTCGTGGTTTGCTGTACCCACCCACGCTTTTTCCTCAGTCGATGACTGAGTTTTTGCTCAATCCTGGTGAAGTCCAAAAGAAAAAAAAAAAAAGAAGGCAGACAGTGGGTAGTTGCAAAACTGCAAACATACATTTTACCCCTGAAGTCTGTGGGCAGGTAATCTAGAAAGGTTTTTCCTTTCTTCCTTTCCCTACCCAGCTATGTGCTTCAAAGTATTCCTGTAGCACTTGGCAATATGTATAAAGATTCTTAAAATGGCTGTATCTTTTGATCTAGTATTTCTTCTAAGAAAGTATGCTAAGGAAATAATCAGGAATGTGAGCAATGCTTTCTGGTAAAAAGGGAAATCATTCTATACTCAACATGGAAGCAGTTAAGTTTTGCTACAGATTTAAGGTAATTCTCATACAATATTAAAAAATATGACACAAAATTTGTGTATGTAGGTTATCCCTGACTAGAAAAATTACAAGCTGTTTTGATTTTACTCTAGTATAAGAAAGTCTTTGAAATTTAGTGGATGAAATTTAGCTCATCAATTCTGGTTACTTCTGCTTTCATTGTCTTTGACTAGACTATTTTCCAATTCAATAGAGAAAGAGGGTTAACATGTAACATGCAAATGTTTCCTATCCATAGCTATACAAATGATTCCTATTAATACTATGTAAATAAATTTTGCTGGTAGATAATATGTGTGTGTTCAGTCGCTCAGCTGTGTCGACTTTTTGTGACCCCCATGAGGCGTAGCCGCCAGGCTTCATTGTCCACAGTATTTTGCAAGCAAGAATACTGGCGTGTGTCACCATTTTCTACTTCGGGGATCTTCCCGACTCATGGACCAAACCCGTGTCTCACGTGTCTCCTGCAGTGGCAAGCAGATTCTTTACCACTAGCACCACCTGGGAAGCCCACATAAACCTCTGTGTCCATCGGCAGACGAATGGATAAGAAAGCTGTGGTACATATACACAACGGAATATTATTCGGCCATTAACAAGAATGCATTTGAATCAGTTCTAATGAGGTGGATGACACTGGAGCCTGTTATACACAGTGAAGTAAGTCAGAAAGAAAAACACCAATACAGTATATTAATGTATATATGGAATTTAGAAATATGGTAACGATGACCCTATATGCAAGACAGCAAAAGAGATACAGATGTAAAGAACAGACTCTTGGACTCTGTGGGAGAAGGCAAGGGTGGGATGATTTGGGGGAATAACATTGAAACATGTATATTATCATATGTGAAACAGATCGCCAGTCCAGGTTCAATGCATGAGACAGGGTGCTCAGAGCTGATGCACTGGGATGACCCAGAGGGATGGGATGGGGAGGAAGGTGGGAGGGGGGTTCAGGATGGGGAACACATGTACACCCATGGCTGATTCATCTCAATGTATGGCAAAGCCACTACAATATTATAAAGTAGCCTCCAATTAAAATAAATTAATTAATTTAAAAAATCTCTGTAAATCAAATTCATTTGAACTATCTATAATATCTTACTGTTTCCTCACTAATTAATGAGTTAAATAAAATCTTTAATGTGTGTTAATTCAATATTTACATAAGTCAAAATTTTACCTTTTTTGAAAGCTATCCCCTAACACTATATATTTCCTGTAGTCTAGATATTTTTGAAATTAACATGTGTTGCCATTTTTTTAGTAAACTTTAAATTTAAGTACATTATGCATGCATATAAAATTTAAACATGTATGTTTTAATCAACTATGCATGCATACATACATAAATTTATAGCTCAACTAATTCTCACAAAATCAATACACCTATGTAAACCAGTCTTAGATCAAGGGATGGAATATTATTATTACCCCAGAAGTTCCTCTTATGCCTCCCTCCTAGTCACTAATACTTCCCCACCAAAACAGACCTGACTTATAACATCAGAGATTCATTTTGTCTCTTTAACTTTTGGCTACACTATGTGTCTTGTGGGATCTTATTTCCCTGACCAGGGATTGAACCTGGGACCCCAGAAGTGAGAGTGCTGAGTCCTAACCACTGGACTGCCAGGGAATTCCCTATTTAACTTTATGCAGACAAAAATCACATGGTGTGTACGCATCTGTGCCTGGCTTCCTTTACACATCACCATGTTCAAAAGATTCATCACTATCGTTGCATAAAGTTTTGGTTCCTTCATTCTCACTGCTGTGTAGTTCCATTATGTGAATAGATTACAATTTATCTATGGGCTCTCAGATTGTTTGGGGCTATTAGAAGTAGTGTTGTCATGACTATTTTTGTGCATATTTTTTGGTGAAAAAATTTCTGCCAGTTATCACATGTATTAACCTAAAATCTGAAAAAATAAACCTAAACTACATTACAAAATCAGTTTCCCTTTTTTCTCTACAAATCATTCCATCAAGATAAAATTCTTTTGATTACCAGACTTTTAACATGTAAATATATTCCAGAAGAATTAATCCTCATTTATGCCTTTTTGTGAATTTCTATAATCTGATATTTAGATCAGCAGCTAGTTGAGAAGTGTCCACTGGCACTGGGGGGTGTGAGGAAGAGGGAGAGGGAAATTTGGGTCTGATAGAAGGCACTGAGCGTTGGACCAGGGAGAAGAAGCAGGAGGTGGGAGATGGAGTAACTTTTCCACCCACTCAAGGTCTTGGCTGCTTTCCTTTGAAGAGAACCACTACAATAATTGTTAACATGATTTATTTGTTTTAAATAGTTTACAGTTGGCAACATGCTTTTATATTTATTACCTCATTTGATCTTGCTCTCACAAGAAGGTTGGTATTTTCATTACTGTTCTTGTTGGCGGGTTACAGTCCATAGGGTTGTGAAGAGTTGGACATGACTGAAGCAACTTAGCACACTTGTTTTAATAATAGATACTTAAAGCTTAAAATTGGATGCCACGGTTAGACTGGAGAGGCCAGGCTCTATAATCTATGCACATCTAGTTTATGCTGTCCAGGTCAGTTTGGTACCCTCCATTCACTCCCTGTGAGCTTCCCTGGTAGCTCAGTCGGTAAAGAATCTGCCTGCAGTGCAGGAGATCTGGGTTCAATTCCTGGGTTGGGAAGATCCCCTGGAGAAGGAAATGGCAACCCACTCCAGTATTCCTGCCTGGAAAAGCCTGTGGACAGAGGGGCCTAGTGGGCTACAGCCGATGGGATTACAAGAGTCGGACACGACTTGGCGATTAAGCCACCACTCATTCAGTCCCCATCTTGGCAGTAGGGAAGGAAGGAGGAATTAAAAAGAAAGAGCAGAAAATCTGTCTTCGCCATCTGTGAAGCACATCAGCAGACCTGCTGGTCAGATGGCAGGGGAGGAGGCTGTGGTGCAGGCCTTGGGTGGATGGTCAGGTGGAATGGGATTCACCTGAAAACTCCTGACAGCTACTCTCCTGTGTCCTTGGCTTCAGTGCCTTGAGAAAGGGATTAAGTCTGATCTGTGCCAACCCTGTCAGTGGGCTCATCTAACTTGGCCAGCCTATTGTTGTTGACAGCCTCCAGGTGTGCATTTTCTTAGAGATGGATCTAAGGCACGAAAAATGCAATTCTCATTGCCAAGGTATTAATTTAACAAGTGAACAAGTTACAAAATGCTGAAGGGGAACATAAAGATGTCTCCAGGCTTGTCACTGGGCTCATCAGGAGCTGCTTCTCTGCCATTTCCCACACTCAACAGCCCAACAATTTTGCCATAGATAGGGTGTGTTTTAGTCTTTTTTCTTTCTTAATACATGTTTGAAATCTTATTCTTATACCTTAGGACCCAGCACTGTACACCCAAAGAGCACCTATCATTGAATTTGCAGATTAAACAAAGAGTATAATTCACATTTTAAATCTATAAAACTAAGGGAGCCCAGGAGATTAACATGAAGGAGTCAACCACTGTTCTGCATGATACAGTAAGGTATTAACCCTGAACTGCTAACCTGTAATTAGGTATCTATTCAAGCACCTATCCTCCATAGAGCACCCACGATCTTGTGAAATCTCACTTCCCACACATGAGAACCATTAAATGCAACCTGGCCAGGCTACCAGTTTGGGACACATTTCCACAAGGCTAGCCCTTCTGGGAGAGCAGGAAGCTCTTAGCTGCTTCTTATTCTCTGCCTTTTAAGTAACCAAAGGATTTGGTCACTCCACAGGCCTCTGAGATAATGCTTGATTATCCTTTCAGGATTTCAAAGTTGTTCTCCGGGGACAGCCCAAACTTGATTGCTCAATGTTTGCAGCCAGAAACACAGATTAATCATCAGCATGTGAGTTTCTTTTTTATGCTATCTGAAGTTTCTTGGATGGCATTTTAACTTATATAATAAAGTGGTAACCTATTTAATGTTCCTTCTACAAATGGCATTTTCTAAGTGTATTTCAAATTCTGAATTTTTTTTTTTACTGATGAATATATATTTGAGTTTCTTAAAATTTCATGAAGCACTTTACAAAAGAAAAACAACCAAACTCCTGGTTATGAATAGCATTTGACACAGATTGGGATTGTGTGATTTTGGTAAGGTGAAATTTATGATGCCATGGCATCTTATCACTCAAAAGTGCTCCATTTGGGGCAGCAGGAGGAAATGAGATGGGTCTAAGGAGAGTCATGAAATCTGGTTGCCTTTGTAAAAGACAGGAGCTACTGGGGGCCCACCAGCCAGGTGAAGGTAGAGTGAGAGCCACACATTCTGTTAAAATTTTTTTAAAATATAGTTTTCTTATTACAAAAAGGACACTTCCTCATATTTCAAATAGAAAATCTGACTAAAGAGACAGGGGAAGAGAATAAAAAATACCTTAATACCACTACTCACTGATTACTAATTTCTGCACTGTCTTTCCCTAGGTTGGGGAATTAACTTCTAAATCTAGGGAGAAATGAGAATTGTCCTTGAAAATACCTTTGATTACTCAGTGCTAAAATAGAATATTGCTTCCTCAGTTGATCCCTTATGAAGCTGTTGTGTTAATAAGCCATGTTATTTAAGTCTCAAAAAACAAATAAAAACAAGAGGATCTGTTAACACTAGAATAATATTCACTGTGGCCAGATACTACAAATATGAAAAGTACATGGGACCAGAAATGTATCAAATTTACATCAAAATTATCTCTTTTGGATTAACCTCAGGTTAAGTTCAAGCTCAGTTAAAGGCAGGTCAGGCGGAAACCATCACATCACTTAAAACATCCTCTCTTCCTCACCACCACCCTCTAACGACGCGTCTCTCCTTCCCTTTCCCTCTTGCCTTTCTTCTTCCTCTTTTGCCTTCTTCCTTTACCAAATTTAGGTGAATCCTCTTCAAGCTAAATGCAAAATGGTGTGATGCTACTTATTAACACATTTGTACCTATCCTGCAATAACTTTTATTTTTTCAATTAATTTTTTTTAGGTAAGAAGTGCACAACACTTTGGAAGTGGGTTGATTTAGAAACACACTCTGCAGACAGAGTATGGGGCATCTCAGCCCTTCTAAAGGTACAAAAATACATACATACTGATTTCAAAATTCAAGTAGTACAGAAAGTATAAAATAAAAAGTAAAAATCTTCTCTTTCCATTCTCTTGTCTCATACCTCAGGTTTCTTTCCACTTGAAAAGAGGTAGGCAAGACCCAGAGCTGGGCTGAGGAGCAGGGGTGTTTCTTTTTGCACATTTACACACTGTCTTTTGTAGTGTGTCTGGTTTAAAATCATTTTAGTGGGATGTGGGGAGCAAGATGAGATCAAATACATGTGTTCCGTCTACCATTTTGAGTCAGAAGCCCTCTAAGGGCTTTTAAAACCACACTTACTTTCACACATGTATTCATTTTACAAAATTGGAATCTGTTTGTTGGTCACCTTTGTCTGTCCTTAATACACTTTAGAATCTTATCATATGAATAAATATTTATCTATGACATTACTTTAAATATAAATAGTATACTTTATATAGAGATATTTATTTAACTAAACTCATTGTTGGCTGCTTAGGTTGCTTTTACTATTTCTGTATGGTGAACATAGCTTGGATGATCTGCTCAGTAACTCCATCTTTGCATATATGCTTAATTACTTCCTAAGGATAGATAGAATTCTAAACTTGAAACTGTTCACCAAAAGATATGTGCATTTTTGAGTGTATGGGACACTTGCTGTTCTTACATTTTAACTGTGTAGTCTAGGAATTAACAATGAATTTAGCTTGTTTTCTAGGGTGGGACACTACTTCAAACTGCTTTCATGTCAAGATCTGCCTCACCTTCCTACCTGGGAGTTCCCAGCATCAGACTTATGGGGGTGGAAGCATAATCCCCTCCTTCTATAAACCGGAGTGAGTCACTATCAGCTTTCCTTTCTCCACCCTTACTGAGTCCATACATATCCCTGCCTTTTTTTTTTTTTTTTTTAAGAGGTAGAATCCAGCCTAAGGGATACACTGGAGTGGAATTAGAAAAAAGCATCTGTCCTAGGTCATTCTTCCTTCCAGACTGGCTCCCTTAAATAGAGCCATCTTAAGATAAGCTATTATTAATATCTTAAGAGGTACCTTTAAAAATCTTAACCAACGTAACAAAGTAAAAAATCTACACAAGTCTTTGCAACTATTATCGATAAAAATGGTTATTATTTTTTGAAAAGTAATGACATGTACTTGCGATGGACAGTTACTTTGTCAGTAAGATTAAGGTGGATACTCTGACATTTGGGTAGATTTCCTATCTGATTTGTGTTCCTTTCCATTTGAACACTAAATGGCTTTCATGGAACTTTTTGGAACATGAAGAAAACTCAGCCTCTGGTCATGCACACACAGATATACCTCACTACCTATCCATACTCCTCTTCTGTTTGCTTGCTATTGCTATTATCATACCATCAAAGTCCAGCAATGGTTTAAAATGTGTAATGTGGTCATTACGACTGGTCAGAGCACTTTCTAGGTTAAAAATGGAAATATAAAAATGAATTTTCAAAATCTCTAGTGGCATATACTACTTTAAACACAAAGCACTTTCACATACCTGATATGATCATATAATTCTATTAAACAGTTTTTAAGGCCCCATCTCACAAATAACAAAACTGGGATGGATGGAATTTAAAAATGGCTCAAGATAAAGCTTTGGGGTTATCTCCCATGCCAGCCCTCTCTCATTCTTTGCAGGTGTTATGCCCAGGGATTTCATCCTACTGAAACTGCTCCTAATCTAGGGACGAAGCAACGAGATCACTCTCTGCATTAGGGATTTTATGGTGCTTCTTATGAAGCCCTGACATTCTGCTTTCTCTATCAGAAATCTTGGACCGTTTGATCAACCTCCTGTACCATGACTTCATGATGAGATGGAGAAAAGGGTGCCAATTTACTTTTCTCTAGAACTAAAATCATGGTCATAGAAATCTAGGAGGAAATGTACTAGTAAAACTAGCTTTCATGGTAGGTCATCTTACATTCAGCTAATTTGGGATTAATTATCAGGAGATTCCAGATAAATAAAGGTAATCAGAAATTTGCAAAACACTGCTGTAAAGTCTTAAATGATCCTTATCAGAGAGATCTGTTTTCCAGACGCACTAATTTGCTCAAGTTGAGAATTGGCATCAAAACAGAGACATTTACCTCAAAGAGAAAATAAACACCAGAAGTTCCACTTAAAATAGTCAGGTTTACAAGTTAGAGTACCCAAGAAATGCAAAGAATGCAACATGGTTAATAATCAAGGAGTGTAGCCAGATTAGTTTCCAAAATTGTTTTTTTGGGGACATGTACATATTTTCCCATAAAACCTTTCATTTAGTGATTGGGTATCAGGTTCATACACAAAACCTATCAAAACTATATTGATCTAAAACTGCATTTCAATTTCCCAAAGATTCCATCCTTATTCTAATCCCTGTGGAAGCCTGAGTGAACACTGGGAAATTGCAACTTAAGACTCACTGAACCCTGAGAGACTGTGGGTGGAGGTGGGCCTTTCAGGGTTCAGTAGTAGAGTCAATATATGCTACTTCTGGGAGAGGAAAAAGCCATCAAACACAACAATGGCTGTTCATATATTTTGCCCCAGATACATTTTGTTGTTCCAAGGATCACCCTGTAATTCCTTTCTTTCTTTTTTTTTTTTACACCCTGTAATTTCTTGAGCAGGATCCTATGGGGAGAAGTCTGGTTGTAGGGAGCTTGTTTCAAAACTTCCTTTGTATAATACCTTACATCAGATTGAGACATCAGTTGCTCCACCTGAAGAAAAAAATGCCAGGGGTGGTTGTTTCTGTAAGTGGGGAGAGAAAGGGTGATGAACCCCACTTAGGAGAACTCACTTTTTCCTCAGGCCTTTTATTTATTTTTTCTAGTTTTACTGAGATATAATAACATACATCTGCACAAGTTTAAGGTATTTAGCATGATAGTTTGACTTACATATGTTGTGACATGATCACTGCAATAAGTTTAGTCAGCATGCACCATCGCATATAGATACAATCAAAGGAAAAAGAAAAAAAATTTTTTTCCCTTGTGATGAGAACTCTTGGGATTTACTCTTATTAACGATTTTCCTATATATCATACAGCAATGTCAACTGTAACTATCATGTTGTACATTATTTATTTATCTTAAACTGAAAGTTAGTTCTTTTTGACTACTTTCCTTAAATTTCTCCTCCCCCAGCCCAACCCTCTCTGAAAACCACATATCTGATTTCTTTCGCATGAGTTTTTTTTTTAAAGATTCTATATACAAGTGAGATCATACAGTTGTGTCTCTCTCTCACATATATCACTCAGCACAGTGCCTTCAAGGTCCATCCATGTTACTGAAAATGGCAGGGTTTCTTCTTTTTTATGGCTGAATATATATAGTGGAGTATTATATATATCAAATTTCTTTATCCATTCATCCACTGATGGACCCTGACATTGTTTCCAGGCCCTCAAGCCTTTTAGAACAATGTCTCATACTTAACTGCACTTTCTTAGATTGAGTAACAAAACTACAAATCTTTCAAAGTATTCTAACATTCACATTTACTCACCAAGTCTAACCTTGGATTTCTTTTCACTTGTTTGAAAGCAGATCAATTCTTGCTGTAAGTTTTGAAAAAGAACACAGTGCCCTTGCAACAATGATGACCTTCCAAGAGGCAAGATAAGGAGAAGAAGCAAAGCAACTGCCCAAGATGGACTGTGGACATTAGGGAGGTGTGGAATCTGGAAAATCGCTATCACAGAAAGTCATACTGAAAAGAGGTTCAGGAAAATTCAGTTTGGCGCTCCATGTTTTACAGTGTAAAAACTTGCCTAGGTTAACAGGATTAGATATGGTCTCTTGGCACTCAGCTTCATTTTCACCAACTTCTATAGATATCCCATCCCTGCTGCACAGTATTATAGGAATTGGAAGTCTCAAAACTATATTTCCTACTTTTCATCATGAACAAAAATCACTATCAATTGCGATGTCAACAGTAAAGCAAGCTTTCACAAGAAGACATAGGAGAAAACATTTATGACCTTGGAGTCAGCAGTCTTAAACCAGATGCTCACAAAATAAATGGACCATAAAGGAAAATCTCTGATAAACTGAACTACATCAAAATTATGAACATCTTCATCAGAAGACATTATTAAAGGAGTGAAAAAAAACAAGCCACAGAGAGGCAAAGGTGTTCCTGATACATATACCAAGCAAACAGTGGTAAAGAATTAGCCTGCCAATGCAAGGAACACAGGTTTGATCCTTTGGTCAGGAACATCCCCCAGAGAAGGAAATAGCAATCCATGCCAGTATTCTTGCCTGGAAAATCCCATGAACAGAGGGTCTTGGTGGGCTACAAACCATAGGGTCACAAAAATGTCGGACAAGACTTACCAACTCAACAATAACAACAACATCCAACAAAAGACTTATATTCAGAATAGGGGTGGTGGTGGTTTATGGCACCCCACTCAAGTACTCTTGCCTGGAAAATCACATGGATGGAGGAGCCTGGTAGGCTGCAGTCCATGCGGTCGCGAAAAGTCGGACACGACTGAGCAACTTCACTATCACTTTTCACTTTCACGCATTGGAGAAGGAACTGGCAACCCACTCCAGTGTTCTTGCCTGGAGAATCCCAGGGATGGGGGAGCCTGGTGGGCTGCCCTCTATGGTGTCACATAGAGTCGAACACGAATGAAGTGATTTAGTAGCATGTCTGACTCTTGTGACCCCATGAACTGTAGCCCTTCAGGTTATGGAATTTTCCAGGTAAGAATACTGGAGTAGGTTGCCATCTCCTTCTCCACATACTCAGAATAAAGAACCATAAGGAACAAGAAAAATCAGATAAGCTAATAGAAAATTGGGTGAAAGAGTTGGACAGGCACTTCATGGAAGAAAATATTCAAGTGGCCAACAAACATAAAAGATGGTGCTTTACTTGTTAGATATCAAGGTAAATAAAAATTAAAACCACAATATGATTTTGATATATTGCATTAGTCTTTCAACAGAATGGCTCAAATGTAAAAGATGGAAAATATAAATTTTGATAAGGATGCAGCACATTCATTACTTTGGAAAATTGTCTGGCAATATCTACTTGAGCTAAGCGTACGCATTTCCTATAACCCAGAAATTTCATTTTTTAAAAGAATTTATTTATTTTAATTGGAGGATAATTAGTTTACAATATTGTGCTCAGTTCAGTCGCTCAGTCGTGTCCGACTCTGCGACCCCATGAATCGCAGCACGCCATGCCTCCCTGTCCACCACCAACTCCCGGAGTTTACTCAAACTCACGTCCATTGAGTCAGTGATGCCATCCAGCCATCTCATCCTCTATCATCCCCTTCTCCTCCTGCCCCCAATCCCTCCCAGCATCAGAGTCTTTTCCAATGAGTCAACTCTTCACATGAGGTGGCCAAAGTACTGGAGTTTCAGCTTTGGCATCAGTCCTTCCAAAGAACACCCAGGACTGATCTCCTTTAGAATGGACTGGTTGGATCTCCTTGCAGTCCAAGGGACTCTCAAGAGTCTTCTCCAATACCACAGTTCAAAAGCATCAATTCTTCTGTGTTCAGCTTTCTTCACAGTCCAACTCTCACATCCATACATGACCACTGGAAAAACCATAGCCTTGACTAGACGGACCTTTGTTGGCAAACTAATGTCTCTGCTTTTGAATGTGCTGTCTAGGTTGGTCATAACTTTCCTTCCAAGGAGTAAGCGTCTTTTAATTTCATGGCTGTAGTCAACATCTGCAGTGATTTGGGGGCCCAGAAAAATAAAGTCAGCCACTCTTTCCACTGTTTCCCCATCTATTTCCCATGAAGTGATGGGACCAGATCCCATGAACTTAGTTTTCTGAATGTTGAGCTTTAAGCCAACTTTTTCACTCTCCTCTTTCACCTACATTAAGAGGCTTTTTACTTCCTCTTCACTTTCTGCCATAAGGGTGGTGTCATCTGCATATCTGAGGTTATTGATATTTCTCCCAGCAATCTTGACTCCAGCTTGTGTTTCTTCCAGCCCAGCGTTTCTCATGATGTACTCTGCATAGAAGTTAAATAAGCAGGGTGACAATATACAGCTTTGACATATTCCTTTTCTTATTTGGAACCAGTCTGTTGTTCCATGTCCAGTTCTAACTGTTGCTTCCTGACCTGCATATAGGTTTCTCAAGAGGCAGGTCAGGTGGTCTGGTATTCCCATTTCTTTCAGAATTTTCCAGTTTACTGTGATCCACACAGTCAAGATTTTGCCATATACCAGCATGAATTGGCCATAGATACACATGTGCCCCCCACAATCCTGAACCCTGCTCCCACCTCCTTCCCCACCCTATCCCTCTGGGTTTTCCCTGGTTGTCTTTGGGTGCCCTGCTTTGTGCATTGAACTTGCACTGGACTTCTATTTTACATATGGTAGTATATGTGTCAATGCTATTCTCTCAAATCATCCCACCTTTGCCTTCTTCCACTGAGTCCAGAAGTCTTTCTTCACACCTGTGTCTCCTTTACCACTCGCATGTAAGATTGTTGTTACCATCTTCTGAATTCCATATACATGTATTATATTAATATACAGTATTTGTCTTTCTTTTTCTGACTTACTTCACTCTGTATAATAGGTGTCAGTTTCATCCACCTCATTAGAGCTGACTCAAATGTATTCCTTTTTATAGCTGAGTAATATTCCATTGTATATATGTACCACAACTTCCTTATCCATTCATCTACCCATGGATATCTAGGTTGCTTCCATGTCCTAGCTGTTGTAAACAGTGCTGCAATGAACATTGGGGTACCTGTGTCTCTTTCAATTCTGGTTCCCTCGGGGTGTATGCAGAAATTCCATTCTTTTAAATGTAGCTGAAATGCATACATGTTATTTTCATAGCAGCACTATTTGTAATAAACTAACTGGAAACAATCCAAATGTCCATCTGCAATAGAATACATAGATTTTGTTATATTCATCCAGTGCAGTAACACACAGCAATACATGGATAAATCTCACAAAAATACTGACTGAGAAGATCCAGTCATAAAAGAGTACATAGTACATCATTCCAGTCTGTAGAAGATCAAAAATAGGCAGAATTGTTTTATGATGTTAGAAAAAATCCTTCAAGGGGGACAATGACTAGAAAAGAACATAAGGGGTACTTCTAGGTGCTAGAAATTTCCATCTCCCAATCTGGGTGCTGATTACATGGGAATGTTCACTTAGGAAAGTTCATCAAGCTGACTGATCATGATTTGTGCATTTTTCTATGTGTATGTTATACTTCAATAAATACTGACTTACAGTTGAAAAACATTATAGTTTAATATAAACTAGATTTTGCCAAGCAGACACCATGAAGTGAGATTTGGAAGGTAAAAGGAACATGGATGCCATTTTCCCTACCTGTTAGTTTCCCATCTAAGGTGTTAGTGTTCATACGATATTAGAAATAATTTTCAATGGCTCCAATTTTTGTGCCTCAGCACTGCCGCCACCTCCCCTGGTGAGAAGTGGTTGTGCTGCTGGCAGTGGTCTCCATAGCTTTCTGACCTCTACGCTGTTGCTGTGTGGTCTGGCCTGAAGTTCGAGGACAGCCTTCCTGATAGTTTTGTGATCATATTTAATTCTTCATATTCAATACATAGAGCAGTGTCTGCACAGAACCCCAGTCAATACATCAGCTAGTATTACAACTGATGGGCAATGTAGTTAGGATTGGTTTTAAGTTTTGCGGAAAAAAAAAATATCATTGGCAATCTTACTACCTAGGATCATCATTCTCAGGAGAAAGTTCTGCTTTAGAGCTACCTAAATCTATTCTATTGCGTTGCGAAGCCATCTACTTCAGAGGATTCCTGGTTTCAGGTGTCATTCCAAAATGATTCTTAAGGCATCCTTTGTTCTCTCTTCACAAGCTACATAATGCCAGTTCTTTGAAATTTTCTTCTGAAGCTCTTCCTGGTTGTGGATGTTTGAGTATTCGTGTAAGGACTGCCTATACTAGTAGATTCACTGCCCTTTTCTTTTTGTTACACTCCCAGGCTCACACTTGCTTATCTAACCAAAGCCTTACACTGCTGACTCAAGTTTAGTTTATGGTCCAAGCCCAGAATTATGTTATTATTAGCCAAAATTCCCATGGATTGAGGCAGAATTGCAGAAGATTGAAAAACAAAACTTTTCAGCCATAAGTAAGAGTTTTTACCTGGCCCTCCCAAACACGACAATATCTAATAAAAACAGCTTATAACAATGAGAATCAGAAGCCTAAAGAGAAATGAGCTAACAAGCATAGAGGAATTATTGAATAGTGGAATTGTACAGTTAGAAGAGATTTAGAAATAGTCTATATAAGCCAGGAAATGAAGCTCAGATCTTCACCCAGACTTCCAGTCAGAGCTTATTCTGAGTACTCTTGTTCCTCAAGGTGTGGTCCTCAGACCAGCAGCAAGTGCACCTGGAAACCTGTTAGATATGCAGAAGCTCCCAACTCGAGACCCATAAAGTCAGAATCAGCATTTTAACAACCCCTCCCACCCACCAAGTGATCTGTATACATGTTAAAATTTGAGGAGATATAGGCAAAGGACTTTTAATACTGTTCATGGGGTTCTCAAGGCAAGAATACTGAAGTGGTTTGCCATTCCCTTCTCCAGTGGACCACATTCTGTCAGTATGTAAAGGCAAAATGATAGAATACTGAAAGAGAAACTCCCCAGGTCAGTAGGTACCCAATATGCTACTGGAGATCAGTGCAGAAATAACTCCAGAAAAAATGAAGGGATGGAGCCAAAGCAAAAACAATACCCAGTTGTGGATGTGACTGGTGATAGAGGTAAGGTACAATGCTGTAAAGAGCAATATTGCATAGGAACCTGGAATGTCAGGTCCATGAATCAAGGCAAATTGGAAGTGGTCAAATAGAAGATGGCAAGAGTGAACATCGACATTCTAGGAATCAGCAAACTAAAATGGACTGAAATGGGTGAATTTAACTCAGATGACCATTATATCTACTACTATGGGCAGGAATCCCTTAGAAGAAATGGAGTAGCCATCATGGTCAACCAAAGAGTCCGAAATGCAGTACTTAGATGCAATCTCAAAAATGACAGAATGATCTCTGTTCATTTCAAGGCAAACCATTTTATATCACAGTAATGCAAGCCTATGCCCCAACCAGTAACAATGAAGAAGCTGAAGTTGAACAGTTCTATGAAGACCTACAAGACCTTTTAGAACTAACAACCAAAAAAGATGTCCTTTTCATTATAGGGGACTGGAATGCAAAAGTAGGAAGTCAAGAAACACCTGGGGTAACAGGCAAATTTGGCCTTGGCGTACGGAATAAAGCAGGGCAAAGGCTAATAGAGTTTTGCCAAGAGAACGCACTGGTTGTAGCAAACACCCTCTTCCAACAACACAAGAGAAGACTTTACACATGGACATCACCAGATGGTCAACACCGAAATCAGATTGATTATATTCTTTGCAGCCAAAGATGAAGAAGCTCTATAGAGTCAGCAAAAACAAGACCAGGAGCTGACTGTGGCTCAGATCATGAACTCCTCATTGCAAATTCAGACTTAAATTGAAGAAAGTAGGGAAAACCACTAGATCATTCAGGTATGACCTAAATCAAATCCCTTATGATTATACAGTGGAAGTGAGAAATAGATTTAAGGGACTAGATCTGATAGACAGAGTGCCTGATGAACCATGGACGGAGGTTCGTGACATTGTACAGGAGACAGGGATCAAGACCATCCCCATGGAAAAGAAATGCAAAAAAGCAAAATGGTTGTCTGAAGAGGCCTCACAAAGAGCTGTGAAAAGAAGAGAAGCAAAAAGCAAAGGAGAAAAGGAAAGATATAAGCATCTGTATGCAGAGTTCCAAAGAATAGCAAGGAGAGATAAGAAAGCCTTCCTTAGCAATCAATGCAAAGAAATAGAGGAAAACAACAGAATGAGAAAGACTAGAGATCTCGTCAAGAAAATTAGAGATACCAAGGGAACACTTCATGCAAAGATGGGCTCGATAAAGGACAGAAATTGTCTGGACCTAACAGAAGCAGAAGGTATTAAGAAGAGGTGGCAAGAATACACAGGAGAACTGTACAAAAGAGAGCTTCACGACCCAGATAATCACAATGGTGGATAACTCACCTAGAGCCAGACATCCTGGAATGTGAAGTCAAAATGGGCCTTAGAAAGCATCACTACGAACAAAGCTAGTGGAGGTGATGGAAGTCCAGTGGAGCTATTTCAAATCCTGAAAGATGATGCTGTGAAAATGCTGCACTCAATATGTCAACAAATTTGGAAAACCCAGCAGTGGCCACAGGACTGGAAAAGGTCAGTGTTCATTCCAATTCCAAAGAAAGGCAATGCCAAAGAATGCTCAAACTACTGCACAATTGCACTCATCTCACATGCTAGTAAAGTAATGCTCAAAATTCTCCAAGCCAGGCTTCAGCAATACATGAACCGCGAACTTCCAGATGTGCAAGCTGGTTTTAGAAAAGGCAGAGGAACCAGAGATCAAATTGTCAACATCCACTGGATAATCGAAAAAGCCAGAGAGTTCCAGAAAAACATCTATTTCTTCTTTATTGACTATGCCAAAGCCTTTGACTGTGTGGATCATAATCAACTGTGGAAAATTCTTCAAGAAATGGGAATACCAGACCACCTGACCTGCCTCTTGAGAAACCTGTATGCAGGTCAGGAAGCAACAGTTAGAACTGGACATGGAACAACAGACTGGTTCCAAATAGGAAAAGGAGTACGTCAAGGCTGTATATTGTCACCCTGCTTATTTAACTTCTATGCAGAGTACATCATGAGAAACGCTGGACTGGAAGAAACACAAGCTGGAATCAAGATTGCCGGGAGAAATATCAATAACCTCAGATATGCAGATGACACCACCCTTATGGCAGAAAGTGATGAGGAACTAAAAAGCCTCTTGATGAAAATGAAAGAGGAGTGAAAAAGTTGGCTTAAAGCTCAACATTCAGAAAACGAAGATCATGGCATCTGGTCCCATCACTTCTTGGGAAATAGATGGAGAAACAGTGTTAGACTTTATTTTCGGGGGCTCCCAAATCACTGCAGATGTTGACTGCAGCCATGAAATTAAAAGACGCTTACTCCTTGGAAGGAAAGTTATGACCAACCTAGACAGCATATTCAAAAGTAGAGACATTACTTTGCCAACAAAGGTCCGTTTAGTTAAGGCTATGGTTTTTCCAGTGGTCATGTATGGTTGTGCGAGTTGGACTGTGAAGAAAGCTGAGTGCTGAAGAATTCATGCTTTTGAACTGTGGTGTTGGAGAAGACTCTTGAGAGTCCCTTGGACTGCAAGGAGATCCAACCAGTCCATTCTAAAGGAGATCAGTCCTGGGTTTTCATTGGAAGGACTGATGCTGAAGCTAAAACTCCGGTACTTTGGCAACCTGATGCGAAGAGTTGACTCACTGGAAAAGACTCTATTGCTGGGAGGGATTGGGGGCAGAAGGAGAAGGGGACGACAGAGGATGAGATGGCTGGATGGCATCCCTGACTCAATGGACATGAGTTTGAGTGCACTCCGGGAGTTGGTGATGGACAGGGAGGCCTGGCGTGCTGTAATTCGTGGGGTTGCAAAGAGTCGGACTCGACTGAGTGACCGCTCTGAACTGAACTGAACTGAGGCAAAGGCACCACAGGCTCTTGTGCTTCTGTTTAAAATCTTGCCTAAATTATATTGCATAGAAAAACCTGATCTCTTTTAGACAAGACCTGTGTTATTATAGGTCTTGGTCTAATAGATTATTTGAATAGCTGCATTAAAGGAAAAGACAAGCTCTCTCTAATGACTTCTGAAAAAAAATAGAGGTCATCTGTTTGAGCTGTGCTAGTTTTTAATGTACCCATGCAGATTTTAATCTGCTAGAAAAATTAATAGCCTATTTGGTAGTAGCATGTCCTGCAAAAATAAGTGCTATAAAATGGGAGTATTTAAATGGATATTTAGACTATGCAGTCCTTGGTGATTTAGTTTTCAATTACACAAAGGTAATTACACCAGATCCACCTCATTCACCCTTCCGTGAGAAAATGCTGGAGTGTTGTAATAAGCAATGCTGTCGGGTAATGAGTGATCTCCACTCCTTGTTGGCTAGAATCTGGATTCATTCGTGTTAAGCAGCTTAGGGTGTATGCTAGGAATATAAATGATGGAGACACCCTTTGTGACCCTTCTCACAAAGGAAGCCTCGTCACTATTAAGGGTTCATGTGAGGCCATAGGCCCAGACTCTCAGATTGGGGAGGGCTCACATGGCCCACAGATTTGGCTCATGAGACAAGAGCGGGACTGTGGCAAAGGAGAGCTCCACAGCTGGGCTCTTCCTATGACTCTGGTTCTCAAAGTTCTCATGCTTCCAGGGTGCCAGTCATGCTTTATTTCTTGATCTGGGTGTTGGTTTCATGAGTGTTTTCATTTATGAGCTTTCACTTATAAAAAATATATACTTTCCTGTGTATATGATACATTGTAATAAAAATTCGAAAGTAGAGAAAGTTGGAGCTGCATAAGAGCAGATTTCTGTCCCATCTCTTTCCTATTCAGAAGCAGGTGATCTATGTTCCTTACTTCGAGAAACACTGCCCAGAGCAATCCAGGGGCTACAATCAGGGAAAATTGATGACCAAGCCTCATTTATCCAACCTATGCATAGACGTGGACAAGTGAAATCAAACAAGTTATAATGCGCAGTTCAGGGTGTAATATAAACACATTCTTCTGGTCTTCCTAACACCCTTGGGAGGACAATATTATCTCCATTGTACAGAAAAGGCAAAAGGTACCCATAGAGTAGGCTGAGCCAAGAGGCCATGTCAGGTCTATAAGACCAAAGTCTATCTTACCACTGCTGGACAGCTTGAAAGGGTAAATAAGTCACAAGGACAGCCTGAGGGAGTGAGAGTGATAGAGAAAGAGCACCGAATTCTTTGCCAAGGTAGTAGATAGTCATTAAGGGCAGACTGCAAATAGGAACCTCTGGTCTTTTCAGAATCTTCTGGTAAGTATTATAAATGGCATTTTCTCCGAGGTAACACCTTAAGGCCACACTCAAAGGATCTCTGATTACCTGAAGGAGGTCCTATACATGTCCCAAACAACTCAGCTGAACATCAGAAACACTTTGAGAAGATTTGAAACATACAAATTTCCTTGTCTACCCTAGAGACTCAGTTTCAGTACATTTGGGGTGAGGCCCAAAAGCTCTTTAAACCAGTCCAGGTAATTCTGAAGATCAGCTGGGCTTGGGAACCACTAGTGTAGTCATGCTGACCAGATAAAAAGTCGGGCTTGAACTGACCTTGGTAGCAGTTCATCCACAACTCAAACAAGGGAAAGCAAAGGGCCCGTTATGGTTGTCCTCAAACTAAATAAATGAAACGAAATATCAGGTCAAGAAACAAAGTGGAATAAAAGGAAACTTGCTATCATGAGATGGAAAAATGTGGCTAGTTTAGACCTGCAAATAAAAGGTCTGCACCGATGTGTCCCAGGTATTAACACTCAACTAGAGTTCATCCCCCTGGCCTGTTCACAAGGAGAGCATCTAAAGATTCTAAACATTTCTTAATTTTTCCTCTTTAAAAAATTGAGGACTTCCCTGGTAGTCCTTTGGTTAGGAATCCACATGCCAATGCAGTAGACACAGGTTCCATCCCTGCTCATAGATTTCCTATGCCTCTGGGCAACTAAGCCTGTGCAGCACAACTACTAAACCACGCACCACAGCTGCCGAAGCCTGAGCACCCCAGAGCCGTGCTCTGCAACGAGAGCAGCCCCAGTACTGCGGCGGTGACGCGCAGCCGGGCTTCACAACCAGAGAGAGCGCGAGTGCTGCAGCAAAGACCCACAGGGCAGCCAAAAATAAATACAGTCATTTAAAAATTGAGATAAACTGGCAGATAACACTATATTGGTTTTTAATATTGTTAGCTTTTTAAAAAAGTATTGTACAAAGAGAGTATACAAACTTCCATTAGTTGTGGGGATGTGAAATGTACAGCATGGTGACGACAGGTAATATCGGGAAAAAACATGAACCGTAAAGCAGTTTAATATCTGGCCTCAATATAAAATACTTGGTATAGGCTGTTTTTACTTCGGAAGTTTAAAAATTTTGAACAGAGCAAAATCAGACTTTCTTTGCAAAATTTCAGGAGACGACAGTGTTACAAAGGTAACAAGATCCAAGGGCACCTTCCCCCACCACAATGACCTGAACTGTTTTATTCTATATTTAAAATATGACCTTGAAGAACCTAGACTTCCATTTGACCCCAATGCTCAGTGGTGAAAGTACAGAGGTGATTTTGTACAATCAAGAACTTCCCTATCTCATCTGTCAACCAGAATAAATAGCTAAAACTGATAAGTTGATAAAGAGCTTTTTTTTTTAATTGGAGAGTTAATAACTTACTGTAAAGCAGAATTTAATTACTGGACCTTGCTAACAACCGACATATGAATTAATTACCTTAAATCACTGCCAAGTTTAATTCCCATTCAAGTTTAAAGAAACACGTCACAGCACTCAAACCTAGAGGAAATATTTATGATGTAAATGATAGAACACAATTAAATCTATTATTCAAATGGGAACAAAATACAGTAAACAATAAAATAAACCTAGATAGGATTTATGATAACCATCTCAACTCAAAACATGTTCTTATCTTAAACC
Organism: Redunca redunca; assembly: GCA_006410935.1. NCBI lineage: Eukaryota > Metazoa > Chordata > Mammalia > Artiodactyla > Bovidae > Redunca > Redunca redunca. The sequence goes on along the minus strand of SJYQ01104704.1, from coordinate 79,872 downwards.
CTTGTCTCATTTGAGGACAACCCTTGTTCCTCATTTATGAGATTAGAGACTCATGTTTTATTTCTTTCCATGTGTGGAAGTGGGGTGAAGAGATCTTTTAGCCAAGAAGCACATTCTGGGCCCAAACATTAGACAGATGACTGATCTCATAAATTTTATTAAAAAGTTACTTTTCTGGATAAAAGAAAAAATGAGGACAGAAAGGGGGAAATTAGAACACATACTTAACAATTAAGATGATCCTTTGTGTGATCTCAGTTCGCCGGTTTATTTAGCTTTCTGTTACCCTGATGCTGGGAAAGATTGAAGGCAAAAGGAGAAGGGGACAGCAGAGGATGAGATGGTTAGCGAGCATCACCAACTGAACAGACAGGAATTTGAGTGAACTCCAAGAGAGAGTGGAGGGCAGAGGAGCCTGCTGCGCCCATGGAGTTGCAAAGAGGTGTATACAACTTAACGACTGCGAGCTCGGTCACTTCAGTCGCGTCTGACTCTTTGTGACCCCATGGACCGTAGCCCCCCAGGCCTCTCTGTCCATGGGGTTCTCCAGGCAAGAATACTGGAGCGGGTTGCCATACTCTTATCCAAGGGATCTTCCTGACCCAGGGATCGAATCCTCCTCTCCTCTCTTAAGTCTGCTGCATTGGCAGGCGGGTTCTTTACCACCAGCGCCACCTGGGAAGCCCCACTCAGTGACTGAACAGCAATTCCTGTCTGGGCAAAATACCTCTAACAGGAAAGAATGCTTTCAGCTGCAAATATAATTTTTTTAAAGTTTTTAAATGATTTACTTTGGGTGTGCTGGGTCTTTGTTGCTGCAGGGGGCTTTCCTCTAGTCGCAGTGAGCAGGGGCTACTTTGCAGCTGCGTGCTCAGGCCTCTTACTGTGGTGGCTTCTCTCGCTGTGGAGCAGCAACTCTGGGGCATTCAGGGCTCAGTAGCCGCGTGTCTCTGCATGTCTCCTACATTAGCAGGGAGACTCTTTACCACTGAGCCACCAGGGAAGCCCTATTCTGAAATTTTTGATTTAAATGTGTCATAGTAACCTGAGACGCAACCTATTACTTATCCTTTTAGCAAAGATATTATAGATATTAGGGGAAAAAAGTATTTTAAAAACTCTTATACCCTCACACTATGGTCTGGTTGTTTTTTTGTTTGTTTGTTTTTATAGTCAGTTGGTTTTTGACAAGGGTTCCAAGATAATAAATGAGGAAAGAATAGTCTTTTCAACAAAACATTTGGGACAACTGGTTAGCACATGCAAAAGGATATAATTAGACCTTTACCTAATACAACAATTAGCTCCATCAAAGCAAAGACTGAAATGTAAGAGCTAAACCTATAAAGTTTAGAAGAAAATATATAAGCATAAATACGTGACTTTAGTCAATGACTGGTTAGATATTAACACCAGAAGCAGAAGCAACAAAAGAAAACAGATACATTTGACTTCATCAAAATTAAAAACTTTGCGTTTCAAAGGACACCAGCAAAAAACTTGTAGAAGGTGAGAAAAGATTTGCAAATTAGATGTCTGGCATGAGATCTGTATCTAGAAGACATAAAAAAAAAAATCAAAACTCTACAATAAAAAGACAACCCAGTTTAAGAATGGGCAAAAGATCTGAATACATATTTCTCTAAAGAAGCTATACAAATGGCCGATAAACATATGAAAAGATCCATAACATCATTAGCCTTCAGGAAAAGGGCAATCATAATCATGATGATTTCCTTCACACCCACTAGGATGACTGGCATACAAAAGGCAGATAATAACAACTGTTGGTGAGGGACTGGAGAAAATCAAACTTTCATACATTGCTAATGTAACTGTAAAATGGTGCAGCCATTTAGGAAAACAGTCTGATTTTCTCAAAAGGCTAGACAAAGAGCTACCCTGTGATCCAGCAATTCCCTTTTTCGGTATACAACCCAAAGTAAATGAAATCATATGTCCACACAAAAACTTGTATAGAAATGTTCATAGCAGCACTATTTGTAACATCTAAAAAGTAGAAACAGCTCAAATTCCATCAACTGAAAAATGAATAAATGGAGTATGTTATATCCGTACAATGGAATATTATTCAGCAATAAAAGAAAGCTGATACACACTGAAACACAAATGAACCTTGAAAACATTAAGCGAAGTAAAGAATGCCAGTCACAAAGGACCACATATTGTATGATTTTGTTTATAGTAATGTCTCTGCAGTAGACAAATCTATAGATAGGAAATAGAGGTTGCCTAGGGCTGGGGCAGGGGTGTTGGAGGAAAGCTGGGAGTAACTGCTAATAGGTACAGGGTTTCTTTTGGGTGTGATGAAAATTCTCTAAAATTGACTGTGGTGATGAATGCACATACCAGTTAATATACTGAAAATCACTGAATTTTACACTTTAAATGGGTGAACTGTCAGATATATGAATTATGTCTCAGCAAAGCTGCTTATTTTTTATAGAAGGGAATTTGTCACATCCAAATAAAAGCATTTAACTAAGACCCTGCATGATTTTGTTTTCTCTTTCTCTGCCAAGGCAATCTTAGAAGCATGTATTGATAGGAAAGTGCTATAAGAACAAGGCAGCTTAAATATGGAGCCAACACATGAAAGGAAATTGTTCTAGAGATTCACCCAGATCCACAGCTGACTCTGAGTAAAAGAGAAATAAGATTTTGTGTTTTTTAAAAAAAATCACACTTCATTTGGATACAGTGTTAAAAGAAGATTTAGAGATAGTTCATCTAGCCCAGAGTTTCTCAACTCCTTAGTATTGAAATTTTGGATAGGATAATTCTTAGTTGGGTGTTGGCCAGGGCCAGGGCGGGGGTAGGGAGCTGTCCTATACATTGTAGGATACTTAGCAGGATTCCTGGCCGCCTCAGTTGTGAATGTCTTTAGACCTTGTCACATGTCCTTGGGTGAGGGCACAAAATCCCCACTTCCCCTGCCTGCAGAGAACAAGTGACTTACTCTAACATTTCCAAAAGAGTGTTCCTTAGAATATTAATTTCACCCACTGCTGCAAAAGAAAAGGGTTACATAGTTTAGTAAGTGTGGAAAACAGAAAGCTAAATGAATTCTCTCACCCCTTCTGCCCCTCCTCACACATTTTATAGTGAAAATATGTAAAATACTGTCTTGTGTCACTTAAGCAATGACTTAATCGTAGTTTTGAGTTAAGAACTCGGGTCTTCTCAAGCCAAGATCAATGCTCTTTTGACTCTTTTTGAAACCAAGTCTCCCAAATTCTTGAACTGATATCCTCCAAATAAAGCTTTGAGATTTGTTGACTGGTTGTAAACTACTGGAAGGTCCAAGCACAGGCTCTCCCGAGAGGTCACATTCCATTCTGAGAGTCAAGATGTGGAGTGCGAGTGGAATGAGAACAGTAGGCCCTGTGAGGCAATCCAGAGGTCACTTCCCCTCCCTTCTCTTAATGACCAAACATTTTCAGCTTTACCTGATTCTCTTCCTTTAATTAAGACCTGATCATGAAGGAAAGAAGATATAAGGCATGGATTTGCAGGACAGGTCTCAAATTTGGCATTAGTCAGATTGAATATAACAGTAGGCATCTGGAACATATGAAAAAGATATAATAAACAACATCTTCAAAAGCAGAAGGAATATATACCGAAGACATATTCTGATATTTATGGTGAAAGTAGCTCAGTTGTGTCCAACTCTTTGGGACCCTATGGACTATACAGTCCATGGAATTCTCCCTGCCAGAATACTGGAGTGGGTAGCCGTTCCCTTCTCTGGGGGCTCTTCCCAACCCAGGGATCAAACTCAGGTCTACCGCATTGCAGGTGGATTCTTTACCAGCTGAGCCACAAGGGAAGCCCAATGTTTATTGGATAGGGATTATACTCAAGGCCAAGCTATGTACCTTGAATGATCCAGTAGGATAGAAATGTTCACAGATTCTTTCAGGAAATTCAGCTTAAATACAGACATTATTAAAACAGGGGAACACACCCTATCAAGTGACAAAAAATGATATCAAAAATTAAGGGAGAGCTTAGGTTGCTTTTTAGAAACACAGAAAAGATTTTAAATGGATGTCTGTTTTTCACCATCTTGGGATAAAATTTGGATGTAACTATATGTCAAATAGACTTAAAATAATAATTCTGAAGAGCTATTCTGCACAACTGGCAAATAAAACACTGCAGGAGCCAGGACTGACCCTGACATTTGTGAGACCAAGAGAGAGTGCAAAACAGAGGTCTGCATCTTGTGTCTAAGGGCTTCCCAGGTGGCTCAGTGGTAAAGAATCTGCCTGCCAATACAGGAGATGCAGGAGACGTGCTTTCAATTCCTGAGTCAGGAGGATCCCCTGGAGATAGAAACAACAACCCACTTCAGTATTCTTACCTGGAAAATCCTATGGACACAGGAGTCTGGGACTACAGTCAATAGGGGTCACAGAAAGTTAGACATGACTGAGCAACTGAACTCATACACATCCCATGTCTAACTGTGGAAATGTTACAAATAAAATATGTTTTGGTTTTTTTTAACTTAGTAACTTTATCTCCCTCATGATCTCAAGACCAAGTTTGAATGGTTGATTCCCGAACCCCTTGGAGTCCTGAGGTAGGACATGGAGGCATGGGGTGAGCTGGATCCTAGGCTGAGGCTGCCGCTCTTCTTGTCCCATCCCTGGCTCTGACTGAGAAGGGCCTCTCCTGCAGGAGTGTGGATACCCTGGCCCACACATCCACGCTGTGTGTACCTCCCTTGGGGACCTTCAGACTGAGGACTGAGTGTACTAGTGGCATGGTCTGCCCTTGAGAGGATGGGACTGGGGAGGAAGTATAGGCTGACCTGGAAAGTGAGCCTGACGTTTGGGCAGGGAATTCTGGGATGGTTCAAGGTACCCAGAGTCTGGTCTAGAGGCAGTGGTCCCCAATCTTTTTGGCACCAGGCATTGGTTCATGGAAGACAATTCATAGATTGGGGTGGGAAGGGATGGTTTGGGGATGATTCAAGTGCATTACATTTATTGTGAACTTTATTTCAATTACTATTACGTCAGCTCCACCTCAGATCATCGGGCATTAGATCCTGGTGGTTGGGGACCCCTGGTCTAGAGGGAATCAATGTGGGTTCTAAGTGGGTGCATCCTCTTGGCCCCAGTCTCCTCATCCAGTGGTGAGGGGCACAGCCAGGGAGGGTTAGAACAGAGCCCTTTAAAAGCTGAAAGGCTCTATCAGCAGGATCCTGAAACATTCTGGAATGTGATAATTAGTCTGAGACACAGAATCTGGCACATACTTCAGGCCTGCTTTAGCAGGAGGAGGGAAGCCAGATCAAGCTTGTCCAGACAGGAGAGATGGATCATGCCTCACTTGCCCTGGAGGGTTCACAGAAGCTTATTGATTCCTGGCAAAGCAGAACAGCCCAGGCTGGAAGAGTCTGCCAAATCTGAATGCTAGTCTAGTTAATGATTTAAAGGGGCATTCACCTTTTTAATTTATTTGGAGACTGGACTGGAAGATTCTGGTGTGATTTTTATCAGGGCCATTGAACTTCCGGTTCGTCCTCTTCATTGCGACCCCTGCTAACTCATCCACCACTGTTCTCATGGCACCAAGGACCCATCAGCCCTGCTGTCTTCCTCTCAGCTTGTTACCAGTGTTGATAGTTTCAGGAATAATCTTCATAAGTGCCCTTTACCCTTTGGTCCTCCATTCAGTCCTATTTTTTGTACTCCCCACCCAAAGTGAAATCTACCACGTACTTTCCATTTCTGCTCTAAAACAGAAGATGTTGCTGGGGAAAACTGAGAAATCAGATCCAAGACAATGTCAACTGTTTCCGCTGAGCCCTTGCTACCAACAGGCAATTGTCTGATTTTTCAGTCAAGATAGGTGCTTTCCCACTGTATTTTCTTGATCTTTCCTACAATCCCACTTCCTGTGTATCACTCTCATCTTGCATGATGGAAGAGATCAAGATTCTACAGTGTCAGCCTCCTCTTTCTGCTGCTTCTCTGCTGAGAAATATTTAAACAAGGTATTTCCTTTTCTCCTTCCCTCTCATCTCAGAGGAAGAAGGTAACTCTCTCTTCTCTAGGTCTGTTTCCTTCTTGAGTCCAAGAGTGCATGGATTCACAGGGGGTCTCTTCTCTGTTTTATATCTGTTTCTCAGTATGCCAGTTTTCTTACTTACTCTTCACTACATCAAAACATCCAATGCCTTGGCTCCTCTTCCGTCTTTTCTCCACCATCCCCCCTCCCCAGTCTATCGGTGCCTTTCTGGCTCATTTTATCACTACTGAGCCATTGTTCATCACTTTGAACAATTTTTTCATAGCATATAATCAGTCCCTTTGCCCCTTGGTCTTTCTGCCCCAGCAGATCATCCCAGAAAATTCCAAGTCTTGGATCAGTCTACCACCAATCTTCTCAGCTCTTACTTAATAATCCAAACTGTTAAAGAAAATCACGCAGTTATGTGGATTAGTGCCAGCTGCAACTGTGGTCTCTTACTTCAGTCACACTCTCAAGAGGCAGGAATTCTTCTAGCTGTCCTCCCTCATTTAAGCCTCTCTCCTACTTCTCTTGGTAATAAATCTAATCTTTGGCATTCTCATTTCTACCCTTTCACTCATTATCTCCCTATTTTCCAATCATTTTCTTCCTTCCTTCCTCTTTCTTTTATATTCATTAATACCTTGGATGTGTCTTATATTCTTCTTTCTTTTCTCTCCTACCCCAGTCTAACCAGTAACCAAATCCGGTTGATCTTCCCTCTAAAACATTTCCTAAACTCATCCTCTCCTCTTTATTTTGTCATTTTTCTTAATTCAGGCTTTCACTGTCTCTACCTGGCCTTTTGGAACTGTCTCCTAAATGGCATTCACTGATTCTAGCTGTATCTCTCTCCAATTCCTAGTGAATAGTCTTCTCAGAGGGATAATTTCTTAGGGAAAGGAAGGGTGAGTTGGGGTGAGGGAGGAAGACTCAAAGGAGAGAGAGAGAGACCCAAAGTTTGGAAGCCAAAGAAGGACACTGAAGGGAGAATAGAAATGCTTGCATTTAAACCCTCTCTTTTGTCTCTTGATAAAAATTTCAGTCAAACCTATGTTGCTTACCTCTTCTTTGTGGAGTTGACTTGCTTTTAGAGAAATACAATCAAGTACTGAGTCCTGCTGTAAGGCAAAGACTGTACACATGAAGCAAGCTAACATCTGGCCTGTGTGTTCAATTATTCTTCATTCGTTCACTTATTTCTTACTTAACAAATATTTACTGAGCTCCTACCACATGTCAGGCACATGCTAGGTGCTGGAAGGTGATCCAGACAGATAATCTTGCCTTAAAACAATTTATAGTCTAGTGGGAGAGCAGACAAATAAACTAAGATGTGGTAAGTGCAATGCCATGAGGTTTATGGGAGTGCTTGGAAGGGACACATCAAAGCCAAGGGTGGGAGGGAGTCAAAGGGGACTCTCCGAGGGAGCTGGCATTTAACTGGAGATCACAGGAGTGTAGGGAAAAGATGGAGAAAATCTAGGAAGGTGAAGAAAGTTCAGAGCCAAAAGAGGAATGGTGAGCCCAAGGAACTGAAAGAAGAGGGAAAACTGTGGGAAATAAGGTAGTATAGGTAAACTGGGGACAGATCTTAACTTGTAAGTCAAGTTTAAAAGTTTACACTTTATCATAAAGGTAATGGGAAGCTACAGACAGTCTTTTAGTGGGTGAATGACTTGATCAGATTTGTGATTTTGAGAGAACATGTGACAGGATGATATGTGAACTATTAATGGAATGTACTTTGTCTGTTCATCTCTCTCTTTGGGCTCTGAGCTACCAGCTTGCACCAAGACACACACAGACACACACGCACACACACTCCATCAGACTTCTTTGTTAGCAGAGTGAAAAGCACACTGATTACTAAGGGAGCAGTCTACTGCTGAGAGACACCTAGACTGTGCTACACAATTCAAAGGGTTCTGTACTTTAACTCAGAGATTAAACTAATGAGATTACACAATTCACACAAATGCATGAATGTGAATTGATTTTTTTTTTCCCCTTCTGTGCTGGAAGGGGAGAAGAAATGACCTGACCTGGAAAGGGATATGATGGACCAAAGGAAGAAATGTTCCTGGATTGCTCTTTGGGGTTGCAGGAAGGCGGCTGCCCCTTTGAGAGGTGAAGCTACATGGGAAGTGGATGTGCATGCCAGCCTGTTACCACCATCAGAGCCAGCAGGGTCCGAAACCTAGAGGAGACACTGGGCCTTGCTGTGTGAAGAGGTCAGATAATGGCAGTGTTGGCAGTGGGCTGGTGCTAGCATGAGGATCAACCCCAGAAGAGGTGAAATGGGTAGTTCTCACTCCATTGCCATATGCAGCCAATCAGACATAAACCACCATCCCCTTCTCCACTTCCCTTGGGTAGTCAGCCCAAGGAGACTCCAGAGTAAGGGGCAGGAAGAAGGGAAAGTCTGAAATAATTCCAAACTGAAATACTTGAACAATCTCAGATTCTGTCAGATCACTGAATCTACTTGAGAGAATCTAGATTAACCTGTCTGCCAGGAACAAGGCTGGAGGTTCAGATTCCGGCTGGAGGTTCAGATTTCGATATTAAATTTACTCTAGGAAACAATGTTTTGTTTTTGCATACTTTGTATCTTTGAAATTCCTTGCTTATAACAATCACATGTTTACTGTGTGGGGAATGATCTGAGAGGAGGAACAGAAACAGAGAGACTTCCCTGGCCATCCAGTAGCTAAGACTTCGCCTTCCAGTGCAAGGGGTGTGAGTTCAATCCCTGGTCAGGAAGCTAAGATTTCACATGCCTCATGGCCAAAAAAAGCAGAACATAAACAACAGAAGCAATACTGTAACAAATTCAATAAAAATTTTTTAAATGGTCCATAAAAAGAAAAAAACAAAGTAAGAGAGATCGGGGTTAGGTGAGATGTGATGGTGGTAGAGAGGAAGGAGATAAGTAAAATGATACGAGAAACAGAATCAAGAGTTCATGGTAAAGCAGATGGATAAGAGAGAGTATAGACAGAAAGCAGTCAGGAACCAAACACAAATTTCTGGCTGCATCAGTGAGCACACAGTAGTACTTGACACTCAAAGGGGAAATCAAAGGGATACCAGTTTGAAGAGGAAATTAGTTCAAAGTGTGGAAAATTCTTAAAGAGATGGGAATACCAGACCACTTTACCTGCCTCTTGAGAAATCTGTATGCAGGTCAAGAAGCCACAGTTAGAACTGGACATGGAACAACAGACTGGTTCCAAATCGGGAAAGGAGTACGTCAAGGCTGTATACTGTCACCCTGCTTATTCAACTTACATCCAGAGTACATCATAAGAAATGCTGGTCTGGATGAAGCACAAACTGGAATCAAGATTGCTGGGAGAAACATCAATAACTTCAGATATGCAGATGACACCACCCTTATGGCAGAAAGTGAAGAATTAAAGAGCCTCTCGATGAAAGTGAAAGAGGAGAGTGAAAAAGTTGGCTTCAAGCTCAACATTCAGAAAACGAAGATCATGACATCTGTTCCCGTCACTTCATGGCAAATAGATGGGAAAACAGTGGAAACAGTGGCTGACTTTATTTTTGGGGGCTCCCAAATCACTGCAGATGGTGATTGCAGCCATGAAATTAAAAGATGCTTGCTCCTTGGAAGAAAAGTTATGACCAACTTAGATAGCATATTCAAAAGCAGAGACATTACTTTGCCAACAAAGGTCCTTTTAGTCAAAGCTTTGGTTTTTCCAGTAGTCATGTATGGATGTGAGAGTTGGACTATAAAGAAAGCTGAGTGCCAAAGAATTGATACTTTGGAACCATGGTGTTGGAGAAGACTCTTGAGAGTCCTTTGGACAGCAAGGAGATCCAACCAGTCCATCCTAATTTGAAATCAGTCTTGAATATTCATTGGAAGGACTGATGCTGAAGTTGAAACTCCAATACTTTGGCCACCTGATGCAAAGAACTGACTCATCTGAAAAGACCCTGATGCTGGAAAAGATTAAAGGCAGGAGGAAAAGGGGATGACAAAGGATGAGATGGTTGGATGGCATCAGCAACTCAACAGACATGAGTTTGAGTATGTTCTGGGAGTTGGTGATGGACAGGGAAGCCTGGTGTGCTACAGTCCATAGGGTCGCAAAGAACTGGACACGACTGAGCAACTAAACTGAGCTAAACTGAAGACGCCTGAAGGGGCTTCCCTGGTGGTCCAATGGCTAAGGCTCTTCACTTCCAATGCAGGGTGTTAGGGGGCTGGGTTCAATCCCTGGAGAGGGAACTAGATCTCCCATGCTGCAACTAAGAGTTGGCATGTGTAAAGATCCCACTTGTCACGATGAAGACTGAAGATCCTGCCTGCTGCAACTAAGACCAGGTGCAACCAACCAAATAAATAAGTACATATTAAAAAAAAAAAAAAGTGAGTAGAGACAACTTCTATAAGAAGTTTAGCTGGCAAGAGGAAGATAGGGCTGTGGGTGGAGATGAATGTGGCTTTGTTTTAACCTGAGAAATAAGGAGCCAATACAGAGGAAGAGGTAGACTAAAAAGATAAGAGTGAGAACGGATAACTCAGAGTGAGGTCATTTAGATGTCAGGAGGAGACGGAATCCAGACCACAGGTCAAGAGATTGGCCTTAAGATGGGCGAGGAGAACCTCTTTTATAGTAAGGGGTAAGATGGGTAAAAATGCAAGTAATGTACAGGTTGCCATGGAAAACTGAGGCTGCTCACAACTCATAACTTTTATTTCCCCTTCCCTTAATGAGTGGAAAATAAAACCACAAACAGAGAAGGTAGAGAGGGCAGGCATGGAGGTTTGGAGAGAGAGGAGAATTCTTGAAATATCCCCTCTGGGGACTCAGAAAGCTTATGCAGACAAGGGGAATGTGACAGGACCCCGGGCCACAATGAAGGCCTTCTTAATGTTGCCGACCATGAGCGTCCATGTGACCATGTGGCTTTCTCCAGCAGTGTCCAGCAGCTCAGATAAAAGCATGGTCAAAGCAGACAACTGGATTTGAGGTATGTGTTCTAAGTCTTATCAGGCAGTTGAAACAGAAGTGTAATGCTGCAATGGAGTTGAGGACTCTGGTCAAAGGCTTATGTATGCAGTATGGAATCCTTCCCAGGTGAGAAGGAAAAGGAGGCAGAAAGAAGATGATAAAGAAGGAGATAGAAGAAAGCAGAAAGATTATCACTTTGGACAACTGGTAAAGTGAAAATAAGCAAGTGAGAAGGATTGGAGGAATAGAAAATTGTGGGTTCAGAGGTGCTATGTTTTTTTTTTCTTTCTTTGTTTTGTTCACTCTGCCACATGGCTCAGGGGATCTTAGTTTCCCAGCCAGGGATCAAACTTAGGCCACAGCCATGAAAGTTCAGGTCCTAACTACTGGATTGCCAGGGTAGTCCCAGTGCTGTGGTTTCTTGATGACAAAGTCTGAGTGACCACAGGATTGAGAGATTGAAGCAGAATGGAAAGGTAATTGGAGATGGAATCAAGGGACTGAGAGGTCAAGAAAATCTCACAGACATACCAAATGGGCCAGCTTGTTGGCAGAATTTGGAATGAAAAGGAACACTCTGGGCCTGGTGCCAGTAACTTCCATAAATAAAGGGCAAGACCAGGCGGTCAGTAGATGACAGCTGGAGTAGAGAGTGTGACATAATGGCTATGGAGCCTGGGTCTCAGAGGGTACAGAATGAAGACCATGGAAATGGCAGTGTATGACAGAAAGAACCTGACCGGGCAGCTTCCACCTGCCAGGGCTGCAGAGAAAGCAGTATGTCTGGGGGAAAAACCAGGTTTCTCAGGGGAGAGGCTGGGGGTATCAGGGGCTTTGTTGACAATGGAATGGGATTCCTGGGGTCACGGAGGGAAAACGTAGGAGAAGATGGAGAAGTGGGACACTGAGTCGGGTATGAGGATGAGCGTTCCTACGAGGATAACTCACTGGAATGGCCTCTCTCGGCACATATCAGGGATATCAGGGGCCTGAGGGATGGTGGTCTGGCAGCTGCATTGAGGCAGGACCATTCATAGTCAGGCCTCTCAGGATTCAGCTTTGTCCTGGATGTGTCACACCTCAGGAAGAAATGAGTTGGGTGCTGACTCCAGGAAAAGGCTATCGTTGAGGGCTGCTGATTGGCAGGATGGTGTGAGACTGTATGACCCTTGTGACATATGTAAGCTGGTGGCTTCGTGATTCTCAACATCCCAGCTTCCTTCATTCCCTCATATCCTGCACTATCTCAGTGCCTCTCTGCCTGTTCACTTTGGGGCTTGCTTTTGTTTCTAAACTTAGAGCCCAGGGAAAAGCATTCAGCAACCTTAGAGCACCAGGAGATGTTTTGGAAAAAACACCCTGAGTCATCATAGGATTAACTAATTTCAACCAAGGAATATCAAAGGGTCCTCCTTCAAGGAAAAATGCAGTGTTCAGTTTCCTACTACTCTTGCTTCCCTGGTGGCTCAGAGGTTAAATTGCCTGCCTTCAATGCGGGAGACCCGGGTTTGATCCCTGGGTTGGGAAGATCCCCTGGAGAAAGAAATGGTAACCCACTCCAGTATTCTTGTCTGGAAAATCCCATGGACGGAGAAGCCTGGTAGGCTACAGTCCATGGTCGCAAAGAGTCGGACACGACTGAGCAACTTCACTTCACTTTGTTTTCAGTTAAAGAGAGAGAGAGAGACAGAAAATTTATAAAGGACTCTGATCACTGCAAATTGATTTTTTCTTAAATATGAACCTTGGTCTACTTGGCCTCAGGTTGGTTTACTTACACACCATATTTATTTTCACTCCCCATGGTGAGTTTTTTTGTTTGCTTAAAAGTCACAGGTCACATTTCAGAGTCTGTCCAGTTCATGACAGAAGAACAATTTAGTGTTCTTTGAAGTTCAGCAATACGTGAACCATGAACTTCCTGATGTTCAAGCTGGTTTTAGAAAAGGCAGAGGAACCAGAGATCAAATTGCCAACATCTGCTGGATTATCGAAAAAGCAAGAGTTCCAGAAAAACATCTATTTCTGCTTTGTTGACTATGCCAAAGCCTTTGACTGTGTGGATCACAATAAACTGTGGGAAATTCTGAAAGAGATGGGAATCCCAGACCACCTAACCTGCCTCTTGAGAAACCTGTATGCAGGTCAGGAAGCAACAGTTAGAACTGGACATCGAACAACAGATTGGTTCCAGATAGGAAAAGGACTACATCAAGGCTGTATATTGTCACCCTGCTTATTTAACTTCTATGCAGAGTACATCATGAGAAACGCTGGACTGGAAGAAGCACAAGCTGGAATCAAGATTGCCAGGAGAAATATCAATAACCTCAGATATGCAGATGACATCACCCTTATGGCAGAAAGTGAAGAGGAACTAAAAAGCCTGTTGATGAAAGTGAAAGAGGAGAGTGAAAAAGTTGGTCGGTTTTCATTACAATCCCAAAGAAAGGCAATGCCAAAGAATGCTCAAACTACCGCACAATTGCACTCATCTCACACACTAGTAAAGTAATGCTCAAAATTCTCCAAGCCAGGCTTCAGCAGTATGTGAATCATGAACTTCCAGATGTTCAAGCTGGTTTTAGAAAAGGCAGAGGAACTAGAGATCAAATTGCCAACATCTGCTGGATCATGGAAAAAGCAAAAGAGTTCCAGAAAAACTATTTCTGCCTTATTGACTATGCCAAAGCCTTTGACTGTGTGGATCACAATAAACTGTGGAAAATTCTGAAAGAGATGGGAACACCAGACCACCTGACCTGACTCTTGAGAAGATCACGGCATCTAGTCCTGTCACTTCATGGTAAATAGATGGGGAAACAGTGGAAACAGTGACTGACTTTATTTTTTTGGGGGGGCCTCCAAAATCACTGCAGATGGTGATTTCAGCCATGAAATTAAAAGACACTTACTCCTTGGCAGGAAAGTTATGACCAACTTAGACAGCATATTAAAAAGCAGGGACATTACTTTGCCAACAAAGGTCCTTCTAGTCAAAGGTATGATTTTTCCAGTAGTCTCACATCCAGTATGGATGTGAGAGTTGGACCATATAGAAGGCTGAGTGCCGAAGAATTGATGCTTTTGAACTGTGGTGTTGGAGAAGACTCTTGAGAGTCCTTTGGACTGCAAGGAGATCCAACTAGTCCATTCTAAAGAAAATCAGTCTGAATATTAATTGGAAGGACTGATGCTGAAGCTGAGGCTCCAATACTTTGGTCACCTGATGTGAAGAACTACTCATTAGAAAAGACCCTGAGGCTGGGAAAGATTGAAGGCAGGAGGAGAAGGGGATGACAGGATGAGATGGTTGGATGGCATCAACAACTCAATGAACATGAGTTTGAATAAGCTCCAGGAGTTGGTGATGGACAGGGAGGCCTGGTGTGCTGCAGTCCGTAGGGTCACAAAGAGTCGGACACGACTGAGCAACTGAACAGAACTGAAGGAGCTTGGAGTTGGCTTGTATCAGATGCCTAGGGTAATCTTATATGCTTACATAGTAGGATACATGACCTGCATCATGTAGCAACATGGATGATGTTATCTTTAAGATACAGAGAATAACTAGAATGGGAGAGACGCTGCTAGGTAGTCAGTTTTCTCACTCACTGATAACAGTTTGTTATGCACTCTTTCCATCCTCAAGCAAGAGAGTTCCAGAAAAACATCTATTTCTGGTTTATTGACTATGCCAAAACCTTTGACTGTGTGGATCACAATAAACTGTGGACAATTCTGAAGGAGATGGGAATACCAGACCACCTGACCTGCCTCTTGAGAAACCTATATGTAGGTCAGGAAGCAACAGTTAGAACTGGACATGGAACAACAGACTGGTTCCAAATAGGAAAAGGAGTATGTCAAGGCTGTATATTGTCACCCTGCTTATTTAACTTCTATGCAGAGTACATCATGAGAAACGCTGGGCTGGAAGAAACACAAGCTGGAATCAAGATTGCTGGGAGAAATATCAATAACCTCAGATGTGCAGATGACACAACCCTTATGGCAGAAAGTGAAGAGGAACTAATAAGCGTCTTTATGAAAATGAAAGTGGAGAGTGAAAAAGTTGGCTTCAAGCTCAACATTCAGAAAACGAAGATCATGGCATCTGGTCCCATCACTTCATGGCAAATAGATGGGGAAACAGTGGAAAGAGTGGCTGACTTTATTTTTCTGGGCTCCCAAATCACTGCAGATGTTGACTGCAGCCATGAAATTAAAAGACGCTTACTCCTTGGAAGGAAAGTTATGACCAACCTAGACAGCATATTCAAAAGCAGAGACATTACTTTGCCAACAAAGGGCTGTCTAGTCATGGCTACGGTTTTTCCAGTGGTCATGTATGGATGCGAGAGTTGGACTATAAAGAAAGCTGAGTGCTGAAAAATTGATGCTTTTGAACTGTGGTGTTGGAGAAGACTCTTGAGAGTCCCTTGGACTGCAAGGAGATCCAACCAGTCTATCCGATAGGAAATCAGTCCTGGGTGTTCATTGGAAGGACTGATGTTGAGGCTGAAACTCTAGTACTTTGGCCACCTGATGTGAAGAGCTGACTCATTTGAAAAGACCCTGATGCTGGGAAAGATTGAGGGCAGGAGGAGAAGGGGACAACAGAGGATGAGATGGTTGGATGGCATCACCAATTCAATGGACATGAGTTTGTGTAAACTCCAGGAGTTGGTGGTGGACAGGGAGGCCTGGAGTGCTATAGTTCATGGGGTCACAAAGAGTTGGATATGACTGAGTGACTGAACTGAACTGAACTGGACACCGTATGCTGATTTGTAGAAATCTAAGAAACATCAGGGAATTTTTTTGGTGATAATTTTATGTTTTTTAATGATAAATTTATGTCCCCCCCATCCTTCCCAGATACAAAACAGAATTTAGATATCTGTTATTGGTTTTTATGGCAGGCATTCCTGTGGAGTCATTTCCTGGATTCAAACTGAACTCATCTTACATAAATAACATTAACATTAAATTGTGTTAACTTTCTGGGACCTCTGAAGTGGTGTAACTTTTACATAGGTAAGATGTTGCTGAAAATGCTCATATTCTCAGTCCTGCTAGATTTGGAGATAAAATGGCAGCCTTTTGTAGGGGGTTGCGGGAAGGGTAGGTGTGTTAACAACATAAAGCAGTCTCCTTTGAAGATTGAGAGGCAGTTTCCTGAAGTCAGTGTGTTCTACAGAAGCTACCAGTTCTGAAGGATGTTTACAGGTGAAACACTGGTCAAATAAATGTGCAAAATGCTAGGTAAAACCATTTAAAACAGTTTTCTTTATTTACAGCCAGGACTTCTAATAGTCTTCAGTTTGCCAGTGTGCTTTGTGAACTTGTAAGAGAGGAAACTGCTGAGTCAAAATTCCCAAACTTATTTGCTCTTGAAACCCTGGTCTTGTCATGCTAAGTCACTTCAGTCCGATCGGAATCTTTGTGGCCCTATGGACTGTAGCCCGATGGACTCCTCTGTCCTTGGGATTCTCAGGCAGGAACACTGGAGTGGGTTGCCATGCCCTCCTCCAGGGGATCCTCCTGACCCAGGGATTGTACCTGCAGCTCCTGCATTACAGGCAGATTCTTTACCAATAAGCCACCAGGTAAGCCCTGGGCTTTTCATAGGACCAGCGTTATGTCGAGTAAGCTTAGGAAATAATACATCAGGGAAAGAAAGTTGGCCTGCTGCATGCAACCCATATGCATTCATAACAGTCCTCCATTCCTCTAGAAGGAATATTACAGGAATGGAATTTGTTTGATAATTGCTATATGCATACAACAAAGTAAGTGTACCTATGACATGGGCCAGATTTTCTTTCTCAGCTTACTTATCAAATAGGAAATAAGATGTGGTCTTTATACTCAGCACACAGTTAGCATGCTCTACGTCTTTGCAAGATACTGGTGGTTCAGATGGTAAAGAATCCGCCTGTAATCCGGGAGACCTGGGTTCAACCCCTGGGTTGGAAAGATCCTCTGGAGAAGTGGCTTCCTTCATAGCTCAGTCAGTAAAGAATCTGCCTGCAGTGCAGGAGACCTGGGTTCAATTCCTGGGTTGGGAAGAAGATCCCCTGGAGAAGGAAATGGCAACCCACTCCAGTATTCTTGCCTGGAGAATCCCATGGGTAGAGGAGCCTGGCAGGCTACAGTCCATGGGGCTGCAAGAGTTGGATGCGACTTAGCGACTAAGCCACCAGCACCCACTTCAGCATTCTTGCCTAGAGAATTCCGTGGACAAAGGAGCCTGGCAAGCTACAGTCTATGGGGTCACAAAGAGTTAGACATGACTGAGTGACTTTCACTGTCTTTTTTCACATCTTTGCAAGGTACAGGGAGAACAGTGAAAGTAAAACATGATTCCTGCCTTTCTAAACCTTTAAACAGGTGCAGTGATAAGTTTAGATACAATGTATGTAAAGAGCCTCTTGATAAAGGTGAAAGAGGAGAGTGGAAAAGTTGGGTTCAAGCTCAACATTCAGAAAACTAAGATCATGGCATCCGGTCCCATCACTTCATGGCAAATAGATGGGGAAACAGTGGAAACAGTGGCTGACTTTATTTTTGGGGGCTCCCAAATCATTGCAGATGGTGATTGCAGCCATGAAATTAAAAGACACTTACTCCTTGGAAAGAAAGCTATGACCAACCTAGACAGCATATTCAAAAGCAGAGACATTATTTTGTCAACAAAGATCCATCTAGTCAAGGCTATGGTTTTTCCAGTGGTCATGTATGGATGCGAGAGTTGGACTATAAAGAAAGCTGAGTGCAGAAGAATTGATGTTTTTGAACTGTGGTGTTGCAGAAGCCTCTTGAGAGTCCCTTGGACTGCAAGGAGATCCAACCAGCCCATCTAATAGGAAATTAGTCCTGAATATTCATTGGAAGGACTGATGCTGAAGCTGAAACTCCAGCACTTTGGCCACCTGATGTGAAGAGCTGACTCATTTGAAAAGACCCTGATGCTGGGAAAGACTGAGGGCGGGAGGAAAACGGGACGACAGAGGATGAGATGGTTGGATGGCATCATCGACTCAATGGACATGGGTTTTGGTGAACTCCAGGCGTCAGTGATGGACAGTGAGGCCTGGAGTGCTGTGGTTCATGGGGTGGCAAAGAGTCGGACACGACTGAGCAACTGAACTGAACTGATGAAAAGATCCCTTAAACAATTATCATACTAGTTTTATTCATCATAACTTAAATAATAAGCTTTGCTCCTCTGGAACAAGGCCATGTTCATCCATGGAAGAAACTTGCCTTAAAGAAATGCTTTTGTAGTAGCATCCATTGTTGGAGGATTTTACCTTGTTTTTTTAAAAAAATTAAAATGTCAACGGTCATGAATATCTTCTATATTAATTCTGGAAAATGACATTCTTTGTGAAACTGTTTGAGTTATAGAGATATTTCTCTTTTGATTTTTTAATCTGTACTTTAGGAAAAAGAATATATAATTCATGCTTTTGACTCAAAAAGTAATGTTTCTATTTATAAATTAATAAGGTTAATGATAAAACATCATCCCTCACAAAGGATACATATCATTTTCATTTTATAGAAGCAACTGGGACCTAGAGAAGTGAATCAGTTTGTCTAGTAGTTATAAATGGTGGAACTGGGTTTCAATTCCAGTTCTGTCTGATTCCAGACCTTTATTATTCATTTCCCTTATGGTGGGGACAGAGTGATCTTACAAAATATTTGCATACTACCTGATTTCCATATCAAAATAAGACTTGCCAAAGTGAAATGGGGAAAATGGTTTTCCTGGGATTTAGAGAATTACCCATATGCGCACGCACACACACACACACAGGTGACTGTGAGCTCTATGAGAGTAGAAACCATGGGACCATATCTGCTATCTTTATTACACTAATCCAGTGTTTAGTATATGCCCTGCATGTAGGTCCTCAATAAGGATATGTTCAATCAAGTATATCCCAATGATCATGTTTGTGATTAGGTGGTGGGCACACTTAAACATCTTCAATAAGCTATTGCCATTTTTTTTTTGGCAATAGAATTCAATTATAAATCTATAAAGTTTTTTCTCTTAATGAAATGGTCTGAACCTGGTCTAGGTCATTTTCTACATTTGTAAATGTATTTTCCAGGCCAGGTTCAAGAATTAATCACATTGTGAGTCAACTTGTGGATGACTGAGAACCTTTGCTTACACAGTTGTTTGGTCATTTTGTAAATTCACTCCCTGAAATGTGTTAAAAGAAATTAGCCTTGAAAGAAAACTTGAAGGCAAAGACTATTTTGTATGTTTGTATTCTTAGCACCCTGCTTCATAATAGATGCACGGTACATGTTGAAAAAGAAGGAAGAAAGAAAGAAAAGGGAGGGGCAAGGAAGAGAAATGAGAGTTAAGAATCTTGGACTTTAGCCTTAGGTTGGTTATGTAAACTTGGACCAATCATTTATTTTTTGTTCCTCAGTTTCCTTATCTGGAGCTAGGGATATCGACCTACTTGATCGACATCCCTCCAGATTCTAAATGCCTGTGCAAGAGATTGGGGTCATTCTTGGTATAAACGCGACCATGTTTCTTTGTGTCCACTAGGGGGTACTGTAGTATTAGTACAGTGGCCACTGTCTTCAAATTTATCCAGTTCTGATTTTGTTTTCCTTAATTTACTCCTCCGAAAAGCATTCCTTACTTTTAACTTTGAAACTCAGATTTATACTACAAAGTAGAAGATTTAATTCTATAATGGAAGCTGGATAAACATAACAAGAATTTAGCTCAATGGTTAATATAGCTTAGTAGAGAATCAGAATCACAGAACTATTTGCATAATAGTTATAAGATGTTAAGATTTTAGTTGGGCAAAAAGAGGGACTTGACATTCTTTTAAAGGAAACCAAGATGGAATAAATTCCATCTACCCTAACAACAAAAACATAAACTTAAGAAATGTGTCAAATCTATATGAAGACAACTATATAACTAACCAAGAGAATAAAAGAAGGCTTAAATAGAGGGGTATACCATGTTCTTGGATAAGAAGAATCAACATTGTAAACTTTAAAATTATTCCCTCAAAGTATTAACAAATACAATAAAATTCCAATCAAAATTCTAATTACATATTCTTAGAATCTTGATAAAAGAGTTATGAAATTCACCAAGAAAAATGAAGCTGAGAAGAACCAAGCAAAAAAATTTTAATCTTTTCAGAGGGAATGGAATTTGAGTTATCAGACTTTAAAAGAATATAAAATGATTGAAATTGAAACAATATCATAGTAGCAACAGACCACTAACAGACCAGTAAAATAAAATATGAAGTCCAGAAATAAATGTAAGTACAGTGGCCTCGATGTGTGTATGCACGGGCATAAGTTTGGGTATGTGTGCATATCACCTCGGAGAAGGCGACGGCACCCTACTCTAGTACTTTTGCCTGGAAAATCCCATGGGCGGAGGAGCTTAGTGGGCTGCAGTCCATGGGGTCGTGAAGAGTCGGACATAACTGAGCGACTTCACTTTCACTTTTCACTTTCATGCCCACTCCAGTGTTCTTGCCTGGAGAATCCCAGGGACGAAGGACCCTGGTGGGCTGCCATCTATGGGGTCGCACAGAGTCAGACATGACTAAACCGACTTAGCAGCAGCAGCGTATTACCTAGCATATGAATGACACAGGGCAGATCTTCCTTCTTCTAAATGTCAAGGGCATCAGCATTTAACTGAAGTTTATCCGGTGAGATTCTGCCATTGAATCCAGAGGGAGTGATACAGAGACTGTGGTGATGTCAACAACCCAGGAGAAGAGAATGCCTGGTGGCATCAGCGTCACTAGCTACCTTGCCTGAGTTATCTGTTGCTTGAGCTTGGTTTTTTAATCTTATCTTGGGAGCTACCTGGCATCCTTCCAACAAATTTCAGTCTGTTTAAGCTACCTAGCATTGGCAGCTTGCAGTTGTGACTCCTGACATGTACAGAAGTTGTTAATGAGGAGTTGATTATAGACAATAGAGTCTTATGGAAATGAGGAAGCTATAATTATCCAGATTCACTATGTTTTTTAAAGTCTTTATTGAATCTGTTACAATATTGCTTCTGTTGTTTATGTTTTGATTGTCTGGATGTGAGGCATGTGGGATTACAGCTCCCTGACCAGGGACTGAAACTGCTTGGAAGGCAAAGTCTTAATCACTGGGCCACCAGGGAAGTCCTGGAGACTCATCATCCTTGAAGATAATAAAAACCCAGTTAATATTCAAAGATGGGATACTGGAAGCCCATGGCCTGTTACAGCGAAACAGCTAAAGAAACTAATGCCTCTGAACATTAGGACTATGGTGGGCATTGAGGACAAGCCCCTGGAGGACCTAACTGTCATTGCCATAGAACAATATGAAGGGTACGGAGAATCAAGAGCTGTGTGCTGAGGTTGGCTGCTTCAGTTGATGAGATCAACAAGAAGAAATCTCTAGATTCTCATTTTAAAACATGAACTGAAACAAACTGTGAAATTGTTAAAAGAAACTCTTTTAGCCCTAGGACTGAGATAGCTATAAACCAGCATTTGTTTTTGTTGATTGCTGACTTGCAAACCAGTTAAATTCACCTCCTTATTTGGGGTCTTACATGAACATATGTTGAGATGCTAATCCAGACAGAGTTACAGTTACAGAGATCAAGATGGTGGAGGAGGATGTGGCCCTTACCTCCCATCAATGAACATATCAAAAACACATCCATGTGTGGAGTAATTATCACTGAAAACCAACTGGAGACTGGCAGAAAGACTTATACAACCACAGCTGTAAAAAACGATCCACATGAGTCAGGTGGGAAAGGAAGAGAAGTGACCAGGTCAGGATCTGTAACACTAGGAGGGGACACGGAAGAAGACAGGAGTATCATGGGCTCAGAGATCCTTCTACAAGAGTGAGTGGTTTGAACCACATATTAAGCACCCTAGCTCTGAAGCCCAGCACTGGGAAGATGAGTCCCCTTAGCTGGTTTGAACCAGGTGGACTAACAGGAGGGCAGTAAGAAACCTAGACTCCACTAGTGAGGAGCCACACAAACTTGCTTACTCTTGGGAAGGTGGAGGAAACAGATAGAAACTTTCTGGAATTCTGGCTGATTTCCCGTGACTGCCCCAGCATATGCCCCAAGCCCATGCCAAGCATGCAGCCTGGGTCCTCTAGCTCCAGTGCAGCTCCCCACTAGGCAAAGATTGCCACTGCCAAGGAGCCTGTGCAGCTGCGGGGAACAGAGCTGGCTCAGACCAGGCACTGCATCTGAATGAGATGACGGTGCCATTACTGTCACTCACAGAGTCGGCAGATTGGGAGCCATCTGAAACTCTTGATTGGTGTGTCAAGACTGTCCCAGTTCACATTCTGGCCCACATCAAGCACCCACACTGTCCCCTCTTGTTCTGGGGCATCTCCCCTCTAGAGGGAAGGTTGCCAGTGCCATTGCCGAGGAGAGGGTACATTGGTGGGGACAGAGTCAGCTTAAACCTGGCACTGCATCTGAACAGGGTATAGAAAGCCGTTGCTGGCACTCACAGAGACAGCATTTTAGAAGTAGTCTGGACCTCACTGCCTGGTGACTGGCATCACCCGACAAGCACCTCAGCCTATACTGGGCACCAGTGCCAGCTCCTCTTGCTTCAGTGCTGCTCTCCTTTGGGGCAAAGGTGACCGTGCTGGAAGGGGTGAGAGCTCACATTCAGAGTGAACAGAACCAGTTCAGACGTTAACCTCAGGGCTTCTGCACAGCACCTTGGGACCTGTTATGAACAGCTATATGCCCATAAACTGGACACCCTAGAAGAAATGATAGATTTGTTGAAAAATACAGTCTTCAAATACTGAATCAGGAGAAAATAGATAATCTGAACAGTCTGATCACTAGTAGTGAAATTGAATCAGTAACTGAAAATTTCCATCAAACAAAAGTCCAGGACTGGTTGGCTTCACCAGGGAATTCTACTAAATATATAATGAAGAGCTAATATTTATCCTTCTCAAACTCCAAAAAAATGAAGAGGAAGGAACATTCCTAAATTTATTCCATGAGGCTGCCATTATTACCCTGATAACAACACCAAAGATAATGCAAAAAAGGAAAGTTACAGGACAATATCTTTGCTGAATATAGATGCAAAATCCTCAACAAAATAACAGCAAACCAAATTCAACAATATATTAAGAAGGACCATACACTATGATCAAGTGGGATTTATTCCAGGGAAGCAAGGATGCTTCAGTATCTGCAAATCAATCAAATGTGATACACCACATTAACAAAAGGAAGGATACAAATTATACTATCATTTCAACAGAGCAGAAAAATCATCTGACAAAATTTAGCATCCATTCATGATAAAAACTCTCATCACTTCAGTCGTATCTGCCTCTGTGTGACCCCATAGATGGCAGCCCACCAGGCTCCGCCATCCCTGGGATTCTCCAGGCAAGAACACTGGAGTGGGTTGCTATCACCTTCTCCGATAGAGGGAACATATCTCAACATAATTAAGACCATACAAGAGAAACTCATAGCTAACATCATACTTACCAGTGAAAAGCTGAAGCTTTTTCTCTAAAATCAGGAACAAAACAAGAATGCCCACTTTTACCACTTCTATTGAATATATTATTAGAAGTACTAATCACAGGAATCAGACAAGAAAAAATAAAAGGCATCCAAATTGGAAGAGAAGTAAAACTGTCATTATTTGCAGATGACATGATACTGTATACAGAAAAGCCTAACATCTCTACCAAAAAACTATTGGAACCAGTAAGTGAATTCAGTAAAGTTGCAGGATACAAGATCCATATATAGAAATCTTGATGTTTCTATACACTAATAATGAATTATCACAAACAGAAAGAAAGAAATCCCATTCAAAATCATATCAAGAAAGATAAAATACCTAGGTATGTGAAAGGACCTTTAGGTATGGGCCAGAAGATGCAAATACCATATCATATTTTATATGTTGTTGAAGAGTGGAGATGATTAAATTCCCTGGTTATAATATTTAATTAGTTTGGGGGTTTACACTGAAGATTAATTTATAAAACAAACAAACTTGATCCAGCAGTAGTTGATTCTGGTGGAGTGTGCGTATGTGTGGCAAAAATTCCACCTATTTCCATCTCACTCTTCCCTTACAAATCCTGAGGTGACTCAGAGTATGATTAAAGCTACTAATGTAGTTCAACCTCATTTTATTTATTTATTTATTTTTCAAGACAGTGACTCAGGTAACATTTTTTTTTTAATTTTTTTTTTGCTGTATTTTTTTTTAATTTTTATTTTAACTTTAGTTTACTTTACATTACTGTATTGCTTTTGCCAAACATTAACATGAATTCACCACGAGTGTACAAGCGTTCCCAAACATGAATCCCTTCCCACCTCCCACCCCATACCCTCTCTCTGGGTCTTCTCCTTGCACCAGTCCCAAGCATCCTGTATCCTGCATCCTGCATCGGATATCGACTGGCGATTCGTTTCTTACTTGATAGTATACATGTTTCAATGCCATTCTCCCATCTCACCCCACCCTCTNCACATTAAAAAGATCATACACCATGACCAAGTGGGCTTTATCCCAGGGATGCAAGGATTCTTCAATATCCGCAAATCAATCAATGTGATTCACCACATTAACAAATTGAAAAATAAAAGCCATATGATTATCTCAATAGATGCAGAGAAGGCCTTTGACAAAATTCAACATCCATTTATGATAAAAACTCTCCAGAAAGCAGGAATAGAAGGAACATACCTCAACATAATAAAAGCTATATATGACAAACCCACAGCAAACATTATCCTCAATGGTGAAAAATTGAAAGCATTTCCCCTAAAGTCAGGAACAAGACAAGGGTGCCCACTCTCACCGCTACTATTCAACATAGTTCTGGAAGTTCTGGCCACAGCAATCAGAGCAGAAAAAGAAATAAAAGGAATACACATTGGAAAAGAAGAAGTAAAACTTTCACTGTTTGCAGATGACATGATCCTCTACATAGAAAACCCTAAAGACTCCACCAGGAAATTACTAGAGCTAATCAACGAATATAGTCAAATTGCAGGATATAAAATCAACACACAGAAATCCCTTGCATTCCTTTACACTAATAATGAGAAAGTAGAAAAAGAAATTAAGGAAACAATTCCATTCACCATTGCAACGAAAAGAATAAAATACCTAGGAATATATCTACCTAAAGAAACTAAAGACCTATATACAGAAAACTATAAAACACTGATGAAAGAAATCAACCTCATTTTAGAGATGAGACAATGTTCAAAGAATTGACTTGACCTGTTGCAAGCCATCCTGTTAATGGCATAGCCAGGTGAAAACTCATGTCGGTCTCTTAAGCTAATGCCCTGTCCAGAATAGCACGTTACTTCTGAAAGTGGGAATAAATGCCATTTAATGGCAATTCCACTCTTCCTTGTTATCTAATCCAAAATTCATAATGCCACAAAAGTGACACCATTTTCTATTCTTCAAAATGTGGAAAAGAGAGTTGAAGGACAGACACTAGAATAAAAATTTTAAAGATTTGAATGCATCTTTATAATCTGCATCATACATTTTCCCCTCAGACTTGAAATGGCCTTCTAGTTATAGGTGGTAAACATTGTGTTAAGAATGTTGTACTCATCGTGTAATTTAAGGGGAAGGCAGTGTAAGTCTCTAAAAAATGTTACTGTCTCCAGCTGTGACTTTTATCCAAGGTTGCATTGTCCACATGAAGCTTTTAAGCACTTGAAATCTGGCTAATCTAAAGTAAAATGTGTTGTAAGTATAAAATACACATTAGACTTTGAAGATAGTATGAAAAAATAATGTAACATATTTCATCAGAAATTTTAAAATATTGACTATATGTTAAAGTAATAACATTCTGGAAAATTTTAAATAAAATATTATTAAAATTAATTTCACATTTTTTAAAACTCTTTTCTTAGTATGGCTAACAGAGAGTGTAAAATTACATTTGTAGTTTGCTTTCTATTTTCCTGAATCAGTGCTGATGTAAGAAAACTAAATCAAATTGAAAGGAATTTGGCCAAAGTTCCCTGCAGCTCATTAGAACTGTCAAAAATTTAAAGACATCAATTATTTCACAAGTCCATAAGCTGCTGAACTTTTACTTGTGACAAAATCACCATCCACAAATTGGAATTTTGCATTTTTCAGAAAACATTGGAATGGCAATGAGGAAGGCAGGACTGTCTAATTCTGCTTTTAACACAGAACAAGTTACATTGATAGCATTTGGTAATTTTGCTTTGGAAATCAGGTGGATAAGAGCAATTTAAATCCCTAAGGAAAGTACAGTAAAAAGGGGCCTATAGTAAGTTGCTTTGAATATGGAAAGCTCTATTTTGAAAATGAGTCTTATATCACTTTATCATATTCTTTCCAATTTTATTTCATTATAAAATTTTAAATTTTCTACAATGACATTGAGCTGATGATATTCTTTTTGATACATAAAATTTTAGGTTGGTTATAATTACTCTTTTAACAATATTCATGAAATCAAACCAATAAAGAAATAAAATATATATATTAGCTTTCTGGTATATATAACATATTATATTAGACCAATACACACCAGCATGACAAAACCATAATTTTAATTAGCTTTGGCAAAGTTAGAAATTATTGGCTTATGGATTCCAAGAAAGTGTTTAAAAAAAAACCAACCTAAGAGATGGGCAGGGCTGTAGGTGGGCCTTAGGCACAGACTGCAGGAACTCTACTACCATCATAATTCCTTTTGACAGATGGCTCAGCTCCCCTCTGCAAGTCACCTACATCTGTTCTCACTGCAGAGAGGATTTCCCCACAAAGTATAAAACAAGAATAACAACAGTTCTTTGGGTTAGTGTTCTTTAACAACCATGTAGCTTACTTTCTTTCTTTATTCCAGCTTGAAAAATTCAGAGGAAAGCCTCTGATAGTACTGTGTTAGGCCAGATGCCTACCCCTGAACCCCGCAGGTGTGACCAGGGGAGTGGGGTCATATAAGCAAGAAAAGTTCTGCCTACAACCACACGGATGGTAGAGAGGGAGGGGAACACCAGTTCTTAGGAAAGAGAGCTTTGGGGGACTGCAGTATCACAGACAATCACTCTAGTAATTATTTAAAATAATTTTAATGGTATTAAATAAAAACATCAGAAAATTATGTAATTAATTATATTTAACTTCAATTTTAATTACTAATTGATCCAGGCTTGCTAACACGATAGTCGGTGCCACTATAACAGATTTTTAGCCTTGTGTGTCTACAAATTTCTGCTCATACTTTGCTTATTCTACCTAAGGTTTTCTTGCTCATTTTGTTTTGTCTAATGATAGTCGCTCAGTTGTGTGCAACTCTTTGTGACCCCATGGACTGTAGCCTACCAGGCTCCTCTGTCCATGGGATTTTCCAGGCAATAGTACTGGAGTGGATTGCCATTTCCTTCTCCAGCGGATCTTCCCGACCCAGGGATCAAACCCAGATCTCCTGCATTGTAGACAGATGCTTTACTGTCTGAGCCACCAGGGAAGTCCATAATGATAATTGGTTCCAAATATTGTTAATTTAATTTCCTAATAGTCGTAACTCATATTTCTGTATTTGCTTAATTTATTGGCCAGAATGTCAAGAATCATATAAAATAATCATTTGTATAATGAAATTTTTGGATAACTGTATAAATAAAACCTAGCAGGGTAAGGAAAAGGGTATCTGTCTAGGTTCCTGTTGAAGCTAGATGAGAACTCAACAATAAAAAGGCTTATAACAAGCTTATAACAGAGGCTTATAACAGAGTATGGCATTCCCAGTTTTTAAAATATTGGAGCAATGGTAAACGGGTTGGTGAACTGGGGCTGCCCTGAGATACTATCCTTCCTCCTCGTCTCCACAGTTAAACACCTAAAATTGTTAGATCATGGCATAGAGGGGTTGATTGGTTCTGTTAGGTAGTTAGAATAGGAAAAAGGCATCCAGAATAGTGGTGGCTAAAAGACAAAGAAGGGAAAAAGCTCACGAAAAATAGAACAAAGGAAAGTCCAAGGACCAGAGTGAGAACCTCAGGTAAAACAAATAGCCCTCCTGGCTAGCCCAATTTACATAGGTCAGGCTCAGGGGGAGGAGAAAAAAATGTATAAAATGAGGAGCCAAAATTGGGCCTCTGGCTTCTCTTCGCTTCGCTTCTTTTGGGTCTGACTGCCCTCACACCTTGAGGATGTATTTCCTTTGCTTGCCAACCAAAACTGAGCTGTAACATCAATCTGTCCGTCACTTCAAATTTTTGTTGCAGTGAGACAGAATTGAGGAAATTACCGTTCCAACTGGTTAATATTTTGAGTATCAGTGACATTAAAACAACAATTTATGTAATTTGATTCCTAGTGGGATACACCCTTAGGACCATCTTTGATCTCTGAATTGTCAGTAAATATTTTTTAAGTATTAAAGTATCCTAAAAGAAGGAACCAAGATTTTTAGGAAAAAGAAAAGAAATACAACTACAAAACCAAAGAAGTAAAACTCTTGTTCTTTTAAGTTTGCATTGATAATATGAGTGCGAAGTTGTAATGCATTTTTATCTTTAAATTTCTATGTCCCAGTTCTAGTCACTAAAAAGGCCCAGAAACAGTGAAAAACCTCAGAGAAATAAATACTATGCCAGCCTAGATTGTGAGAAAAGACTGAGGAACCAACTTGAAAAGGTTACCACAGTTTGAGCATCATTAAGAATAACTGCAATTGATTAAACACATCAGGTGTGTTAAAATCCATGAAATCACAATAACATTTTTAAAAGAATTTCATTGGTCACCTTTGGAGGATGATAGTAAACCAACTCATTATTCCGAAAATTAGTGAGTAAAGGGTAAGAATCAAGCATTTAGCCTGCCTTCCTCTTATGAGCTTTACCTTCTGGGAGTTAAATAATTGAGGTCAGGGAAATTATTGAAATAGATATTATAGAAATAGTGAAGATAATAAATTAAGAAGAAAAAATATAATTAGAATATCACCATTTTGCAAACCCCTAATGGAAATAGCAATTACCATTGAGGACTGTTAACATAAAAAGAAAGACACTAGACATCACTATCTCCTGATAGAATATCTTATTACAA
Source organism: Redunca redunca (assembly GCA_006410935.1). Lineage (NCBI taxonomy): Eukaryota > Metazoa > Chordata > Mammalia > Artiodactyla > Bovidae > Redunca > Redunca redunca. The sequence goes on along the minus strand of SJYQ01104704.1, from coordinate 50,657 downwards.
CTTATGAAATATTTTTGTAAAAAGAAAAAGAATCAAACCTGAATCAGATCAAACCTCTAGATCTAACTAGAAGCTTGTAGGTGATTAAAAAGAACAGAAAAACATGTTAACTGATGCCATAGGAACGCAGTCAAATCCAGATGTGAAAAACACTTTAGGATGAATGACCACAGCTGACACTCACAGCCTGATGGGAATAATTTTTAGGCTTTCTCCCCTAAGCTAAAGTGAAACTATGTACTTTAGAGGAAAGTACAGAGGAAAGAAGCAAATTGGAAAAAATATAGTCAGAAGGGCAGGTCAGTCTCTATCATTCAGGCTGAGACCCAGTTCTTTGGAAAACCAGAAACAACTGCCTTTGCCTTGGAAATCACTACAGGGCCAGAGGTGTGTCTCTAGAAAGTGGTTCAAAGTTCACCTGTCCTTTTGGCGAAACCCAAACCTCTCTTTGAGTCCCTTTGGTGGCTCAGGCGGTAAAGAATCTACTTGCAATGCAGGAGATCTGGGTTCCATCCCTGGATCAGGAAGACTGAGAGACTAACAGTTTCACTTTCAAACCTCCCTTATTCATCTCAAACTGTTTATAGTTACTAGGACACAAAATTTTGCCTTTGTGATATAGATTTTCTGCCCACATCATCTTTAGGGCCTAAGAGCCATTCTTTGAAGTGCAATCTTTAGGGAGCTGTTTCAAAACAAAATTTGAATCCAACCATTCTTTTATAAACTAGTGAGTTTTATACTACCGTACCTCTCTCACAAATTTTCTAAAAATGAAAGCTATAAGATCTCCGCATCTGTGCATATGTTTGTGTGTATCTGTATATATATATATATGTTGTAGATGTGTGATATTTTTCTACCTTCAGATGGCATTGTAAACAGATAGGGTATGGGATCCCCAGAGAAAGAGAACCAACTATGGATATCTTGACATAAGAGAAACCATTTTGTGGGTTAAAGACTTAAACATAAGGCATGACCCCATAATACTCCCAGAAGCAAACATGGGAAAAACATTCTCTGACATAAATTACACCAGTGTTTCCTTAGGTCAGTCTCTCAAGGCAATACAGAAAAAAGCAAAAATAAACAAATGGAACCTAATCAAGCTTACAAGCTTTTGCATAGCAAAGGAAACCATAAACAAAAAGACAACTTACGGAACTGCAGAAAACATTTGCAAGTGATACAACCTACAAGGGTTTAACTTCCAAAATATACAAACAGCTTATACAACTCAACAATTAAAAAAACCTAACAACCCTATCAAAAAATGGGCAGAAGAACTAAGTAGACATTTTTCCAGAGAAGACAGATGGCAAACAGGCATGTGAAAAGATGCTTAACATTGCTTTTTAGTTCAGTTGCTCAGTCATGTCCGACTCTTCGTGAGCCCATGAATCGCAGCATGCCAGGCCTCCCTGTCCATCACCAACTCCCAGAGTTCACCCAAACTCATGTCCATTGAGTAAGTGATGCCATCCAGCCATCTCATCCTCTGTTGTCCCCTTCTCCTCCTGCTCCCAATCCCTCCCAGCATCAGTCTTTTCCAATGAGTCAACTCTTTGCATGAGGTGGCCAAAGTACTGGAGTTTTAGCTTTAGTATCATTCGCTCCAAAGAAATCCCAGGGCTGATCTCCTTCAGAATGGACTGGTTGGATCTCCTTGCAGTCCAAGGGACTCTCAAGAGTCTTCTCCAACACCACAGTTCAAAAGCCTCAATTCTTCGGTGCTCAGCTTTCTTCACAGTCCAACTCTCACATCCATACATGACTACTGGAAAAACCATAGCCTTGACTACACAGACCTTTGTTGGCAAAGTAATGTCTCTGCTTTTCAATATGCCTATATGCAGGTCAGGAAGCAACAGTTAGAACTGGACATGGAACAACAGACTGGTTCCAAATAGGAAAAGGAGTATGTCAAGGCTGTATATTGTCACCCTGCTTATGTAACTTATATGCAAAGTACATCATGAGAAACACTGGGCTGGAAGAAGCACAGGCTGGAATCAAGATTGCCAGGAGAAATATCAATAACCTCAGAATATGCAGATGATACCACCCTTATGGCAGAAAGTGAAGAGGAACTAAAAAGCCTCTTGATGAAAGTGAAAGAAGAAAGTGAAAAAGTTGGCTTAAAGCTCAGCATTCAGAAAACGAAGATCATGGCATCCGGTCCCATCACTTCATGGGAAATAGATGAGGAAACAGTGGAAACAGTGTCAGACTTGATTTTTTTGAGTTCCAAAATCACTGCAGATGGTGATTGCAGCCATGAAATTAAAAGACACTTACTTCTTGGAAGAAAAGTTATGACCAACCTAGATAGCATATTTAACAATATCGCTATTAGAGAAATGCAAATCAAAACTACACTGAGGTACCACTTCACATAGGCCAGAATGGCCATCATTTAAAAAAAATCTACAAAATAATAAATGCTGCAGAGGGTGTCGAGAAAAGGGAACCTTCCGATACTGTTGGTGGGAATATAAATTGGTGCAGTCACTACGGAAAGCAGTATGGAGGTTTATCAAAGAAACTAAAACTAGAGATGCCATATTACTCAGCAATCCCCACTCCTGGGCATGTATCCAGACAAAGCTATGATGCAAAAGAAACACGGACTCGTACGTTCACAGCAGCACTATTCACAACAACCAAGACATGAAAGCAACCTAAAAGTCCATCAGCATTGAATGGATAAAGAAGATATGATACATACATACAATGCAATACTATTCAGCCCATAAAAAAGAATGAAGTAATGCCATTTGCAACAACATAGATGGAACTAGAGATTATCATACTAAGTGAAGTAATTCAGAAAGAAAAAAACAAACGCCACATAATATCACATATGTGAGATCCAAAACACAGTGATATAATGAGCTTATCTATAAAAAAGAAATAGACTCACAGACACTGAGAACAGACTTGTGGTTCCCAAGGGAGAGGGCAGGTGGGGGAGGGATGGAGTGGGAGTCTTGGGCTAGTAGATGCAGACTACTATAGAGAGAATGGATAAACAAGGTTCTCCTGTAGAGCACAGGGACCTATATTCAATATCCTGTGATAAACCATAATGAAAAAGAATATAAAAAAAGAATGTGTAGATACATGTATAATTGAATCACTTTCCTGTACAGCATCAACTATACTTCACTTAAAAATGTTGGGAGGGAGCACTTCCCTGGTGGCTCAGTGGTAAAGAATCTACCTGCTAATCTAATGCTCTGGAGCCCGGAAACCACAACTACTGAGACCACACACCCTAGAGCCTGTGCTTTGCAGCAAGAAAAACCATTGCAATGAGCAGCCTGTGCACTGCAACTAGAGAATAGCTATGCAGCAAGTCAAGACCCAGCACAGCTAAATAATTAAAATTATATATATATATACACACATATATATATATGGCTTAAAAAGCTCGTCTACAAATATTAGTAAAAAAGGCTTTTTTGTCTTGTTAGTTACTCAGTTGTATCTGACTTTTTGTGACCCCACAGACTGTAGCCTGCCAGGCTCCCCTGTCCATGGGAATTCCCAGGCAAGAATACTGGAGTGGGTTGCCAATTCCTCCTCCAGGGGTTCTCATCCCAGGGGACTGAACCTGCATCTCCTGCTACGTTCACAGCAGTACTATCCACAATAACCAAGACATGAAAACAACCTAAAAGTCCATCAGCAGATGAATGGATAAAGAAGATGTGGTACATATATAAATGGAATACTATTCAGCCATAAAAAGAATGAAATATATATATATATTTAAAGGAAGCCACCATTTTGTCTTATGCCATTTTGTGATCTAAGCCTGGCCACAATGTTTGCAGTTGAAGTAGGTCTCAGTAATTAATGATCTTATGGGAAATGAGGGAATGTAGGAACAAAGGAAAAGCACTCAAGAAACAATAGTACAGTGATAAAAGAGTTCTAGTTCCCCCACAAGGGATATAGATAACAATCTGATATGCATCTTTGAGTTCTGTAGGAACTAAGGGTCCAATCCAGGTGGAAGACAGAATGATGATGTTGAACTTTTTTTTAACATTCATGACTTCAGTCAACTAAAACTGGGACTCTGTCAACCTTTGCCCTAATTCTATGCTGAATTATCCTCTGTTTCAGCCTCTTCATGAATGTGCATATACCCTTCACTTAAAACTTCCCCAATTTTGCTCTGAAGGGAGATGCCACTTTGGGAAAGATCCCAGTCTTCCCTTTACTTGTTGCAAGTAATAGATTCTTCATTTTTCTGATCTTTGACTTGGTTATCTTTTCGTTTAACACCCACCAAGAGGCAAATCCAGTTTTGGGTAACAAAATTTTACCCAATTAATTTTGTTGCCAAAATTAATTTTAAAAGAGCTATGTTAAATTGATTTAGAATTAAACACATAAATTAAGTATTCCTGCACACATTTTAATCTTATCAGCAACCCATCCTTGAACTATTACTATAAAAACTCCTCACCAGTTCCTCCCAGGTTGGGACCCACAGTTGTTTGGGGCAGGAGGCCACTGTGTCCCTCTTTGACTGACAAAGAAATAAAGCTATTCTTTTCTGCTTCACCTGAAACTCTATCTCTGAGATTCAGTTTGGCACTGGTCACAGAGGCTGAGTTTTCAGCATCAAATTTATCCTTACTACAAAATTTGCTAGCAAAGAAAATGTGGCATGACAAAATTTTCATATCACAATTGTTGAAAACAAATACATTAAATAAATATAATAATTCTGTTTTATTGTAGGTACACTTAAAAAGAGCTTCCAAAATCATCTGGTAACTTGAAACTTTAGAGTGTTGCTAAGTTAAATTAAATGATATAAATTTATTGAATAATTAGATCATTTCCAAATAAGATAAAATATTTTTCATTAATTATTGAACATAGGTTTATCTCCTTCTGACTTCTTATTACAAAGGAACTAAAAGATAAATTTGTGTTTGTTAGTTAGCAAGTCTTGTGCTTTGAAAAACAGTATAAGAAACACATGTTATGGAAATTATAAAAAATATTTATTAGCCTGCCAATTCACAAAAATTCTAATGTAAAAGTTCATAATTGCTTACTTAGTTTTCATTAAAAATTAAAGTTTCTAAGATTAAAAATTCTAGTTACTATATGTAATTAAAGTTACTAAATATAATAAGGGAAACAATTCTGCATGCAAGGGAAAATGAAATGCACTTTTGGGTAAAAAAAGTTATGAAGTAAGGAGATGCATTTTTATTAAGGGAAAACAAAGTGTCCTAACATATAGCCAGTATTCCAGAATGAAAAAGAGGAAAATAAAGGACAAGCTCTGGACATAGAAAATTATAAATTTTTATGAAAAAGAAGTCGTGGGAAAGGAATTTTGTGTATGTTTGTGCTGGATAAGATTGAATGGATTTATTATAAGGATTTCAGAAATAAGGTTTAACATCAATGGAGTATTTATGTAAAACTAAAACCTAATTTCTTTTTTTAAAAAATTTATTCAATTATTTTAATTGGAGGCTAATTACTTTACAATTTTGTGGTGGGTTTTGCCATACATTGACATGACTCAGCCATGGGTGTACATGTGCCCCCCCAGTCCTGAATCCTCCTCCCCCCTCCCTCCCCATCCCACCCCTGAGTTGTCCCAGTGCACCGGCTTTGTGTGCTCTGTTTCATGCCTCGAACTTGGACTGGTGATCTATTTCTCATATGGTAATATACATGTTTCAATGCTATTCTCTCAGATCATCCCACCCTTGCCTTCTCTCAAAGAGTCCAAAAGTCTGTTCTTTACACCTGTGTCTCTTTTGCTCTCTCATGTATGGGGTTGTTACCATCTTTCTGAATTCCATATACATGTGTTAATATACTATATTGATGTTTTTCTTTCTGACTTACTTCACTCTGTATAATAGGCTCCAATTTCATCCACCTCACTAGAACTGATTCAAATGCATTCTCTTTAATAGCTGAGTAATATTCCATTGTGTGTATGTACCACAGCTTTCTTATCCATTCGTCTGCTGATGGATATCTAGATTGCTTCCATGTCCTGGCTATTGTAAACAGTGCTGCGATGAACATTGGGGTACACGTGTCTTTTTCAATTCTGGTTTCCTTGGTGTGTATGCCTAGCAGTGGGATTCCTGGGTCATATGACAGTTCTATTTCCAGTTTTTAAAGGAATCTCCACACTGTTCTCCATAGAGGCTGTACTAGTTTGCATTCCCACCAACAGTGTAAGAGGATTCCTTTGTTTGCTGACTTTTTGATAGCAGCCATTCTGACCAGCGTGAGATGGTACCTCACTGTAGCTTTGATTTGCATTTCTCTGATAATGAGTGATGTTGAGTAAAACCTAATTTCTTTCTGCCCCCAAAACAAAAAATTTTTTGTCTACTGGTCTGCTCTTGATAAGATTTTATGAAAATTTTTTGCCTAGAAGGCAGAGACTTTAGGTCTTACCAACTGTGCTTCACACTATCTCCATCAGGTCTTTGATTGCTTAAAATTGAATCTTATTAATATTACAAGAATTGAGTTTTACTTACAACTATAAAGAATTCATCTGCCAATGGAGGAGGTGCAGTTTCAATCCCTGGGTCAAGAAGATCACTTGGAGAAGGAAATGGCAACCCACTCCAGTATTCTTGCCTGGGAGATCCCATAAACAGAGGAGCTTGACCAGGCTACAGTCCATGGGGTCACAAAAGAGTTGGAAATGAAGAGTTTTATACAAGAATTTACAGAACCCTAATGCAGAAACTGATGGCTTCATAAATTTCTAACAAAAGATGAAGAGTCACAAGAATTAATTACACAGGAATGAATAAACTGATGAAGATGATTATAATTCTTTATGAGTTTTTTGTTTGAGCCATTACTGATTTTTTAAAAAATGTTTTGACTTTTCAGATATAAGGAAATCATTGTCTCTTTTATCTAAATCTATCAGCAATTTGTAAGATGCGTTTGTGAACACAGATGAGACTTTTTTTTTCTTCTCTCAACTTGAGCCCTTCAGGATTCAGAAACTCTCAGTAAGTATTATTATTTTCATGGCAATTTAGCCATCTGCACAAGTTCAATGGGAATCTATTCTACTTGCAGCAGAATACATCTGGAAACTGGTTATATTACCATAGGGCTTCCCAGGTGGCTCAGACAGTAAAGAATCTGCCTGAAATGCAGGAGACCCAGGTTTGATCCCTGGGTGGGTAAGATCCACTGGAGAAGGAAATGGCAACCCACTCCAGTATTCTTGCCTGGAGAATCCTGTGGACAGAGGAGCCTGGTGGGCTACAGTCCATGGACTTGCAAAGAGTCAGACAGGACTGAGCGACTATATTACCAAAGCTCTGGATTGGAACACCATATTTGAGAAAGTCATGCATAGTCTCACATTTGATCAGATGGCTTTAAGGAACTAGAGATTGACTTTATGGAGCCAATAAAGCCCCTTAAACAACAACAACAAACACCTGATATGTTGCTTACAGGGTTCCCAACAACCTTGAAGAAATGAAGGTCACTTCCTAGCAGGTATAAGAAACCTTAGGATTATTTAGGTGACCTTGAGAAGAAAGAAATTACTCAAATCTATAGATATTGCAAACAAGCCCGATGGCATGTTCTTGGTTTGTTTTTTATAGCTTAGCCTTAGGAGGCCTTTACAAGTTCAATCTGAGATTCATTAAAAATTTCCAACAACGGAGATGAAATGAGCCTATAAGGGCAATTTTTTACCAAATGTTTGTTTTTCTATTTCTCTGTGAATTTTCTTCCTCTCCTCTGAAGTCCTAAACCCCTACCTACCCTCTTCTCTTTTTCTTAGATAGCATATAAGCCTCAATTGTCTAACTTGTTCCAGGGTCTCATTTTTCTCATGGGGCCCCCATACATAAGTAATTGCATTTGATTTTCCCTTGTTAATCTGTCTCATTTCAATTTAATTCTTAAACCAGTCAGAAAAACCTAGAAAGGGTAGAGGGAATTTTCTTCTTCCCCCAACAGAATCAACAATTCAGCATGTTTGATTTATCAGCAGACTTTTTTTTCCTTTTTTTTTTTTTTGAGATATCAGTTTCATGCCCCTGGCATTTTTAACTTCTTATGTGAATCACTGATTGAGGAAGAGCAGTGAGGTTTTAAACATACACTATACCCTTCTATATGAAGCCAAAACTCCAATACTTTGGTCACCTGATTCGAAGAACTGACTCATTGAGCCCTTTAGGGAAAAGACCTTGATGCTGGGAAAGATTGAGGGCAGGAGGAGAAGGGGATGACAGAGGATGAGATGGTTGGGTGGCATCACCAACTTGATGGACATGAATTTGAGCAAGCTCTGGGAGTTGGTGATGGACAGGGAAGCCTGGTGTGCTGCAGTCCATGGGGGCGCAAAGAGTCAGACATGACTGAGCGACTGAACTGATACCCTTATATGAATTTACTGGCATTACTTAGTTTGTGTGTATATATATATTTAAAATATTTGTTTATTCATTCCTTCTCTGCGCTGGGTCTTGGTTGCTGCACAAGCTTTTCTCTACTTGAGGCGCGCATGTTTCTTAGCAGTGGCTCCTCTTACCGCAGAGCACAGGCTCCAGGGATGCGGGCCTCAGGAGCTGTGGCTCCTGGGCTCAGAGCACAGGCTCACCAGTTGTGGTGCATGGCCTTAGCTGCTCCACAGCATGTGGGATCTTCCCAGACCAGCACTGAACCCATGTTTTCTGCACTGGCCACCAGGGAAGTCCTGTATATATTTTTATAAGCCTCTCCATTCTTCTTCTTCCAGATTTTTGGAAAACTTTCACAGGAAGGGAGAAGAGGCCAGGGTGTTTCTATTCTCTGTACTTCTTCATGGAAATAGGAGACAATGCATGCTAAGTCACTTCAGTCATGTCCAACTCTTTGTGAAGCCCTGGACTGTACCCACCACGTTCCTCTGTCCATGGGCTTCTCCAGGCAAGAATACTGGAGTGGGTTGCCATGCCTTCCTCCAGGGGATCTTCCCAACCCAGATATCAAACCCTGGATCTGATAGGACTAAAGGACTTTGCTCTAGTCACTCTGGCACTATATCTATGGGGGGGGAAAAAATCTAATTTAATGAGTGTTTAACATTGTGTTGGATGCTGAGATATAAAGATGATTCAGATAATATATCAGTGTACTCTGTGTCTTGAGAGAGTTTAGGTTAGATAGCTGAGTATCAACAACTGTTATAGAAAGCCAAAACAAATGCCAAATGGGTAAAAGCAAAATGCTTTGGCAAGAGGAGAGAAACTATAAGAACAGGCAGGCTTTCAGAGGGAAAGTGGGTGGCATGCGTTCAGGCCCTGAAGGACATTACTTCAGCTGACGAGAATAAGAATTAAAGACATGTCACATGAAACTGTTGGTGGTTTCAGTTTATAAAGGAAATGGGTAAGGATATTATGTATTCTGAAAACACTGGTGTGGCTGTAACTGCCAGCTGCAAATCTACGTAAGAGTTTCTTCTCATCTTTTGGAAATAAAGTGTAAAAGCATAGAGGACATAGAGGATGGCTTCTCTATGCTGCAGACACCAGTGTGTCAGGGAAGTGGCTGTGTGGTCTTTAGAAGACAGGTATTGCCACTCAACACATATTTAACAACTTCGCCCCCTACTGCCACTGCTTTGTGCTGGGCATGGAGATAGATGCTGGGGGATAAAGCAGTGGACAAGGCAGCAATGGTCCTTTAAACAATAACTAACTATATAATCACAATGGTAATAAGCAGTGTGAAAGAGAAGTGTGAGATGTTAGGGGAACTTCTGACAGGGACCCTGGCTTAGTCTGGCACATTAGGTAAATTGGCCCTAAACAAATGATATTTGAGTTGAGTTTTGAAGGAAAAGCAGGGGTGCCGGGTCTGGGGTTAGGATTGAAGGCAGAAGTAACAAGGCTGGGGGTAGCACCAGTGTAGGTGGCCCACAAAGAGTGAAAAGGCTGCGTGAAAGCCTCTTCATGCATGACCTTGTAGGCCTTATTCATAATTTGGGTCATTACCCTTGCATGCCAGGAAGCAACACATTGTCATTCTGAGGGCACAATGGAGAAAGGATCAAAGTGAGACAAATATAGGTGTGGAAAGGCCAGTCAGCAGGCTACAGACCTGCCTAGAGTCTGGGCAAAGAAATGAGGGTGACTTGCACTAGGGTGGAGACGGTGGGACTGGAGAGAGTCCAGAAGAAAGGCTGGGAGGGGGAGGGCACACTTTGAAGAGAGCCTGGGTTCACAGGATCACATGTGCGTCTACATGCGTGTGTTCCACAGCAGCGAGAGGGATCAGATCATTGCTGTAAGCAGGAACTGGATGTTATATTAACAATTCTACAGAGTTTTTAGTTATACTCTCTTTTCCTTCATGCCAGAATCTCCACATTCCCAAGCCAGGCCCAAAGTCAGACCAGAACTTCAAGAATCAGTCATCCTTTTCCTAATCCCCATACACAGAAACTTGTCAAGATCTGGCTTGTGGGGTTACACCCTCAGCTTCTACACTCCCTTTCTAGAACCTGGTGCTCAACTCTAAACAAATATTACAGGGAAGGATGCTAGGACGTTCTAAGGGGAAAGAGGAAATCAGTAATCAGCTAGAAAGAAAAGGAAGATGAGTAAATATGAGTTAACTGTCCTGAGTCAGAAAAATATATTAGACAAGTTCCCCAGACCTTCCTGTTTCGGGTGACAATAAAATCACTCTTTAGTTTGAAGCTCTTAACTGCTGTAACAACATTTATTACTAGGGCTTGAGGCTTTCAGTCACTCAGTTAATATTTGTTGAATTGAAGCATAACAAAGTTAAAACAGGTTGTCCCAAGATCCTGAGGGCTATAGATTCTCAGCATAATTTAGTCTCCAACTCCTGTGCTTTCATTATGGAAAGGAGAAAGAAATAGGGAACAGATAGGGGCTTGGTTACTGCTGTGGAAAAAGGAAATTTGTGGCATATGAAGTAAGTTCTGGGCCAAGAGTTCTAGTAGTAACTGGTTGACCCTTGAAACATCTGTCTTGGTTTTGTTTTAAAGTAAGGGGATAATTTAACATGGGCTCCAAGTGTAATTTTTAGTCTAATGTTGTATGGGCAATAAAGCCCAAAATCTTATATAGATCTGGGTGGAGAAAGACTGCAAATCAATTACTGAAGGCAACTACGGAGGCTTCTCTGCTCCATTTCAATTTTAAATTAAGACAGGATCCAAATGTGTATTCTTCTCTCTGGGCTTCTAAGTAGGAAGTGATTCTTGTCATCTGTTTTTATTCACACCAGCAGCTATATTGTCTAAAAGAAGTATTCTCCATTTGCTAAGGTCCTCAGTTTCCCCGTAACTTTCTTTACAACATAGGAAGCCCTGCAGCCTTGCCAAAGCCTTGGTTTCATTTAAGATTCTTCAGCTCAGCCTCCTAGGACCCTTACTTAGGGTGGCTAAGCCTTGGGTTTCCTTTCCAGGACCCTTAACCTTTCATAGCTAAGGAAAAAGTTATTTTTTAAACCCTAGATATAAATATAACTTTATAACCTCTGATGAATTCAATTCTCTCCCTGCGACAATGAGGGTAGGTATGGCGAGGCTGCCTGGGATCTCTGTGCCTATTTACTCTTTGCAAACCGTGACCTCTGCAGCTTGTGGAGCTCACTGTCTTTGGTGCTACAAGTCGCAGGTAACTGAGACCCTGCCAAGCTTAATTGTTCCAAAAGGCATAGGGACAATGGCCAGACTCTCTTAATGTTTTAACCAGGATAGAAATTAAAGACTGGTGGTAACATCCTATCAAAATTTATTTGAAACACTGATGGGCAAGCTTTTTCTTTATCTTGTGCAAATAGAAACTCATATCACAGCAGTGAGCAAGCATATTCTCAAGGAATTTTTGATAAAGAGCCTTTAGATACAACACAATTATCAATGAACAAAATGTCAACAAAGAGCCTTTAGACACTATAATTCTTCCTTATAACAGATATTCAAGCTACTTCCTCAAAGGGGCACAAAGTTCATGCTTAAGAACAACAGACAGCAGTCACAGTCTCTTAATTCCATTGGTCAGAAAAAATTGTGATTTAAGGCAATCTTGGTCATAGATCTTTTCAAGGTATCCTGTTACAAGGGTCAACACAGAAATATAAAAAACTTCCAGTTTTTTATATTTAAGAAAATTTTAAAAAAGCATTGGGTTGGCATTATTTGGATCACCCTCAGGGACTGGTTCAGGCCTATCTGGGTCTAGCTAAACTGCAATATACTAGCTTGTCCTGTGTTTCTCTAATAGGGTTTCCATGGCAGTCCTGTAGATGTTCTTGCTTCTCATTTACCACTGCCTTTGCCTGGCAACCAATGTAATTAGAATAAACCTGAAGTTCTTAGAAAAGGAAGAAATGGAGAACCCCAGAGTTAGTAGAAGGAAAGAAATCATAAAAATTAGGGCAGAAATAAATGCAAAAGAGACAAAAGAGACCATAGCAAAAATCAACAAAGCCAAAANCTCTGGAGCCCAGCCCTGTCACTTCTACCAGCAGCTGGGTCTGGAGACCTGGACAGGGGAGGGGAGGGGAGAACAGAGATGGGCGTGAGACCTGGAGACAGGGAGAAAAACATGAACGGCTTTGAATAGTGGTTAGCTCTGGGCCATGTGGATGGGGAAAAGGGGTTACCTCTAGGGGGTACTACCGATGGACAGGGCAAGCAGCAAGTTCTAGGATGCTGGAAATGTTAGACAGCTTGAGCTGAGTGATGGTTATTAATATATAAAATCCACCCAGCCTGTACACTTAAGTTTAGTGCACCTTATTAAATGTTGTAACTCAATAAAAAGTTACATATATACACACAAGTTAGGGGTGGGGCTAGATGTACCTGCAACTGGTTGAGTCAGGGGATAGAGGCCAGGGTGGGGTCCATCCTCCATGGGGATCCCAAAGTGGAAGAGGAAGTCCAGGGAAGTCTGGGCTGAAGGAGGGCGAGGGCAGTCAGAGACCCTCCCGCGATGAATGTGATTGATACTGCTCTCTGGTCTCCCCATCCGTTCCCCAGGAATATCATCTTCCTTACCTTGCACTCTCACCCGGGGGGTACCCTTGGCTGTGACTTGGATCTCCCAGGTTCCTGACTGTGGAGGGTCATTCACGCTCACCATCCAGAACTGCCCAAAGCGGCGGGTGTGACCTAGAGGCCCCTCACCTTCCTCCTGGCCCTGGGAGACCCCTGGGTGTGGGGGGTGAGAGATTGGCACAAGAGAATTCCTTTCACTTCATACATGAGCCCTCCTCCTCCAGTCTCTATTCTTCCCACTGCCTTAAGACACACACAGGGAAGTACCTGCAGGGTTTCTGATCCAGAAACTGCTGACCTCCCCATGGATCCGGACTGTGACCTTCTGGAGCAGTCCATCCACTCTGAACACAAGTGGCCTCTCAGCCACCACAACACGGGGCTCCAGGGGAAGGGTCACCTTGAGGGGGCAGGACCGAAAAATGGGGGAGAAGATAAGACATAGGATGAGGTGGGAACAAAGGCAGGAAAGAGAAAGGTAGAGACAGAAAGAAACGAAGGAACACGTGGAGAAGGGATCCCAGTGAGAGGAAGGAGCAGGGGTGGAGCTATGGTTAATGACAAAGATGGAGGCAAGGGATTAAGGATGAGGCAACCTCCTTCTGCCCCCCATAAGAGATGGCAGGACTTCCTAGAGGAGCCGTGAGGACAGAACACTGGAGTCAAGACTCAGGGTGGGGCAGGTGTTACTAATATGGAAGGAGCAGGATAGAAGAGGGTAGCCGTGGATCTCAGAGGGAGAGAAACTTCCTTCTGCCTGGAATGGCAAATCAGCAAAGAGAACCATTCCTTACAAGAAAGAGAAATGCAGTGTCACCCGTCCCCTCAGTTCTCAGCTGAGCCTCTACATGTACTCACCAAGTCAGCTATACTGTCCCCAACAATGGCCGCCACATCCCGAATATACTGGTCTTCGGTGAAAATCACTTCTCCTCCTGAGGCCAGGGCCACTGCCTCGTATGGCTCAAAACGCAGAGGAGACAAGACCTCACGCCGGGCCCGGCCCTGAGCCCTAGATGGGTCCTCAGTTACCAGGAACGTAACCTGTGTCCAGAAGAGAGGCCAGTACTTGAGCTTTCTACTTGCTATGTACCATTGTAACCAAGGATCTCCTGTGCTCAAGCTCTCTACCGAGCTGGCCATTGGTGATAAATTCTGTCTACCCTCTGGCTGCTACAGCATTAAGGGTAGGGCCTCCCACTCTAGTATTGTTAAAGGGGTTTGGAAATGTTACCCTCATGATGCACTTCTCTCCCCTCCAAGCCAAGGCTGGTTTAACCACCCTAGTGTGAGTGTCATCCTTGTAATGAGAGTTGCCCTGGGGTTTCCCACATCCCTGGGTACCTAACACTGAGTCTCCCACCAGTTATGCTCACCCTGCAACGCCGTTCCTGCGTCAGAGACTCCACCTGGTTGGTGAGAAAGGCGTCCTTAGGGGAGGCATCAGTGAAGACAAAAATGTCTGAGAGTGGAGGTGTGTGCAGCAGAGCCAGCTGGCAGGGAGAGGAAAAATTGGTGGTAAAAAATGGCAGCCTTCAATGAAAAATAAATAAATGTTTTAAAAATGGTGGCAGTAGGGGAATGGGCAGAGCAAGGGAAGACAGAGTAGAAGGCAATATGGCCCTGAAATCTGGAATGAAACGAGTGAGACTAAGTTCTGAAGAGGGGATGGAGGGTGGGGCCCCAGGGAAGCTCTAGCTTCCTTGATGGTGGGGCCTGGAGAAGGGGGAAGGGGGAGGGAAAGGGTGGGGAGAGCAGACCTCCAGGGCTGACAGGCACATCTCTGGCTCATCGCCACCTCCCAAGGCATGCATCTCATTGAGCTGTTGCCAGAAGTTGTCAGGGTCACTTGTTGTAAAGACAGGGCCAAACCCTGGGGAACGAGATTGAGAGACTGAGGAGAAGGCTCCGCTCTTGCCTGCCCAGGGCCATCTCCCCAGTCAAGAGGCCCTGCAGT
Source organism: Redunca redunca (assembly GCA_006410935.1). Taxonomy (NCBI): domain Eukaryota; kingdom Metazoa; phylum Chordata; class Mammalia; order Artiodactyla; family Bovidae; genus Redunca; species Redunca redunca. Next base: position 35,622 of record SJYQ01104704.1, on the reverse strand, counting down.
GTTCCTCGGGTGGACACGTATTGAGATAATAATATTCTTTATGTTTATACTGACAGGATAGGACAAGGCAGGGCTTAGGTACCTCTGGTGGGAAAGTGGACCTCATTTCCTCACAAAATGGTGGCACTTCCTGTGGTCTTGAGTGGGCCTTTTTTGGGTATATGTTTAAATATAAAAACAACTGGTGAAGCAACATGGATGGACCTGGAGAGTATCATACTAAGTGAAATAAATATCATTATGATATTCCACTTGTATATGGAACCTAAAAAAATGATACAAATGAACTTATTTACAAGACAGAAATAGATTCAAGGACATAAAAAACATATTTATGATTACCAAAGGGAAAGGGAGGGATAAATTAGGAGTTTGGGATTAACAGATACACACAACTATATATATAAAATAGATAACCAATAAGGACCTACTGTATAGTATAGGGAACTAGATCCAATACCTTGTAATAACTTATAATGGGAAGGAAGCTAAAAACGACATATATAACTAAATCATTTTACTGTATATCTGAAACACTGTAAATCAACTATACTTATCAATTACAAAAACCCCCAAAAAACCTGGGTCCTCAGTTTCCTCACAGAAAAGCCAGAGAAATAATAGTGCTTACCTCAGAGAAGCTTATTGAGATGATTGAGTTGATTTTGTCAATTTCAGAACAGTGTTTTGACACATAATAAGTGCTAAATTCTTAAATATTCATCTATTCATACCCTTATCAAACATGTGATAAGCTCCTGTTGAGTGTCAGTCACCATGAGATTTATATAGATGGATCAGACTCAAACCCACTCCTTAGGGAAGTTTCAGTCCAAATTTTATCTGATGATCGTTTCAACCTTGGGAGATAGGATAAGTACTGACCCATTTTTGGATGATGAAGTTGAGGAAAGAGAGGTTAAACAGGCTAAGGACACATAGTAAGATTGGTCAACCCTGGTCAGATAATCTCAGTGGAGCAAGGAATATGATTTAAGTAGCTGTCTCAGATATTTCACAGAGGCCTGGACACACCAAGTTCCCCATCTTCATTCCAATCTCTGTCACAGGAAATGGAGAGAATTGAAAATGACTTATTAGGATGGACGCCTAACAACTCAGAGGCTGCCTGCCTAAGCACCCGTCATGATTAAACTCCCGTGGCAAGTGCCGTCATATTGGAAACAGTGGAAGAAGTGGCTGGCAGTTCCCTAGATGCACAGAGGCATCAATGAAGGACAAGGATCCTCGGAAGTGCCTCCATTCTATTACGGAAGTGAAGCCATGAGGCCCACTTCCCTACCAGTGACATTACCTCTTGCCCTGGACTTGCCTCTACTCTCCTGGCCAGACCATAGTTACCTGGATCATGGAATGGCACCAGGACATAGTGAGTGGGCTCCATGGGGGTGCCCCGTCGCTGCTCCACAATGTGACGGGCCTGGATCTTGGCAGCATTGATCTCCTCGCCCATACTGCCTGTGGTATCCAGGACGAAGCTCAGGCTGGAGGCTGGGGTGATGTCCAGCAGCCTGAGAAGCAGGCCAGAGATATGGTGCACGGTCTGCACACTCGTCCCCAGCCCCTGGTTTCTCAGCTCCAGAGCACCTACCTATTAAGGAGCCCAGCTCCAGGAGGCCACTCACCTGGAGAAACCCCTGTCTCCCAGGCGGCTTCGTAGGAGGTTGAAGGCCTGGATGGAGGCCA
>SJYQ01104704.1:17855-33765 GCA_006410935.1 Redunca redunca | reverse complement strand
ATTTAAATTAATAAAAATTAAAAATTCAGTTTCTGAATCTCAAGTGCCATATTTCAAGCATTCAATAATCACACTCGGCCAATGGCTACATATTAGACAGTACAATTATATAGCATTTCCATCATCATAGAAGTTCTGATGGAAAACACTGATTTAGAAGTCATTTATTTATAAATATATCAATTACTAATTCAATTTCTAATTCATTTAAACTGAGACATCTCCCTAAATTCTTTCAGCCTCACTGCAAAAGGAGAAAAAAAAGTGACCAGTCTTCTTTCTACCTCTTGAAAAAAATATTTGATATTATATTTCTTTTAAGGCTTGTCATAATTGGGTAGTCTTTCTATAAGCTGTTAAACAGTTAACACTGTGTTTAAATGCAGCTTCAAGTGGGGCTGGGTGAAGAAAAGGTCCTTATTAGTGAATTTGGAGGACTGATCATATGAAAGACATAATCCACATTGTTCCCAAATTTGAAAGACTCTTGGACAAAGCCTTCCCATATTTGGTATGAATTTAGGGAACTGAAGAAGGTCCTTCTGTCTAGCCTCTAAATATACCTTCTCCACCTACTCATTGATATAGGAAATTCCTTCAACAGAAAGAAAAACCTCTTATTAAGCAATTACATACTAAGATTTAGTACAAATATCCTTGGAAGAAGCACGCTAAGCTGTAAATGACTCATATTTACCACTTTCCAATAAGTTTTCATAGGAAATGAAAATTTCAGGTTGTTGAATTCCTAGACTGAGGTGGAACTGAGGAGAGAAGGATCAGAGGAGACAGGTTTGGAATAAAGGTAGATTTTTACTACCCTATTTTGTGAAAGCTTGGCCTTTGATATTTAGGGAATATGTAATAACAATTAAATTGACAAAATATTTAGCTCTGGTTTCCATTTGCTTAGAAAGTAGGGTTTCTCTAGACTCTCAATAAATTTACTGATTGTTCTTAGGGTAAGAATGGTCAGAATTGGTTTAGGCTGGGATTTTAAAGATGTGCTTGACTTTTGGGGATGCTATATTACAGAATTTCAGAGCCTGAGGAACTTTGAGGAGCATCTGGTCCATTCCACTAAATTGAGAATTTGCAAACTATTTTCCTTTAAATTACAGGGGTGCGTGTGAGGGGTATACTGAAAATTTACCTGAATTTCATTCAAAGTTGCAAACTGCACTAGATTAGATTAAAAGCTTCCTGCCTGCTGTCTCCAGTCTGCAGCATAGGGCAAAACACCTTACAAACCTTCCAGAACTGCTGAGCTACAAGGCCTGACTTTAAAGATGAAGGAAATAAAGGCTAGAGAAGGAAAAATGCTTTTCCCAGGGCCACAGAGTGAGGTAACAGTCAGACAGGACTAGGACAGAACTTCTGTGTGCTCTTTCCACTGGACTCTGCTGATTTCTCAGAACTGCCTTCTTTCTTGAATACTTAGTTCTGGAGGCTGGTACAGCTTCCCACAGTTCAACTAGATGCCATTATTGTTTCTCCTCTATTTTTGTGTTTTTATTCATTTCTTGTCCACCAGTGCTGAAAGCATCAAATGGAAGTATTTTTCTTGTACTAAGCAAAGACAGTCTAGCATTAAAGAAAAACAAAAGACACACTAGGAAGAAATTATATAAGAAAAAACTATCAGCACATTTTTCTGACTATGCCTTATTTTTTTTTTTGGTACATTTCAATTTTTCTACAATAAGCATTAATTAAATTTATGGCAAAACCAATACAATATTGTAAATTAAAATAAAGTAAAATAAAAAAATAAGTATATATTAAAAATTTCTCACAATTACTTTATAATCAGAAAAGAACACTATACACACACACACATACATATAAATGGGTTTCCCAGGTGCTCAGTGGTAAAGAATGCCAGTGTAGGAGCTGCAGGTTCAATTCCTGGAAGATCCTTTGGAGGAGGAAATGGCAATGCACTCCAGTTTTCTTGCCTGGAGAATCCCATGGACAGAGGAGCCTGGAGGGCTGCAGTGCACAGTGTCGCAAAGAATCAGAGACAAGTGAGCATCTGAGCATGCACAAACATATTTATATATAAACCACCTCTTTCTCACCCTATTTCCACTGTATGAAAGGATCCTGGCTTCATTTAAATAGAGTGGAGCAGTGGGCTCCTATGAAGCAAGGTGAGGGGCACATTAATTATTCTCTGGATATTTGGGACAGTAAAGGAGGACACTTATTTGTGCCCCTTCATTTTCCGTATTTTCAGCTGCTATCTGAAATGACTGCTAATCTTTCAGCTGAAACCAGCTCAGTCCCCTTTTTATTTTTTTCCAAGTGTTTTAGTTCTCTATAAAGGGTAGCTTTGCTTCATTCTTACCAATCTATTAATTTTCATATATAGAGTATCTTTTTGCTCACTTACATAATTTAAGCTAAGAAAAATGTGTAAATTATTAATCCAAGGGGTAGATTTTTACTCGACAGATAAAACATTATTAATTTAACTTCCTTAATAGTGTACCTAATCCTTTTATCATAACACACAAAAAGGAGAAGTATAAGCCTTTTGTATGTGAGAAACAAGAAAAATGCAACTGTAAACATTTTTCCCCCAAGCTGGGTCTCATGCAAGATAGGGGCTCACACTCAGCCAGATTGTTTCCTTGCTTCAGAAACTATTAATGATGTGAGTGTGTGTGTGTGTTTGTGAGAGAGAGAGAGAAGGAATGGGATTTTTTTCCTCTATGAATCAGCCTGGATATATATTTTTTAAGGTGTTTTTCAGATCCACCACCACCACCACCACCAAAAAAAACCCTATGAAATCTCAGAAAACTTAAACTCTGAGTTTCTTCCAGAGGAAATATGGAAAATTTTTAATCTTTCAATAACTATTTGATGCATACGTTTCTTTCCCCTCTTGCCCTTTTCTGAACCCCAACCACCCTCACCATATCAGTTCTATGCTGCTAATCAAAATAAGAAACCCAACAACAGCATCTGCTTTGTTACTTTTCAGCTTTGCCCAAATATTAGCAATTAAAGTCCCAAGAAGCTGTGCCAATTGCTCATTGACATTTTAAAATTTAATAGATAGGTAAAACACACATTTGCCCCACGAGTTTGAGCAAGCTTCAGGAGTTGGTGATGGACAGGGAAGCCTGCCGTGCTGCAGTCCATGGGGTCGCAAAGAGTCGGACATGACTGAGTGACTGAACTGAACTGAACCAGCAATGTGTTATAGTGCACACTTGGCAGATGTGACTGAGGGGGCTTTTATCTAGCCTGACTTCCAAGGACTATTCCTGAAGCATTCTTGGTGGTTGCTGCCACACATCTGAATTTAAAGTTGCAAGCTCAAGATTTGGTCAGAACAAACAGGCAGGTTTGGAACTTATTACAAAACAGTGAAATTATTTACTTTTACAAATTTGTTACTTTTAGGTTTCTTTACATTTAAAATAGACTTTCAGGGTCAAGAGGGATATGTGAGACAGTGTGTCAGTGAGACTGGGAGAGCATTGTATGTCAAATACAAAGACAGTAGTAGAAGACATCATGAAAAAAAGAAAATAGCATTGGTGCTGCAGAGACTTCCCCAATCATCTTGACCTAGCGATTGAACACAGAATACTTTTGCTCTAATTTCATGCAAGGTTAGATCGAGGCAAACTTGAGCAAGACGTGAACTTTGTTTTTGCAATTGCTTCAGGTGCTACTTCCCTCTGTGTAACTTTAAACCTTTCATATACCCCTTATGCAATCTCTTATTCACTTTAAAGGGCTATGTCAGTGACTCTACCCAACTCCATGTCCTACAAGTAACCAAAGTTTTTTATTTCCTCTTCCATCTTGGTCTCATTGCCAGAGAACTCTGCTCTGGTGCTTGGCAGTATCATTCTATTACTCTGATCATAATTAGGAGGCCATATTATCTTTCTATTCTTTTTTATGATGAAATTGGGATGTGTTTGTGATACTTTTTCACTGTCTCTGTGAGCCAGCAACTTGGTGTGTGAAATCTTGAACTGTTACCTTTAGGTGATAACATCCAAGTCCAGATATTCCCATGTGGTAAACTCTTCGGCTGCTGCTGCTGCTGCTAAGCCAATTCAGTCGTGTCCAACTCTGTGCGACCCCATAGACAGCAGCCCACCAGGTTTCCCCGTCCCTGGGACTCTCCAGGCAAGAACACTGGAGTGGGTTGCCATTTCCTTCTCCAATGGATGAAAGTAAAAAGTGAAAGTGAAGTCGCTCAGTTGTGCCTGACTCTCAGAGACCCCATGGACTGAAGCCCACCAGGCTCCTCTGTCCATGCGATTTTCCAGGGAAGAGTACTGGAGTGGGGTGCCATTGCCTTCTCCAGGTGAAACTCTAGGCATCTCAAAATCAACACATCTGAAAACTGAATGTACAGTTTTTCCCCAAGGTTGCTCTTCGTTTTGTGCTATGTCAATTCATTTCTTGATGAGCTTGAAATTTGCTCAGTTTTATACAGCAAGATCCAGTTTAAATTTTCCCAATGCCCTCAGATATCTCTAGTTTCCTCCATCAGAGCAAATCCTTCTGTACCCTGTCACCCTTTGGTTCATATCTATAGGAGAGAAACCACCTTCGTGGCATAGCAGGTGGAGGTGGGGTGTCACAAACCACAGGAACTGAAGTCTAATACATCATGCATCTCAGCATTAGTGTCACTTGCCGACATGTTCCTAATTGGCTCTCTTTCCCATTCTTCTCCACAGCCATTTCAGTGGGTGTCCCATTCCTCACCTCCCTTACCTTGCCACTACTCTGGCTTACTCTCAGGAAATAGCCATGTCTTCTACTTAATTCGGAAAAATTGAGAACATTTAAGGGAGAATTTCCTTCCTAGAAAGTCTTTATTAGGCAGGAGACTCCCTTTTTTTTAAACCTGACTTTGCATCCTGACTCTACTACATGACAAGATACTACTCTCTTTCTACATTGCAGTTTCTTCATCTGCAAAGTTGGGAGAACACTAGTGCTTATGCTGAAGGGTTATTGTAAGAATTAAATGAGGCAATTTATGTAAGCCACTTACACCTGACACAAAGTAGGTCCTCAAAGAATATTGTTATTAATAACTTTTTCTTTCAGCCTGTCTTTTTTGCCCAGCAGAAAAGGTAGCTCTTTTATATAGTAGCTAATGCTGCCCCACCTGTGATTCCCTCCTTCTTCATTTCTCAGTTATCTAGCCTTACCAATCACCTTTCACTCCAATTCCCCTGTATCTTAACCTTTCCCACTTGGCTTTCTTCCCTTAGCATATAAAAGGGTTCAAATTTCCTCACTGTAAAATAATCCTCCTTCAACATTCTTAGGAGAAGGCAATGGCACCCCACTCCAGTACTCTTGCCCAGAAAATCCCATGGGCAGAGGAGCCTGGTAGGCTGCTCTCCTACAAGTTCCTTCAAGGCAAAGATTACATCTCTTGCAATTGCATGGTGCTTGTTATACAGAGATTGTTTGGTAATATCTGATGAGTGAATGACTACAGAAAGGTATGGGAACCAGCCTCTTTCTAGCATAGCACAGAATATTCTATGGCACATTTAAAGTGTTAATAATGGGCTAGGATTTGACCGTGAGGGTTGATCTTGAACAAGTCTTATGTGAGGGCTACAGCAGCTGAATGAAAAACAAACAAACATGAAACACACTCTCCTCAAGGAAGATAAAATGAATTCAAATTAAATCACCTGGGAAAACTTAATTAAACATTGAGCTATATGTAAGTACTATGGGTACCTTGAGGTTACCATGGTCTGGAGTAGTCAGATTTACTACAGGGTAATATAAATGGTACTTTACTAAGACTATTCTGGCAGAAATGTATGTAAGAAAATTTCAAAAGTGGGAACTGGAGAAGTTAGGTTGGTCAGGAGTCAGGAGACATAGCCTGGCATAGGCCATGGTAGTAAGAATAGTGAGGAAAAGGCAATTCCTCTTCTGGTGTAAGTTGGTGATGGTTGGGATAGAAGGGGAAGGACAGCAGACAAGTCAGGGAGGGCTTTCGGGTTTCTTTAGAGATCAGAGAACAGTGGTAGCACAAGTCAACTTGAAAAAATTAGTTATTAATGGGCTTCTCTGGTGGCTCAGTGGTAAAGAACCTGCCTTGCCAATGCAGGAGACTCAGGTTCTATCCCTGGGTCAGGAAGATCCCCTGGGGAAGGAAATGGCGACCCACTCCAGTATTCTTGCCTGGGAAATCATATGGACAGAGGAGACCACTGGGCTACAGTTCATGGGGCTGCAAAAGAGTCAGACATGACTTGGTGACAAAACGACAATAACAGTTATTAGCGGTGCCATTGATATAAGCTCTTGGAAGCTGCAACTCTAAGACATATTGGGAAGACTGTGAACTAATCACCTTGTGAGTTATAGACTTTGATTGGAAATTTAAAGAAAATATCCAACAAGAGAGTTGATATCATTGACTTGAAAAGGCCTGTATTGTAGGTGATAATGACTAATAACTTGCACAAATTTCAGGCTAGGTTGGTAAAAATGTTATGCATGACAGACTATGAAAACAGTAACTAGAAGTTCATGATTTCACATGAATGAGGAGCAATTCATTTTGCAATCCACTAATCCTGCTATTCTATAGCAAATCCTCTTTTTCCCCAGCCAAGGGAAAGATAACAGAACAAAATATGTCTTTGACTGTACATGTCTTCAAAATATTTGGTATTTACATGATAATGCAGCAAAGGATTTGCTGGCATTGCAAATCAACACTTAACAGAACTACTTGAGTAAATTACCTTAAGAAAACAAAATCAATATGCTTTAAAACCCAGACACAGTTTAAAAGTGATGTGAGAGTTGGTTTTGCTATAAACTTGGGCATTAAGAGCCCTGAGTTGGACCTTATTAACTCTCTGTCTGACTTTGTGCTCTTCATCTAAACTTCTTTATCATCATTTGCTAAACACCCCCAGGATGCTTACAGCCACCCACAACATGCCAAAGATGCAGTCCTAGAAGGTCACTTTCTAAACAAATGGATAAATGCACAAAGATGATTCTTTTCTTTTTCTGGATAAAAAAGCTGAAAGAGGATAATGAGGATTATTCATGGGATTCAGGGTAGGAGATAATCTGTCCATTTCATACAAACATGACACTTTTTCTGAACCCTTTTCTGTTTATAATGCTGTTGTTAATTCAACTTGAATATCAAAGACATAGCTGCTAATCCCATCTCCCCCATATATAACTCTTTCACAGCAAACATCATCCTCTCAAGTAAGAAACACAGGAATACATTTGGAAGGATTATGATTCTGTGTTGAGATACTATTAAATGCCTTTCTTCTCTTTTTACAATAGTTTTCTAAACCTGCAGCTCTCCCTTCATTGTAACTAAGAAATAGACTCCTTGTTTCTTCTACACTACCATTTGTTGAATGTTTCAATATTATCTTGAACTCTTCTTCTTTCACCCAGGAAATTAGCAGTCTCACAGACCTTGGTTACCCGTCTTGATTATGGCTTCCATGTACAAAAACATTGCATTTATATGCATACATGTGAGTATCTGTGTGTGCAATAACTTCTCCGGTTTGTCTAATAGGCTCAGTTCTGCCCTATTGGCTGAACTTAACCTTATAGCTAAGAAAAAACTTTTCATTACATAGATTTAGACTTTAGTATCATCTTCAAATGTTAAAAATATGCTTGCATGACTATCATTTAGGACATCTGTAATTTAAATTTTGGACTGACAACTTTCGCCCACCATTTACAAAATGACTGATCAGTGATCATAGTCCTTTGGACACTGGGCTTGGCTATTCATATCTTGAGCACTTGCTCTGTAGGACCTTATATAATTTAAGCCAATGCATCCCAAAGAGATATATATAGGTGTTAGGGGGAAAACCATTCTGTGGGTAAACATACTATTGCAAAGAATTTTCAGATCCTTTATAAGCTAATAGGTAATGTGACTTCAATGGGACAGAGTTACAGTGGGAAATGTTTTCCAAATTTATGATGGAAGAACCACAGAAATGTACCCTGTACCCAGAAGAACTGCTGCTGCTGCTGCTGCTGCTAAGTCGCTTCAGTTGGGTCTGACTGTGTGCGACCCCATAGACAGCAGCCCACCAGGTTGCCATTTCCTTCTTCAATGCATGAAAGTGAAAAGTGAAAGTGAAGTTGCTCAGTCGTGTCTGACTCTTAGCGACCCTATGGACTGCAGCCTACCAGGCTCCTCCATCCATGGGGTTTTCCAGGTAAGAGTACTGGAGTGGGGTGCCATTGCCTTCTCCACCCAGAAGCACTAGCACCATACAGAATTTATGCTGGAGAACCCCAGATTAATTTCCAAAGTGGCAGATTCCTGAAATCCATATTCTTCTTTTCTCTCCTTCCCAAGGGAAAATTGCAGAATATCCCATTTTCTGAAAAGTGCCCAGTTGAACTTTGGGTTAGACCAACTCTAGATAGAGTATCCGGAGAAGGCAGTGGAACCCTACTCCAGTATTCTTGCCTGGAAAATCCCATGGATCGAGGAGCCTGGTAGGCTGCAGTCCATGGGGTTGTGAAGAGTTGGACATAACTGAGCAACTTCACTTTCACACACTGGAGAAGGAAATGGCAACCCACTCCAGTATTCTAGCCTGGAGAATCCCAGGGTCAGAGGAGCCTGGTGGACTGCCGTCTATGGGGTCGCACAGAGTCGGACATGACTGAAGAGACTTAGCAGCAGAAGCAGCAGTAGCAGATAGAGTATCAGAACGAGATGTACAGCTACCAACCTGGTCACCAAACAAGTAGTCACCAAACAAGTTCTGGGATAGAATGTAAGAATTCTGACCTTAAATGTAAACAGTTCCTCCTATCATGTTACATTTGTTTTTGGTGTGTGTGTGTGAGAGAAAGAGAGAGTATGTGTGTGTACATACTTTACAACTGTACTAAAACAACAATTTAAAAAATATTTTATATTTAATTTCCCATTTATTACTCTAGATACCCCAACATTCCAGTTCAAGGCTAAAGCCGTAAGTTTTACCTAAACCAATAAGCAATTATTAAGTCATAGAATAAGAAATGGAATGTGAAACAAAGTGAAAGTTTTATTAGTTTTTCTCTAATCATATTAAATATTTGTGGGCATTTTAATTGTGACTTGAAAGTAGACTTACCTGGTTTTTTTTTCCTTATGTGGATTGTCTGCTACTATATTATAAATGTGTTTAGTATCGATTCTAAGAAACCATATTAACCATATTAATTAACCATATAACCACATTAATCTGGGCCAGGGATTGGTACTTTCCTAAAGAACTAATAATATTGTTTTATTGATTTGTTTTAGTACTTTTGATCTGTGGTCCCTCTGCCTTTTCTAAAACCAGCTTGAACATCTGGAAGTTCACGGTTCACGTACTGCTGAAGCCTGGCTTGGAGAATTTTGAGCATTACTTTACTAGCGTGTGAGATGAGTGCAATTGTGCGGTAGTTTGAGCATTCTTTGGCATTGCCTTTCTTTGGGATTGGAATGAAAACTGACCTTTTCCAGTCCTGTGGCCACTGCTGAGTTTTCCAAATTTGCTGGCATATTGAGTGCAGCACTTTCACAGCATTATCTTTTAGGATTTAAAATAGCTCAGTTGGAATTCTATCACCTCCACTAGTTTTGTTTGTAGTGATGCTTCCTAAGGCCCACTTGACTTTGCACTCCAAGATCATGGTGTGAGTGATCACACCATGAAAGTGTGGTAGGAAACCCTAAACTACTGTTTTTAAAAACTACTGGTGCTAGAAATCAATATGTAAGTGTGGATATAGAGATGAATACAGAGAAAGAGACTGAAGTATAACTTTAATTTGGTATATATAAACCTAGGTCTAAGGATAGTTAGGACTGTCAGTTTATAGTTTCTCATGTTTTCTTCAAGACTTCTAGTTGTGAATGTGGTGATTATTTTCTTCCCTTGTTGAGATTTTAAGTTAAGAGCAAAACCCACTGCTGTATTTTCTCTCCCTTCTATCATTATTCTTTAGTTGGGATTGTTAAGACTAAGAACAAAAAGCCAGGCTAGAACACTTGTGCCAAGACAGACTGAAGTCTACCAGGAATGCAGCTATAAACTAGGAACTGACCTTTGGCAGAGGCATGCATAACCCTATTTGGGAATGTATATATGTGAAATTCGCTCAGTTGTGTCCGACTCTGCGACCCCATTGACTATACAGTCCATGGAATTCTCCAGGCCAGAATACGAGAGTGGGTAGGCTTTCCCTTCTCTAAGGGATCTTCCCAACCCAGGGATCAAACCCAGGTCTCCCGCATTGCAGGCAGATTCTTTACCAGCTGAGCCACAAAGAAAGGTGGTGATAAAAAGACTAACAGAACTTGCCACTGGTGTTCCCTTCAGTTTTGAAGGAAGATAAAATCAGCAATCCTCTAGATTTCTTCATAGGGTAGTTTGCTTTTGTACATGGGGATTTATAGCATTAGGTATCTCGAAAGTTTTAAATAACCGGAAGTTATCGTTTGGCTCCCTCTTTGGTAATATAACCATCCCAGATGGATTAGGGTCCAAATATATTTCACTTAAAGACAACCCCTGCAAGTCCATTTTTATATATCTTATCTCTAATATTTAAGGGTATTTCTATCTTCCAGGTAGTAGCCAGCCTCCAATAAGGTCCTCAGTGATCCTTGTCTCCTGTGTTTCCTCTTCCACTTAGTACTAGGAGTGGTCTGTCTGACCAACTGAAGGAGGCAGAAATGATGGTGTGTTACTTGCAACAGTTCGAACTGGACATGGAACCACAGACTGGTTCTAAATCAGGAAAGGAGTACATCAAGGCTGTGTATTGTCACCTTATTTAACTTATATACAGAAGAAATCTTGTGAAATGCTGGGCTGGATGAAGCACAAGCTGGAATCAAGTTTGCTTGGAGAAACATCAATAACCTCAGTTATGTAGATGACACCATCCTTATGGCAGAAAGTGAGAAGGAACTAAAAAGCCTCTTGATGAAAGTGAAAGAGGAGAGCAAAAATGTTGGCTTAAAGCTCAACATTCAGAAAACGAAGATCATGGCATCTGGTCCCATCACTTCATGGGAAATAGATGGGGAAACAGTGGAAACAGTGTCAGACTTTATTTTTTGGGGTTCCAAAATCCTGCAGATGGTGACTGCAGCCATGAAATTAAAAGACGCTTGCTCCTTGGAAGAAAAGCTATGACCAACCTAGACAGCATATTAAAAAGCAGAGACATAACTTTGATGACAAAGGTCTGTATAGTCAGAGTTATGGTTTTTCCAGTAGTCACGTATGGATGTGAGAGCTGGACCATAAAGAAGGCTGAGAGCCGAAGAATTGATGCTTTTGAACTGTGGTGTTGGAAAAGACTCTTGAGAGTCCCTTGGACTAGCAATATCAAACCAGTCAATTCTAAAGGAAATCAATCCTGAATATTCATTGGAAGGACTGATGCTGAAGCTAAAGCTCCAATACTTTGGCCACCTGATGGGGGCTGACTCATTAGAAAAGACCATGATGCTGGCAAAGACTGACCGCAGGAGGAGAAGGGAATGACAGAGGATGAGATGGTTGGATGGCATCATTGACTCAATGGACATGAGTTTGAGCAAGCTCCAGGAGATGGTGAAGGACAGGAAAGCCTGGCATGCTGCAGTCCATGGGGTTGCAAAAAAGTCAGACCTGACTGAGCAACTGAACAACAATTCTCATCTTATTTGATATTTGAATACTGGGAAAGGTTATGCATGCTAAAATATTTTCCCTCTTTTCCTTCACACTACTATCCTGTCTAGATTTTTTGCAAACAGCATTGACTATATTTGAAATCGTTTAAAAGATAAATTTAAAATTTTTAAATATAAAGTTTTAACTATGGAAAATTTGAAACATATACAGAAATAGGGAGTATATATGTGCCATCACCCAACATGACCAATTTTGTCTGACATATTCTCCAAACACCTTAATGTCTCCTTTGCTTATCATCTGCATTGGGTTATTTGGATGCAAATTGAAGACACTGTCCTCTCCCATTGACATGTCTTCTCCCATAAGACAAGGTAATTTTAATAATCTTATTTCAAATCTGGGAAGCAGAAGTTTACCTGTTGTTCTCACGGATTGGTTCTAAAGAAAATGTTATTTAGCAGAAATATTTTTTTATTGTAGACAAGTTGCATAACTGGTCATCATCCTGCACTATATTATTTATTCAAAGGTAAAAGGTATTAATAAAACTTAATTTTTACACATTTTTGTGGGGATTTCACATATTCATATGCTGAATTCTGCATTTATGCAATTTTTTCTCTGACATTTTAAGATCTGCTGGGAAGCTGGAAGATCTGTTGTTTAGTTACAATAAACAAACTCCTTCAGTGATGGAGTTTCAGAAAACTATAGTTAGAACTTGGGATGGTACTTATCCTGATTTCAATGTACTTGTAGTTAAGGCACAAAAGGTAGGCCAGTGCATAGTCAACGAAAGATAATTTTCCTGACCCCTAGTGCTTTATAAGGAACACTCAGAACTAGCATGAGAAGTGGCCCATTCACTCAAATATCTTCCCCTCCCTTTTGTAGAACCCCTGGCTGCAGTAGGGCCTAGATCTCTTCTTGATTATTATTGCATCTAGTGTCATGTTTTTCCAGCTGGTGCACTGCTTCCCTGGGGAGGCTTGATGTTCACCCCTCTACAAGCCTCCTGCCTGCTCTCTGGAGAGTCATCCTATGACCCTACTCTATATAGACAATGTCTGCTTCTAACCTGATTGTGATTAAATGGATGGGTTTAAAAATTGATTATGGCTCACCACAAAAATAGTGTTAGAACTGACTATAATTAAAATTCTAGTTATGTGAATTCCAACTCTGTCCTCCTCCTACCACATACAAGCAAATCAGAATATTACTTTGGATCCAGTAGGTTTGGCATTTTTCTTAAAAGAAATGAATGTGCTGTTAGTACCGGTATTTGAATGCCTTCGAAACAGAAATGAAAAATTATCTGACACTTTAAACACACAACTATTTTGCACACAAGTTTAAAGTAAGCTGGATCAAGGATCTATTTTGAAGACTATCTTTAAAGAGGGTCAGACAACGTCTTTAGAGAGCATATTTTAGAAAAGGACCCCTTTAACAGAATTAGTTGGCTTCCATTTAGACCATCTTCGCATTCCTGCCTTGCGGTCTGGCTGTCAGTTGTTCTATACAGGCTGCTACTTGGGATGTGTTTCCTGCTTTGTCTTCCTCTATGCGGACCTCCTGGCATTAGCCTTGGCTGTCTTCCCGTGACTTTGTCTCTTGGCTTATGGATAAACTTTATTGCTCATTTCATGACCCTGAATACTTTATTTCTTCACCTTTCTCTAGTCCTGTCTTATACTGACCCTTGTAGAAAAAACAGAAGAGAAAGAGGTTTAAAAGAAAGAAAAAATAAGGAGAGGTGTTAAAAATAAGGAAAAAGAGTAAGAAGAACATGAAAAAGCTACCATATATCTTGCATGAAAAAGTCATTTAATATGTCAACATTTAAAAAGTAGATTGCAAAACCAGATATTGCTACTTTAAATGGTAGCTATAGGGCTGCAGTAGAAACAT
The DNA here is from genome assembly GCA_006410935.1 of Redunca redunca. Taxonomy (NCBI): domain Eukaryota; kingdom Metazoa; phylum Chordata; class Mammalia; order Artiodactyla; family Bovidae; genus Redunca; species Redunca redunca. The sequence continues at coordinate 20,146 of SJYQ01104704.1, read as the reverse complement.
TGCCTTGGTGGTTAATGTTGTTGTTTAGTCGCTACGTTGTGTCTGCCTCTTTGCGATCCCATGAACTGTGGCTTAACAGGCTCCTCTGTCCATGTGATTTCCCAGGCAAGAATACTGGAGTGGGTTGCCATTTCCTTCTCCAGGGGATCTTCCCAACCCAGAGATCAAACCTGCCTCTGCTGCTGGACAGGTGGACTCTTTACTACTGCTCCACCCAGGAAGCTCACTGGTGGTGAATAGATCATTTTAAAAACCCAATTCAGGGACTTTCTTGGTGGTTCAGTGGGTGAGATTCTGCACCTACACTTCAGGGGATCATGGGTTTGATCCCGGGTCTGGGAACTAAGATCATATCCCGCATGGTATGAACAAAACAAAACAAACACAAATCACCTAGTTCAAAGTAGCTTATATACTTCCTCAGGCTTCAGTATGTGATTGTTGGGGTAGTGAGCGGCAGTGCCATGGTTCAGTTGGACTAAGGAGAAAATTTGATTCTATGTAAAAGGATAATGACAGAGTGACCATTACAGGTGTGTGTACTCCAAATACACTCACAGTAGCTTCTCATCCTATAATCCTATAACCCAAATCAGTAGTGTCCCCTTTCAGAAGTCAATTCTTTCAAAAAAAAAAAATAGTGGGAAATGGTGAATAGAGATTATGCCACCTGGGAGGGTTAAGCAGCAAATTACTTCCTCATTAAATTCTCCTGAATATGGAGTAGGAATTCCTAAAAGTGTCCGCTGTCCTAAAGCAGATTTGCCAGAGCTGAGTCTAGGACCCTGGAGATTTATGTTATAATATCCTCAAACCTGGCTCTCTCTGGTGCTCTGGAAGAGTCTCAGTGAATTCAAAGACACTCCTTTCCCTATTCCCCAAAGAATACTTTTGATCTATGGGAAAACAAAACAAAACAAAACAATTCTGATGGGAATGAATTAGCATAGAAAAGACTTGCCTTTGAGAATATCACTTGTTCCTGGGTGCTCCATCATTGTTGGCCACACATAGGAAAGCACTGATGAGGAGGGCTAAGAAACCTGGAGATACAAAAAGTTCAAATGCTAGGATTTGTGAATAAAGAATTTTGCCAAGCTATCATTTCCACAGCATTAAAAAATGACCTTGGGAACATCCTTTAAACTCTTTACCACTGATTTAAATGCACCGATATAAATAATATTGTAAGACCAACAAAGGAGTGAACCTGATTTTATAAGACAGCTTAAGCTATCATGTTACAACACAAAAGTCACACTAAATTTAGATACCCCATTTATAAGAATTAAGTTTCTATTCATATGTGAATTGGATTTGGAAATCTGATTCTAAAGTGCAGGAATCACTTTCAAATGTGATTGTATGAAATTTAAAAATACATATTTCATATAGAATGCATCAAAATGTGAAATTATTCTTTAAATATTTTAACACCTTTGGTTTATGAATAGTGGGCATTTCATACTACTTTGTGGCAAGAGTGTTAACTACTTTTAGCATTCAGTTGTTTAGAGCTTACCCAGCAAATGTTTTAGTATGTATCTATAGAAATACTTTAGAGTAGCCATTCTTAAATGTGATCTGGGAATCTTTGTTGGGTCTTCCAAACCCTTTCAGGGAGTGATCAAGGTCAAAACTATTTTCAAAACAGACTAAGGCATTATTTATCTTTTTCACTCTGATTCTCTCATAGGTGTAACATGGAGATTTTTGGTAGTTACATGGCATGTGGCATTTCAACTGACTGATTTCAGAAGCAGATATGAGAATTAAACTGTCTTCTATTAAACAAAACATCAGTTTGAAAAAATGTAAAGGAAAGCCATTTTTCTCATGTTCCCCCCAAATATAGTTATTTTTAGTAAAATGTTTTACTTATATAAATATGTATTGGTTGATCATCATTATTTTAAAATAAATTGATAAAGAAGTATTTTAAATATTTAAAAATTTTAATTTATTATATGGTATAGGTAGATATGTAGGTAGATATAAACATAAACAAAAGCTCTTTGTTGGGGGGGCTCTCGATTTTTAAGATTTATAAAGAAGTCTTAGAGTCCAAAGAGCTTAAGTTTACCTAAAAGCAAAACTTTAAATGTTTCCTGGCTTAAAGTACTAACTGAAAAATAGCGAATCTTGATTTTAATCTGTTCTAAAGAAAATAATTTTTTAAAAGTAATTTTTGACTTTGGTTTCCAAAGTCCTTGCATATTTATCATTTTGCAATAAATCTGACAGGTAGGCAGGTCAGAACTGATTCTTATCTAAAGAAACAGAGAAGAAAT
>SJYQ01104704.1:0-17611 GCA_006410935.1 Redunca redunca | reverse complement strand
AGTATTGGGAATAAAAAAGTAGGACATTAACAAAGATTCTATAGACATTAAGTGATAATAGAAGATACTATGAAAAACTTTATGTCATTAAATTTGAAAATGTAAATGAAGCAGACAATGTGCTAAAAAAAAACTGTTAAAAACCGAAACTAGCAGATACATAAAATCTGAGTAGCATTAAACTATTTAGTCTTTTAATAAAAAGACCTTCCCATAAAGAAAAATCTAGGTTCAGACTGTTTTTTTGGTGAATTGTAGCAAACATTTAAGGAAGAAATAATGATCAGTCTTACACAAACTCTTCTTGAGCCTAGAAAACAAAGAAGTACTCACTAGCTTGTTTCATGAGACCAGCAAAATCTGACATGTTTCTATTAAAAGAAGGAAAATAACAGACCAACCTTACTTGTAAACATAACACAAAATATTAAACAAAAATTTAATACTACTCTATATTCAATGATATATAAAAAGGCCAGTATGTCATGATCAGGTTGGGTTCATGCCAGCATTGCAAGGTTGGCTGAAGAGTGGAAAACCAATCCATGTAATTTACCATACAAACAGAACAAAAGAGAAAAATCCTATGATCATCTCAACAGGTACAGAAAAAAATCTGATAAAACTCATTTCCAATCATGATAAAAACTCTCAGCAAGAGAGTTAGAATTAGAAGGGGAATTCCTTAATCTGCTCAAAGGTTTGTTAAAAAACAAAATGAAACAAAAACTCAGCAACCCTGTTGAAACACTGGTGAAGTGTTGAAAGATTTCCCTTTGAAATCAGGAACAAGATAAACGTGCCACTACCACAACTTCTCTTGAACATTGTACTGGAGGTTCTAGCCAGTTGACTAAAACAAGAAAAAGAAGGATGGAAAGGAAAAATCAACTGTTACTATTCACAAATTATATAATTCTATGTAGAAGATGGAAAAAAATAAAAGTAGCTAAGCCAGTGTGATACGGGCATAAGGTAGATAAACAGAACAATGGAATATAATACAGAGCCTAGAAACAGACTAATGTTATGTCAATAGTTGATTTATGACAGAGGTGGTAATGTAGAACAAGGTATTTTCAACAATTAGTGCTGAAACAACTGAATACTCATACTGGGAAAAGAAAAAGAAACCCGATCTCCACACCATAAGTAAAAATCAATTCCAGGTAACCTGTAATTATAAATGTGAATGGAAAAACTCTAAGGCTTCTAGAAAGTAATACAGGAGATCTATCTTTATGGTTGTTCTTTAGTCACTAAGTCATGTCTGACTCTTATGACCCCATGGACTGTAGCCCACCAGACTTCTCTGTCCATGGGATTTCCCAGGCAAAAGTACTGGAGTGGGTTGCCATTTCCTTCTCCAGGGGATCTTCCTGACCCAGGGATTGAACCTGCACCTTCCACACTGCAGGTAGATTCTTTACCACTGAGTCACTGGGGAAGCCCAACAGTATATAATTGTATACCAGAGTTTATTCTACAATTAGTAGAGTTGTTTCCAGTTTGGGACTGTTTTGGTTAAGATTGCTATAAAATGTCTCTAGGTGGAGATGTAGATGAATTTCAGTAACGTACTCACCTAAGAGTGGAATTTCTAAGTCCTCAAGTATGCATATATTTAATAGGTAATAAAATGCCAGGCTTTTCCAAAGGTATTTTGAAAAGTGACAGGGTTCGTTGCTCATTTGTGTCCTACTCTTTGTGACACCATGTACTGCAGCCCTGTTAGACTCCTCTGTCCATGAGATTTTCCAGGCAAGAATACTGGAGTAGGTAGCCATTCCCTTCTTCAGGGGATATTCCCAACCTAGGATCAAACCTGGGTCTTCTGCATTGCAGGCAGATTCTTCACTACTGTGCTACCAGGGAAGCCAAAGGAATTGTATAAAATCTATTCCAGCAGCTTAGGAGAGTTCCCATATGAGAGTTCTGACATGTTATTGTCAGTCTATTTAGTTTTAAATAAATAAATATGGGAAGTATCCTATGAAGCTGGAATAGATTTTGTACAATCCCTTTGGAAAAGTCTAGTATTTCATTATCTATTAAACGTATGCATATTTGATGACCTAGAGATTCCACTCTTAGATGGGTATGTTACAGAAATTCATCTATATGTCCACCTAGAGACATATGCAAGAATATTTATAGCAGCCACATCCACAACAAAAAACAAACTGGAAACAACCCCATTAATTGTAGAAAAACCCCTGGTACACACATTCAATGGAATACTATACAGCAAGGAAAATGAACGTACTGCAACTACATGCAACAATATGAATGAATCTCATAATGTTGAGTGAATGAAAGCAGACACAAAAGAACATACTATATCATACTATTTATATAAATGAAAAAAACAGGAAACATATGCATGCTTTATTAATAAATATAAAAAACCAAGGAAATGTGTATCATAAAACTCAGGACAGTGGTTACCTTTGACAGGTAGAGTGTGAACTGATTGGGAGAGAGCATAAGAGGGACTTCTGGGGTGCTGGCAACCCTCTATTTTTCAATCTAGATGGATTACATGGACTTTTGATCTATGATAAATTATACTTTGGTTTACTTTTTCTCATTTCCTAATAAAAATGTATAAAATTCAAGAATTCCTTCACTCAAGTATCACTAATCAACTCTGAAGATAAGCAATGAAAGTCAGTGCAATAAAGAAATTTGGTGCATGTTTCAGGAGTTAATTTCACTTTTTTGTGCTTCATATTAGAAGAGCTGTTGCAAACACAAATAAAGGACACTCTCCATGGGGATCTAGGTTATTGACGGCCACGTGTTCCAGGACTCAAAAGGAATAAGTTTGTGGAGATGGCCCTACTGAATGTGATTATCACTGAGGTTTTGCCTTTGGAGGGGATCTCAATGGACCATTGTTGTTCAGTCGCTCAGTTGTTTCTGACTCTTTGTGACCCCATGGACTGCAACATGCCATGCTTCCCTGTCCTTCACTATCTCTCAGTTTGCTCAAACTCAATGGACCATGCCTCATGTGAAATATCTGTTTCTCTTAGGAAGGATGAAATAAGTAACAAGGCACTCTGCTTGAGCTTTGCTCTTGTAAGGAGAATGGTTAGGAAATCCTTCACCGATGTAACCTACATCACACTTATTTCACTTAATAGTATCACAGTTTCTTCCCCACATATATTCCAATTCCTAACTAGCTAATTTTACCATGTAGATGAAGCATAGGCTTAAACGCTTTTGTATCTCATAGCACGTGAATTAGTTATGTAATAGGCTCTCACCAAGTGTTTTTACTGCCTACATGTGTTTCATTACTGTGCACATATTTGAAATATATATAATCAGTTTTTCTAATGCTATAATGGTTTACACCAAAACTATAATTTTGGTTTATATCAAATTTTCCATCACCCAGGAGGTAAGGTTTTTATTACTGTTGATATTGGCAAAATTTATAAATTTTGTCTCCTAAGAGTTGGCAAGAAGCATATTCAACCTCAACATGGAAAAGACTGTGGTAGTCAGTTAACTACATTTACATTTAAGGCATGACAATTAGTATTAGATTGAGCTCTTTGGGACTCAAGCAAAAATTAATAGACCTGTGCTATTCCAAAAAGATTCTGAGGGAGTTGTTGCTTATATAGCATTCTGGCAAGAAATCTAAGACTTCTGGAGAAGGAAATGGCAACCCACTCCAGTACTCTTGCCTGGAAAATCCCATGGACAGAGGAGCCTGGCGTGCTACTGTCCACGGGGTTGCAAAGAGTTGGACACGATGAGCGACTTCACTTTCACTAAGACTTTTATGTGACTGCAAGCAAACATGCTACTTGGTGTTTCAATACTGTTCTAGAGACTTCTAGAAGGGTGTGAGAAGCTCAAAGACTAGAGTTGCTGAATTCTCAAATTTAAGGAGTCTTTTTCCTTAGAGCATGCACAGCAATTTACTCCTGCTGCTCCCTTTTCCCACTGCTAGTCTATCTCAAAGAGACAGTGGTTAGAAACAGCAGCTAAACAGGAGTGGGACTCAGTGATTCTGTAGCTAGACTGGATGTTTAATGCTGAACTCTCTCTTTAAGATTTGGTGATCAGGCATACACATCAAGTCCTTTTCATTGTTTACCTGACTTTTCTCCAAATTATTAAATGTTTCTTTCATACTGGTCAAATAACTTCTGGAATATCTTAACTCTTTTGCAGAAGACTGTGTTAGCAAGAAGGTGGGTATTCAGAAAGGAGGTGAACTCATTGGATTCAGAAAGCTTATGGTAACGCCTTCTCTTACCATTCCCAAGACTTACTTTTAAACTGCACCTTATGCGAAAAGGAACTCTTACTTCTGATGGTTGAGGTCTGTAAGGTGGCTTATAAAAGTCTATCTGATTAACTGGCTGAAAATGGTTGTGGAGCACAGTCCTACTGACACAGCTCCAATTTCACTAAGTGCCACTCTCCAGAAATGAAGCCAATTTGTAGATGACTGAGACATCTTACGAACAGTTGTTGGGTAATTTCATCTTTGGGTTTCCCACGTGGCTCACTGGTAAAGAATCCACCCGCAAATGCAGGAGATGCAGGGTTGATCCCTGAGTCAGGAAGATCCTCTGGAAAAGGAGATGGCAATTCCCTAAGTACTTTTGCCTGGGAAATCCCATGGACAGCGGAGCCTGGAGGGCTACAGTCCATGGAGCTGTAAAAGAGTTGGACAGGAGTTATCGACCAAACAATAACAGTTTTATCTCTAGCACCAGAAAACTTTGGCACTATTAGGAAAATGAAGCAAAAGAAGGGCGCAACACCCAGTAACCACAGAAAGAGAACCTAGGTTGCAACTCAGCATTAGTGTTTACTAGGTGCACGCCTTTGGGCAACTTAAGTGTCTCCGAGTCTGTTTTCTCATTTCAGTTTTTTCAAAGCTTACTTACTTGAAATCTAGCATTGAGCACAGGGCCAGGCTCGAAGTAGGTGATGAGAAAATGACAGGAACTTGCTTTGATGGTTATAGGCAACCAATCAGTTCTGAGTTACTTTTAGTGACCCCCGCAGCGAAGGAGATCAGAGGTGGGCCCAGGAAATAATGGCGTTGGTGCGCTCGTCAGGTCCCCAGATGGTCCGAGGCGTCTGGTCCTGAGAGCTACTCTGGAGGCTCAGGCCTCACCCGAGAAGACCACCCAGCGCACTAGGTCACCTCAGGGAGCGTTTGCGGTTTGGCTCCAGTTATCTAGCATGACTCAGGCCGGGCCAATCCCAGGACGGCTCGAACTCACCTGCTTGACAGGTGTCAGCGGCCTGGGGCGTGACCGTGGAGGCGGGCGGCCGTGGTGGGAGGGAGCTGAGAATAAGCTCCAGGCGCATGGCACCCGCCGCCCAGTCGCCGCGGTGGCTGCCGGGATGCGCCGCAGCGAATGGTCGCGCCGGGCGCCGCTCTGAGTGACCTTTCACCCGAGCCCAGCGGCCCCGGGCGGCGGCACAAGGCGGAAGCCATGGCGGAGGCTGCGGCTGCGGCGGGCGGGACGGCCGCGGGCGCGGGCGCAGGCTCCGGGTCCGCAGCGGACCGGGACCGGGATCCGGAGCGGGACCGCGCCGGGAGGAGGCTGCGGGTTCTTTCAGGCCATCTGCTGGGCCGGCCTCAGGAAGCTCTGAGTACCAATGATTGCAAAGCACGGAGAACCGCGGCGACCGCCACGGCGGCGCCCACTGCCACTCCCTTCGCGCAGGAGTCGGGCACCATCCCCAAGAAGCGGTGAGTGATGTCTCTGTTGAGCCAGCCGCTGATGAGGGACCAGGCCGGGCCTGTGCTACGGGAGGGCACGGGGGAGGTGGGAAGGGAGGTGACACGGGAGCGGGGAAGGCATTCCGGTCCCTGAAAGTGTGGACCATCTCTTTTAAGAGAGCGTAGATGACAAGCAGGATGAAATGGGTTTGGGTCACAATTTGAGAGTGATAAACCTGAAGAACTCTTATTGGGGAAGGCTTTCAGGGGACCTTTTTTTTTGGATTCATAATGCCAGAAATTCATTGCCTGTCTTGAATTAATGCTTAGGAAGCCAGCGTCTTCGAATAAATAGAAGGGGTTTAATTATGACCCTCCAAGGAAATTTAAGTTTGTACCAAATGATGGATCTCTTCAAATTCGCCCTAGCTTGGGTGTGAGTTGGCGGTTCCTGGAAGAAGGTGTTGCTGCTGGTTTCTGGGGTGGATTCCTGCTTGCTTAGGGGTATGATCTTTGAGGAAGGAGGAAATCGAGGGATGGGAAGAAGCAATAAATAGAAGACACTGCTAGTGACTTAGGGTGTGGGTGGTAGCTACTGAGCTCTCGTGTAACCAAAAGCTGAAAGATCCTTGTTTGTGGGTGAGGTTGTTTGTAAGATATCTTAAGACTTTTTGGAGAACTGTTAAGCTCTGATGCAAGCCACTAGGAAAAGCAGTTTTTTGAGATGTGGCTTTGTCAGCACGGATAAATTTTGAAAGTGAAAAAAAGTTGTTAATGTTTAATGTGTACTTTCAATGTGAGAGATTGTGCTAAATCTAATTTATTTTACTCCTCTCCAAACTGTGAGGTAGGTGCAGTTATCTTTCATTTTATAGATGAAGAAATAAACAAGATTTAGAAGCCTGCTCTAGGCTTGGCAGGTTCACTGTGTGGCAGGTTAGTTTTCGAAATCTGGCCAAGTTGACTTTAGGGCCAAATTCTTAAACTGTACTGTTTCTGATGAATTCATTCATTAGTTCAATATTCATTAGTCCTACTACATACTCNAAAAATGTGAGTTAACTTCTTGTAAATATTTCCCAGAAGGGCATCTTGAAGTCTGTAAGAGCTGATGCATTTCTGTAACAAGGTTATTTGCACAAGTGACCTGACTTACAATTTACTGTCATTTGACAAATTTAGAGCTTATTTTAGTAGTTATGCTGAATGAAATACTTAGCCTACTTTGAGTTCCTAACTAGGAATTCTAGTAATAGTAGTAATAGAAGTTTTAATTTGCTTAAGTCCTAATGTACCGGGTATCCTGCTGAGGCGTGTACATTATCTCATTTAATTTTCACAATAGCTCTGAAAAGGAGGTGATACCATATGTATGTTACAAATGAAGAAGGAGAGACTTAGAGACTTTAGAGTCTAAAGTCACACAACTACAAAATAAAAGAGACAGCAATTCAACTCTGATCTGTCTTACTCCACAGGCTGCATTTCTCACCTATGCAGTATTATTGCACTTGACGTTGTTCTCTAGGGGGAAGCTACCTACTTGGTAATCATCAGGTTATTTTCTTTGTCATCTGTTTCAAATCTTTTGTGATTGAATAGATCATGATCATATACAGTGTCATAATTAAGAGAGCATTAGTTTATATTGTATTAGTTTATATTATATTATAGAGCATTGTATTATATAAATTAGTTTATATTAGTTTATATTGTATTTTTTAATATATTTTTATATATGATAAAATATAAATTTCATTTTTATCCTATCAAAGTGAAATTCCTAACTTAAGAAAATGTGATACATTGTTTAAAAACATAGACCAACCTGTTTCTTTTTGCAAGTGAATTTTGTCGTTTGACTTGGGAAAGAAGATGATGTCGAGGATAAAAGAGAAAGGACTGTGGATGACCCCAGATTGGAGGAGAAAGGAGAAGAGAAGAAGTAACAGTGGATTTACTGCCTGGGTGTAAATTAACTATCTTTGGACTATAAGCGACTGTGTGTGTGTGTGTGTGTGTTAGTCGCTCAGTCGTGTCTGACTCTTTGCAACCCCATGACTGTAGCCCTCCAGCCTCTTCTGTTCATGGGATTCTCCAAGCAAGGATACTGGAGTGGGTTGCCATTTCCTTCTCCTCTATAAGTGAGTAAGAAACCCTGAATACTTAACCTCCATGGTTATTTGGTATGATACTTCTCTTAGATTGGAAGTATCATTTTGAGATAGACCCCATCTTCTGTAAATAGACTTGCTCTTATGTCAGGAAGTTTCTACTATAGAGCTATCACTTCCGGTCACTTAGTAAACATATCTAGTAGTAAATTCGGAGAAGGCAATGACACCCCACTCCAGTACTCTTGCCTAGAGACTTGCATGGACGGAGGAGCCTGGTAGGCTGAGGTCCATGGGGTCGCTAACTGAGCGAGTTCATTTTCACTTTTCACTTTCCACTTTTATGCATTGGAGAAGGAAATGGCAACTCATTCCAATATTCTTGCCTGGATAATCCCAGGAACGCGGGAGCCTGGTGGGCTGCCGTCTATGGGGTTGCACAGAGTCAGACATGACTGAAGCAACTTAGCAGCAGCAGCAGCAATAGTAAATTAAGTGATCTTTTTTTAGGCTGCAGAAAAATGGAGTTCTGTCATAGTCAGATGAGATACTTCATGGAATGCTTTAAAAGCAAATGCTAAGCAACTCCTTTTGGTTTTATTTTCTTACTCTTGAAGTAAGATATTAATAATAAACTAATCTTTATCAGATTGATATGTTAGTTTCAAATCCAAACCAAATCAAAGGATTCTGAGTAGAATTTACTCTATTTGTTGAACTTTGGAGTAATATTTAGTTATACCTCTGTCTCTCAGCTGAGTTCAGAATGAATTGAGAAGTAAGGTTCAGAACATAGACAGATGGCGTGAAAATGTCCGCTTTGTTGCCAGTAGAGCTGGCGGAAGCATGTGGCTTTGGCCAGGGCTGCCTGATATCTGCCCTTCGTTAGTTGTGCTCAGTCACAGGTCACGCTGGACCACGGAAGGGCAGAGCCAGCTCTGGTAAGCCTCGTACAGGGCACCGAAAGACTCGAGTATAACCTCTCCATAGCGGATGTATTGGAGACGCAGAGAAAGGGCTGACCCCAGGTTCTTAGTGCCTCTTTTCAGAAGCAACTGACCGCGAAAGTCATTCTTCCCGTGAGAAAGAGTGGATATATGAGGGCTAGGGAGAGGACAGGACTGTTACCTTTCTGAAGTTCCTCCACAGTGGAAGCTGGAGGCTGGAGAATGGAAATTTTGTTGGAATGTTTTTGGAGAAATTGAGGGAAAGGGCTGAAAACTTTTTGGTAAATAAAAGTCTTCCACCTGCATCATTTGCTTGTGTTATCTCCATTGCCTCCTGAATATGTTATCATGTCCTTGGTAGGGCAGTTTGGGTCCTCCAGAAGGATCTGTCTAAATCAGCCTTTCTAGGCTATCTTTTATTTCCTGATACCTACTGTGTATTCTAGCTGCATACCAGAATTATTGCTGTTCCCAAAATGTGGTCTTGCCTTTCCCTTTTGTTTCTTTGATATGTTAGTGTGTCTCCAAGTGTAGCATACATGGCACTGATGGTCCTGAGATAATCTGGGGGTGGTATGAACTTATCTGGATAATTATAGGTATCTGTATATATACTTATTATTTTTGTTAAATTTTATTGAATTATTACAAATTTATTCTAAAAGTAAATGCACGAATCTTAGTTTATAGCTTATTTTTTACAGAGTGAACACACCTATCTTACTAGTATTTAGGTTAAGAAACAGTGTTACCTGTACCCTAGAAGCCCTCTTCATGCTCGTTTCCAATGCCACCTCCCCCCCAGTATAATCACTACCTTGATTTTTAACACAGTGGCTTGGATTTGCTTGTTTTGGACTTAATATTAATGAAGTATTAATAATATAATGGAATCACATATGTACTCCTTTGTGTCTGGCTTTTTCCTTTCAGTATTATGTTTAATATATTCACACACTTTGTTGCTTCTGGTTGTATTTTGTTTGTCTTCATTACTGAATAGTATTTCACTGAGTGGATATTTGCTCTGTTATTGATGGAGTGCTTTCTCTTTTAGGTTTGAGTGGTTATTTATTTACAATACTTTACAATATGAAGTACAAGTCAAACTAGTGTTTTTATTCCTGTTACTGTATAAAAATAGGCTAAAGTAATTAAAATAGTATTTAATATTTAATATATTCAATTTTCTTAAGTACATCAATTGTCTGTGNTACATGAATTGTCTGTGGTAATAAACAAAATGATCCTAGGTACTAAATCATTCTTATAAACATATTAAATTGAATTTGTAAACACAGTGACGTTAAAGTCTTTGCAGTGTTCAAATAAACTTAATTATGAACTTAAAAGATTTCCACTTAAAACTATAAGTCTAAGTCTGTGACTCAGTTACAGATTTTAAATTTGTTACAAGTCAGTCGTTCTTACAGCTGCTGCTGCTGCTAAGTTGCTTCAGGCTAGATGCTGTTAAATTTTTTAAGTATGTAAAAGATCGGTTTTTGTTTAGCTTTCTTACAATTATTAACATCTGACTTTGATTCTCTTAAGCATCCCTGTATTAATTCTAGGTCTTTCTGTAGTTGAAGTATGCTTACTGGTTTCAAATAGTAAAAGGAGTACATCAAGGCTGTATATTGTCACCCTGCTTATTTAACTTATATGCAAAGTACATCATGAGAAACGCTGGACTGGAAGAAACACAAGCTGGAATCAAGATTGCCGGGAGAAATATCAATAACCTCAGATATGCAGATGACACCACCCTTATGGCAGAAAGTGAACAGGAACTCAAAAGCCTCTTGATGAAAGTGAACGAGGAGAGTGAAAAAGTTGGCTTCAAGCTCAACATTCAGAAAACAAAGATCATAGCATCTGGTCCCATCACTTCATGGGAAACAGATGGGGAAACAGTGGAAACAGTGTCAGACTTTATTTTGGGGGGCTCCCAAATCACTGTAGATGGTGATTGCAGCCATGAAATGAAAAGACGCTTACTTCTTGGAAGGAAAGTTATGACCAACCTAGATAGCATATTCAAAAGCAGAGACATTACTTTGCCGACTAAGGTCTGTTTAGTCAAGGCTATGGTTTTTCCTGTGGTCATGTATGGATGTGAGAGTTGGACTGTGAAGAAGGCTGAGTGCCGAAGAATTGATGCTTTGGAACTGTGGTGTTGGAGAAGACTCTTGAGAGTCCCTTGGACTGCAAGGAGATCCAACCAGTCCATTCTGAAGATCAGTCCTACGATTTCTCTGGAAGGAATGATGCTAAAGCTGAAGCTCCAGTACTTTGGCCACCTCATGTGAAGAGTTGACTCACTGGAAAAGACTTTGATGCTGAGAGGGATTGGGGGCAGGAGGAGGAGGGGACGACAGAGGATGAGATGGCTGGATGGCATCACTGACTCGATGGCTGTGAGTCTAAGTGAACTCTGGGAGTTGGTGATGGACAGGGAGGCCTGGTGTGCTGCGATTCATGGGGTTGGAAAGAGTCGGACGTGACTGAGCAACTGAACTGAACTGAACTCATTAAGGAAAGCTGTTACAGTTCTAGGTACCTGCAGTCTCTTCTGAGAAGGGAGTGTTGCTTCTTGAGTGAGATCATCTTCATGCTGACTAAGAAACATACTGTATTGTATATAATATTTGGCCTTGCCAGTCTATCTCTAGTTACTAACCAGATATTTGGGCCAGGATGCTGACCAGGTTCTTGTTAATAACTTTACTGGGACTCTCCAAACTATTTATAGTTGCCATGTCAGCCACTTCATACCATCAAGTGGCGAGCATTCGTATATCTCAGGATCTTGTAACCAAGTAATAGAAATTATTTAATTTTTATATTCACAGTTTGGGACTCCCACTCAGATTGATTATGCGGTTGAATTTTGAATTTCTTCTGAAGGTGTTTGAACTTTATAGCATCAGGGATATTCAAATGACACCCACTTGAATTCTATTCTGTTGCCAACTGAAATTTTGTAAATTACTCTCCACTAGAGCTTTCTGTGATGATGCAGATGTTCCGTGGTCTGCACTGTTCAGTGTGGTAGCCGCTAACCACGTGTGGCCATTAAGAACTTGAAATGCAGCTAACGTGACTGAGGAGCCAAGTTTTAAATTTCGTATACTTTTAACTCATTTAAATTTAAATAGGCACATATAGCTAGTGATACATTAGCCCAGCTGTATTTTGAAACTTAACTCATTACCTGTCCTTTCTTGTTCCCAGATGAAGTTACTGTTCTGAGTTCTCTTATTTCTCTAAGTGTTAGCCTTATTCTTGAACTTCTTCCCATTTCCCCCCTACCTCCCAACTTTTAAAAATTGAAGGATGATTGATTTAATAATGTTATATTAGCTTCAGGTGTACAACATAGTGATTTGGTCTTTTCATACGTTACAAAACATTCCACCACAGTACGTCTGCTTCCTTGTTGCCGTTGTTGTTGGCTGGCCACTAAGTCGTGTCCGACTCTTTGGGACCCCATGGACTGTAGCCCACCAGGCTCCTCTGCCCATGAGATTTCCCAGGCAAGAATACTGGTGTGGGTTGTCATTTCCTTCTCCAGGGGATCTTCCAGACCCAGGGATCGAACTATTGTCTCCTGCACAGGCAGGCAGATTCTTTACTACTGAGCCACCAGGGAAGCCCTCTGTTACCATGGAAAGTTATTGCAATATTATTGACTTATAATCCTTAACTGTACATTACATTTCTATAACTTATTTTTTTATATAACTAGCAGTTTCTACTTCTTACTCTCCCTCACCTACTTCACTTATCTCCCCAACCCCTTTCCCCTTGGCAGCCATTACCAGTTTGTGTCTGTATGAATGAGTCGCATTTTTTTCTGTTTTATGTTTGTTCATTTGTTTCGTTTTTAGATCCCACATATAAGTGAAATCATACAGTATTTGTCTTTCTCGGTCTGACTTATTTCACATAGCATAATTCCCTCCAGGTCCATCC
The DNA here is from genome assembly GCA_006410935.1 of Redunca redunca. Taxonomy (NCBI): domain Eukaryota; kingdom Metazoa; phylum Chordata; class Mammalia; order Artiodactyla; family Bovidae; genus Redunca; species Redunca redunca. Next base: position 4,865 of record SJYQ01104704.1, on the reverse strand, counting down.
ATGTTGTCACAAGTGGCAAGACTTCATTCTTTTTTTAATGGCCAAGTATTCCAGTAATAGTCCATTGCACGTATGCCATGTAGTTTCCTTTCTTCTTCTTTTTTTTAGAAAAACACATATTTTATTTCCTTATTGATTGTATCGCATCTTGGTTTCAGCACACTGGCTCTTTGCTGTGGTGCATGGGCTCCCTGTTTGTGGTGCGCAGGCCCAGTGGCTCTGGAGCCGCAGGCTCAGCAGTTGCAGGGCGTGGTCTTAGTTGTTCAGGGGCATGTGGATCTTAGTTCCCCAACCAGGGATTGAACCCACCCACATCCCCTGCATCACAGGCGGCTTCTTAACCACTGGACCACCAGGGAACTCCTCTTATGTTTTATCACCTCTTCACCTATTGATAGACACTTCCATATCTTGGGTTTTGTAAATAATGCTACAGGAAGACCCACTGGAGAAGGACACGCAGTCCACTCCAGTATTCTTGCCTGGAGAATCCCATGGACAGAGGAGTCTGGTGGCTACAGTTTAGGGTGTCACAAAGGAGTCAAAGACAACTTAGTGACTAAACAACAACAGCAGTGTACTTATTACCATTCTGTTAATTGTTTTGGGGTTGTTTTTGGTAGTTTGTTTTTCCTTTCTTCTTTTTGCTCTCCTCTCTCGTGATTTGATGATTGTCTTTAAAGTTACTTCAGATTCCTTTCTCTTGTGTGTGTGTATCTATTACAGACTTTTGGTTCGAGGTTCCTGTGAGATTCGTTTGTGTTTGTTTTTGGTTGTACTGGGTCTTTGTTGCAGCACGGGCTCCTCATTGTGGGGTGCAGGCTTCCCTAGTTGCTGCACACAGGCTTTTCTGGTCGGTGCACTCAGCCCCTCTGCTTAGGGCACGTGGCCTCAGTAGTTGTGGCGCGTGGGCTCTGCAGCGTCCTGTGTGCAAGTCCCACTGGCTTTCAAAGCCAGCCATCCTGGGGACTCGTTTTCCCGGTGCAGGACCCCAGGCTGGGAAGTCCAATGTGGGCCTCAAACCCCTCAGTCCTTGAGGAGAACCACTCCGTGGATTCCATTACCCTTCTGATTGTGGATTGCCTGTCTGGGCTTGTGGCTCTTGAGTATAAGATGCCTCTGCCCCACTTATCTATCTTATGGTTCCTTCTTTATATCCAAAGTTACAGGAAACCGTTTCTGCATCATAGATAGTTGCCCTGTAAATAGTTGTAATTTTGGTATTCCTGTGGGAGAAGATTAGCTCAGGGTCTTCCTACTCTGCCATCTTGGCCATGCCCCTCTTTTCACTCTTTTAAGATTAAACTCTTTTGAATTAATTTATTCAAATTAATAATTCTGTGGTTCCTCTGCTGCTTTTGTACATGTTTATCTCATCTGATCCTCACAATCACACATTTTATAGATTAGTAACTGAAGCTCATAGACACTTGCCAGAAAATAGTCACTTGTTAGCTAGTAAGAGTAGAGCCTAGATTTGAGTCCAGATGTTTTCTCTCGACTCTAGAGCTTTTTTCGTGATTCTGTACTGATATTACCAAGTTGTGCTCATTTTTTCTTCACAATCTTCCTCACGCTCATTTTGCACACTAAGCAAGTATTTATCAGTCACTTGTGTTCTAAGTCCTTGGGCTACATCAGTCAACAAAATGGACAAAAATTTTTGCCCTCATGAAGTTTACACTTTAATGAGTGAAATGGGTAATTATTATGTTTAGTTAAACTATGAAGTCTTGTAGAAGATAAGTGCTGTGGAAAAAAGAAAAAAGTGGAGCAGAGTTAGGAGGTAGGGTTCAGATTTTAATAGGATGTTATTGGAGGACATGGCATTTGAATGGATATTTGAAGATGACAGAATATAGCTGTGTTCATATCTAGTCAGATGAGCATCCCAAGCTGAAGAGTAGTGTGTGCAGACACCCTAAGGGGAGGTGTGCACGTGCCATACTGGGAGAGTAAACTGAGACCAGTGTAGCTACAGTCACGTCATGAGCAACATCCTACCGCCAACCACTGTCTAAAGTCTGTACCTTTAAAATCTCGACTTCTCATTTTCCCGTCTCTTTTGTTTTAGGCAAGGTCTCTTCCTCCCACTATATTTTCTGACTTCCACATCTCGTACCATTCTCTGGAAAACCTTCGTGTATTTGACACTAGGGTTTAGGATCATTGTTTTGGGGATCTTTTCTTTTTGTTTTTGAGAATTGAGGAAAGGGTACACTGGGTTTGTTACCTCTTCCCCATGATTTCTCATATGAACAGTAACTCTAAAAAAATACTGTTAAGTATCACGGAATGTAACATGTAGTCCTGGAGCTTTGAAAGTGAAAGTGAAGTCACTCAGTCGTGTCCGACTCTTTGAGACCTCATGCTCCTCTGTCCATGGGATTTTCCAGGCAATAGTACTGGAGTGGATTGCCATTTCCTTCTCCAGTGGATTTTCCCAACCCACGGATGGAACCCAGGTCTCCCACATTGTAGACAGACGCTTTACTGTCTGAGCCACCAGGGAAGTTGACCAAAAATGAAGAATTGGACATTATTGGAATTCTAGGAGAATGACTGCCGTCCTGTTTGAGCTGATTTCAATCCTATAATTTAAGAAAGCAACTTTCTAGAAATTCAGATAAAAAGAAATTATATGTTTTGTCCTGGGTTGCTAAGGAGGAACCAAAACATGACCCTAGCAAGCCTGGGAACCTTTCCTTAACTCTGGTTCTCTGAGGTCATGAGGAGGAGAAAGATGTGAGGCAACTAGCTTAGATGTGCAAATTTAAACTGCCTACTGTTATCAGTAGATACTGTATGAAAAAAAGTGAAAGTGTTAGTCCATACTCACTCAGTTGGCTCATACTTACTGTTTGGGCAAATCCCTCTATATGGGGAGATACACTTTAAGGATTATACTGTCAGCAGTTTCCTTTTTCTCCCAACATATTATTTTGAAAAAATTTAAACATACTGCAAAGTTGAAATCATAGCTTGATAGTTAAGGAGTGCTGGAGTCAGAAGACCAAGATTTAAGTCCTCATTGTGAAGTGTCCCGTTTATGTGTTCCCGGAAACTTACTGACTCTCAACCTGTTTCCTCATGACTTAAATAGAGATAATAACACCTACATCATTGGATTGAGGTGAGAAGGAAATGAGATAGTCATTGGGAAAGTTTAGTTTTACAGCATTATGCAATACTATTACTACTGAAGTAAATTGTATAGAAAGGAGTAATAGGACCTTGTGCTGAAATAGTTTCTGAGGTGGAAGCACAGAAAGCAGTAGGAAGTCCTCAGTGGAGATCATGGCATTTTAATAGCAAGAACAGAGTTCTAATAAATGTCACTTTATGCATTAGAGGTGGAAACAGTGACACTTTATTTTTGGGGGCTCCAAAATCACTGCAGATGGTGACTGCAGCCATGAAATTAAAAGACAACTGTTCCTTGGAAGAAAAGCTATGACCAGCCTAGACAGCATATAAAAAGCAGAGACATTACTTTGCCGACAAAGGTCCGTCTAGTCAAAGCTATGGTTTTTCCAGTGGTCATGTATGGATGAGAGAGTTGGAGTATAAAGAAAGCTGAGCACCGAAGAATTGATGTTTTTGAACTGTGGTGTTGCAGAAGACTCCTGAGAGTCCCCTGGACTGCAAGGAGATCCAGCCAGTCAATCCTAAAGGAAATCAGTTCTGAATATTCATTGGAAGGCCTGATGCTGAAGCTGAAACTCCAATCCTTTGGCCACCTGATGTGAAGAGCTGACTCATTTGAAAAGACCGTGATGCTGGGAAAGTTTGAAGGCAGGAGGAGAAGGGGACGACAGAGGATGAGATGGTTGGATGGCATTACCGACTCAAAAGGACATGAGTTTGAGTGAACTCTGGGAATTGGTGATGGAAAGGAAGGCCTGGCGTGCTGCAGTCCATGGGGTCACAAAGAGTAGGACACACCTGAGCGATGGAACTGACTGATGCATTAGAGAGGAAAGGAAGAAGCCGAAGAGTAGAGAGCATCAGCAGTTTCTCATGCTACATGGGAAGCTGCTGGTCAGTGTCATGCACATGTTGGTCACCCTTGTGCTCTTTCTCACTTCGCAGCTCTTTTCCATTGCTCTTAGGAGTCGTGGCCCACTGCTGCTTCTACTTGGTATGTGGCCTTGGAATATATTGGAATGTAAACAAAGGTATTATTATCCTGAAGACAAATTATCTGATAAATCATTGTCTTAATTTTTATGCTTTGTAACCCTTTTAATATGTATTAACTAGGAAAATTTCCATAAGAGATCAACTTTGCAGAATTTGGATCACTACATATTGTCTCTGTATAGCTTTCATTCCCCCTTCCAGCGTAACCCATTATAAAACTTGGATATAAATCTGTCCACCTCCTCTGTCCTGTAACCAAATCTCCATTTCCTGTTCTCCCTTCTCCTGTCTTCCACAGAGGGAGTGCCCCCACTTTGTCCTCTTGCTGCCCTCATAATTCAGTTCAGTCGCTCAGTCGTGTCCGACTCTTTGTGACCCCATGAATCACAGCACACCAGGCCTCCCTGTCCATCACCAACTCCCAGAGTTCACTCGGACTCACGCCCATCGAGTCAGTGATGCCATCCAGCCATCTCATCCTCTGTCGTCCCTTTCTCCTCCTGCCCCCAATCCCTCCCAGCATCAGAGTCTTTTCCAGTGAGTCAACTCTTCACATGAGGTGGCCAAAGTACTGGAGTTTCAGCTTTAGCATCATTCCTTCCAGAGAAATCCCAGGACTGATCTCCTTCAGAATGGACTGGTTGGCTCTCCTTGCAGTCCAAGGGACTCGAAAGAGTCTTCTCCAGCACCACAGTTCAAAAGCATCAATTCTTCAGCGCTCA
>SJYQ01104703.1:286870-301812 GCA_006410935.1 Redunca redunca | reverse complement strand
TACTTGCCGGGCGTTCCAACCCGATTCTTACACAGCCATGCAGCCTGCGCCTCCTGCCCGTCCCTGCCCCGCCCCCACTTGCAAGTGGCGGGTGCAGGTTTCTGTGGTGCTTTTCCGCTGGGGAAGTCACTGTTGGGCTTGTAATCTGTCGGTTTTAATTATTATGTATCGTTCCTGTTATGATGCCCTCTGTGCTTCCAGGGCTCTCCACAGACTCGGCTGGGAGAGTGTTTCCTGGTGTTTGGAAACCTCTCTTCTTAAAGTTCCTTCCCCGGGTCGGGCTTCCCTATCCGGGACGGAGCTCCCTCCCCACCTCCTTTGTCTCCTTTCTCGGCCTTTATATTCTTTCCCTACCTGTTCTTGAAGGCAATGATCTGATTTTCTGGGTGCTTGATGTCCTCTGCCAGCATTCAGAAGTTGTTTTGTGGAGTTTGCTCAGCGTTGAAATGTTTTTTTGAGGAATTTGTGAGGGAGAAAGTAATCACCTCGTCCTATTCCTCCGCCATCTTCTCTCCCCCCCTCCGGAAACAAATTATAAAGTCCATTTATTTTGCAAAATAGGAGAGGCTGTATTAGCGTCTTCTTTCCTGCAGCCATTCACAGGTTGGCAGGATCAGGTGGTCTCTCTGTGAGTTGAACAAAGCCACTTTAACAATCAGGAATAGGGGCAGGGTTCTTTGAGGTAAGCCATTATTTTCTGTTCAGTTGCTAAGTTGTGTCCAACTCTTTGAAATACCATGGACTGCAGAACGCTAGGCCTCTCTGATCTTCCCTGTCTCCTACAGTTTGCTCAAATTCATATCCATTAAATTGGTGATGCTATCCAACCATCTCGTCCTCTGTCACCCCCTTATCCTCCTGCCCTGAATCTTTCCCAGCATCCAGGTCTTTTCCAATGAGTGAACCCTTCACATCAGGTGGCCAAAGTATTGGAACTTCAGCTTCAGCATCAGTGCTTCCAATGAGTATTCAGGGTGATTTCCTTTAGGATTGATTGGTTGGATCTCCTTGCTGTACAAGGGACTCTCAAGAGTCTTCTCCAGCACCACATTTTGAAAGCATCAATTCTTTGGTGCTTCAGGCCATTATGTATGATTATAGTAACAAAAGCAACCAAAAGTAAAACTTAAAGCCAAAGAAGGGCTTTCCCGGTAGCACTAGTTGTAAAGAACCCACTTGTCAATGCAGGAGACCTAAGAGACGTGAGTTTGATCCCTGGGTCAGGAAGATCCTCTGGAGGAGAACGTGGCAACCCAATCCAGTATTTCTTGCCTGGAGAATCCCATGGACAGAAGAGCCTGGAGGGCTGCAGTCCATAGGGTCTCAAAGAGTCAGACCCTGCTGAAGAGTCAGACTCTGCTGAAGAGTTTGACACACATGCATGCAAGTCAAAGAAACAGATCCAACACGGAGTCAGAACCGGCTCATCCTTGTTGCATGAACAACTGCCCAGGCAGGGCCGGTCCACTAGCTCCTCGCCTCAGCCACCTAAATGATAGTTGAGGGTCTCTGGAGGCACAGAAGGCTCAGCACCGTGTATACCCAGACCCCGAAGGCGACGGCACCCCCTCCAGCACTCTTGCCTGGAAAATCCCATGGACGGAGGAGCCTGGTGGGCCGCAGTCCATGGGGTCGCTAAGAGTTGAACACGACTGAGCAACTTCACTTTCCCTTTTCACTTTCATGCATTGGAGAAGGAAATGGCAGCCCACTCCAGTGTTCTTGCCTGGAGAATCCCGGGGACCGGGGAGCCTGGAGGGCTGCCGTCTGTGGGGTCGCACAGAGTCGGACGCAACTGAAGCGACTCGGCAGCAGCAGCGGCAGCAGCCAGTCCTTTAACAGCGATCTGTGCTGCAGACCTGGTGGTCGGCATCCCTGTGCCTTTGCTCCCAACCTCCAGGCCTGCTCCAGGAAAGAGCTCCAGGGCACGTAGTCATTGCCACATCCACCCTGAGTGCTGACCCAGCAGCCCTTCCCTGATGATATGTTTCTGATCATGAGGAAAGACAGGAAGACCGCTCCACACGCAAAGCCCATTTCATCCAGATTCGTAATGGCAACACATCACGCAGCTGCTGTGTCGTGGGGCAACCCAGCTGTGCACGTATTCTTGCAACACTTTTGGAATGCAGGCCCAGCCAATGTGCATGTGGTAGGAAGCATACTCATTCTAAGGAAAGTTATTTGACATAGACCATTTTGAAGTAAATGTCTACACATCTGGTTTTTTTATGGTTTTTTTAAATGACTGCATAACAAAAGAAGAAATGGAAGTAAAAGTGAATGGTATTGTGAAATTTAAAAAAGTTTTCACAACGTAAAAGTTGACAGTTACGTTTTATTCAGCAGGAATTTTTAGGACTTCGAGCCCGGGAGGCAGCATCTTACTTAACCCAGGAAGAATTGCTCTGAGGAGGCACTGAGGGGAAGGACAGATTATATAGAGGTTTGGCAACAAAGGGCAGGTAGTTTGAATGTCAAAAGATTATTGTAAATTAAAGAAAACCAGATATCCCAAGTTAAGGAGTTTAGCACTTTTCTAGGTGTGGAAAGATGCAGGAGTCTGGACTCACTGAAACCGTTCCTTTAATATGCATCTCAGCTATCTGGGGCCAGGATCCTGTGTTTTCACATCCCGAGTTTCCTCAGGACTCGCTGTGGGGAGTGGCTGCTGTTTGATGTCTGCTAGCCGGCAGGCGTTCTTCCCTTCCTGAGCTTCTCTAGGGCTCACCAGCTCACCTTCTCTGGCAGCTACAATCACTGATGATTGTGACATTTGTTGTTTACTGATATGAGATGGTTGGATGGCATCACCAACTTGATGGACACGAGTTTGAGCAAGCTCCAGCAACTGGTGATGGACAGGAAAGCCTGATGTCCATGGGGTCACAAAGAGTTGGACACGACTGAGCGACTGAACTGATGGTAGGAAATATTCCATTTATCAGAATCACCCAGATAAAGCCCACTTGAGTTCTACATGGATAAAGGACATGTGTAGCCTATAGTGTATTTTTGTCCAGATAGGCTGCAACCAGAAGTAATCAAGAAGCAATTCCACCCTTTACTTCTGCCTCTTGGAAGAACACTAAAGAGTCTCCACTTGGGAGCCCATAGCGCCATCTTGTAAATCCCTTGCAGCTCTCCCAGCACTGGCCCTGCCCCCAGCATCTCCCTCTAAACGTCTCTCTACTCACATCCCCTCAGACCTTTGGAACTCCTCACTCTGCCACTCACCCTGCTTTCTCTCTCCCTCCCTTTTCTTAGCCCTTGATTATATCAGTTAATTTACCCTCTGGCTTCTTGTCATTTCCTCTTTGTGATATGCATTAGTCAACTGTCCCTACCTGGAAGCCAAGCAACAAAACTGCCTACAAAACAGAAGCAAAGAAAGAGAAGGAAGCAGGGGTGGGAGATTGTGAACAATCACTCAGTAATGAATCTTTCATTAAATTTATTCACTCTATTCAATAAAAATACTATAAATTTAAAAGTTAGCTTAAAATGAAAAGGTATATTGTATTAATTTAAAAGTGTGATGCTATTTGTCATAAAGTTCTTTCATGAGCACAAACAGCTGGGCAAAATATTTGCCTCTCCCTACCCCACCCACCCCACNCCACCCCACCCAGTTCCTCCCAACTTGTTTAAACATATTTATACCTCCCTCTCAGTTTTCATACTTGTTTTTGCCCTTTGTTCATTCTGGCAATTGTTAAATTTCACTTTCCATGTTTTTTTTTAATACGGATTTTCCCACCTGGCTTCTAGTTCTTCCTGCTGTTTCTTTTTTATATTTTATACCATTTCCTGGGATGAGAATGTCCCCTAACTCCTCACCACACACACTTGGATTCTCCACTCCAAATTCAAACCAGTGTGAATTCACATGTCTATCTTGTTCTCTGGGCAATGACCTTATGGTAAAAACAGATTTATCTTTGCTTTGAGTTAAGCAGGCCTTCAGTGAATACTAAGTAAATTCAATTCCATTGAGTTATTTTTCAACATACTGACTCAAGCCCTCCTTCTGCCCAAAGCTATCCTCCACATTTTTTGCACCTCCATTCCAGTACCTTCTCTGTGCACCCTTCAGGAACCATTTCATTTCTTCTTTTCTCCTCCCTAAGCCTGCAGCTGTCTTCCATCAAAGCTGGGCCAACGTAACCACCTCATATGTGCTCCCCTAGTTTTGTAAAACTTTTTTCAGTAAAAAGAGCACAAGCTTTGATTAAATTAACAACAATAATTATCCAAAGTGACAGCTGCTGAGTATCTACCATGTGCATTCACTGTAGAAAGCAATTTGCACGTATTGTCTAATTTAAAGTTCACAATAATCTTCTGCATATGTACTGTTACTGCTCCCTTTCATAGAGGAGAAAACTGAAGCTTAAGGAGTTTAAGGCATTTACTGAGGGTTACACAGTTAGCTATGTCAAACCTATGACTTTTCCAGTGGTCATGTATGGTTGTGAGAGTTGGACCATAAAGAAGGCTGAGCACCGAAGAATTGATGCTTTTGAGCTGTGGTGTTGGAGAAGGCTCCTGAGAGTCCCTTGGACAGATAGGAGATCAAACCAGTTCTTCCTAAAGGAAATCAGTCCTGAATATTCATTGGAAGGACTGATGTTAAAGCTGAAACTCTAATACTTTGGCCACCTGGTGCGAAGAGCTGGCATATGGAAATGACCCTGATGCTGGTAAAGATTGAGGGCAGGAGGAGAGGGGACGACAGAAGGTGAGATGGTTGGATGGCATCACTGACTAGATGGACTGAGTTTGAGCAAGCTCTGGGAGTTGCATGCTGCAGTCCACGGGGTCACAGTGACTGAACTGAACTGAACACAGTTAGCAAGAGTCTTAGCAAGAGTCAAAACTGGGCACAGAGTTGAAGATGTATAGGCTCTTGGATTCATGCTTTGGGGACAGCAGGTTAGGGTTAGGGTCAGGGTTAAGGAGGGAAGGGGCCGAGATCAGCGTGGGACATGCCTCTGAGCTCAGAGAGCAAGCGCGTCGTGCGGCACATCGCCCAGCTCCCTGGCGCTTTGTTTAGTTGGAGGCTCTCCAGGTGGTGCTGGCGGTGAAGAACCCACCTGCCAGCGCAGGAGACGCAAGAGGAACAGTGCTGATCCCTGCATCAAGGAGCCCCTTGAAGTAGGAAGTGACAGCCCACTCCAGTGTTCCCACCTGGAGAGTCCCGTGGACAGAGGAGCCTGGCAGGCATCAGTCCATGGTTCTCAAGGAGGTGGATGTGAGTCAGCACAGCGCACCACTCTTATTTAAGCCTCTTTAAACATCTCAGCCTGTCCTGACTGTCTCGGTATTGAATACAGAGGATGCTTGTCAGCCAAGAACTGTCTTTTCTCACCGACCATGGAGAAGCCAAGTTTCATTTTCATTAAGGAAGAAGGATATTTTCATATTTGATCCTCACAGAGCATTTCTTAGCTTTTCCCAACTGGCTTATCTGGGTCTCCTCCCCTCGACTGAAGACTTAAAGTATTCTATTCTTTCTTCTGTGACATTATACTGTTCTTAGCATTAGTTTTGGGGGTGGTGTTTTCATTATTTCCTTCACTGGATTGGATTCTACATGATAACTGGGACCACGCCTTTTTCCTCTTTTAATTTCCTATAGCCTCTCACTGTTCTCATTTCAGTTCAGTCACTCAGTCATGTCCACCTCTTTGCGGCCCCATGAACCACAGGCCTCCCTATCCATCACCAACTCTCGGAGTTTACCCAAACCCATGTCCATTGAGTTGGTGATGCCATCCAACCATCCCATCCTGTGTCATCCCTTTCTCCTCCTGCCCTCAATCTTTCCCAGCATCAGGGTCTGTTCCAATGAGTCACCTCTTCGCATCATGTGGCCAAAGTATTGGAGTTTCAGCTTCAACATCAGTCCTTCCAATGAACACCCAGGACTGATCTCCTTTAGGATGGGCTGGTTGGATCTCCTTGCAGTCCAAGGGACTCTCCAGAGTCTTCTCCAACACCAGAGTTCAAAAGCATCAAGTCTTCTGCATTCAGCCTTCTTCACAGTCCAGCTCTCACATCCATACGTGACTACTAGTCTCAGCTGGTGTCAATAAGGAAAAGTCCTCTGTCTGTGTCCAGAGCAGGGTTTGCTGGCTTTGGCACTGTCTGGGTCTGGGGCTGGACTGTCCCTGATTGTAAGGAGCATTCCTGGCCTCCAGTCCCTAGCAGCCCTCCCCACAAATCTGACAAAGTATCTCTGGATATTGCCCAGGGTCACCTGGGAGGCAGAACCACTCCTGGTTTAGGACCACTGGTAAATAAAGAGCATCAACATTCAAAGGGTTTAGCACAAGAGACGGCTATTAAAAGCTGAAAGGGGGGAATTCCCTGACAGTCCAGTGGTTAAGACTTCACCTTTCAGTGCAGTGAGTTTGATACCTGGTTGAGGAGCTAAAATCCACTTGCCTCAGGGCCACATAATCAGATGATAAACAGCAGAAACAATCTTGTAACAGATTCAATAAAGACTTAAAAATATTGAATGAAAGAAGTGATAAGTAAAATACGGCTTCAATTAGTTAAACTGTATGATTTTCAATATTTATTTTGGAAATTTGAAACAAGTCTCAAAATAGATGGACAAAAGGGAGCTCGCATTTATATATTATATCTACTAGGTTTTAAAAGTTTAACTCTTAGTGACTTATTTAGTGACCCACAAAATGTAATGAAGTAAGTTGCTAGTAGAACTCAGGGAAGGTCCTGTGTTCTCAGATGATATCCGATGAAGATTCACCATCGATGTAAAGTAAAAGAACAGCAAGATATTTAAACCCATGGGCTATAGAAGTAGAGAGTGAATTCCTAGCCTGGTCTTGCCACTTACTAGCCATGGGACTAGGAACAAGTAACTTAAACTCCCTGATCTTCAGTTTACTAACCCATGAAGATGGATCTCTTGATGAAAGTTAAAGAGGAGAGTGAAAAAGTTGGCTTAAAGTTCAACATTCAGAAAATGAAGATCATGGCATCTGGTCCCATCACTTCATGGGAAATAGATGGAGAAACAGTGGAAACAGTGTCAGACTTTATTTTGGGGGGGCTCCAAAATCACTGCAGATGGTGACTGCAGCCATGAAATTAAAAGACACTTACTCCTTGGAAGAAAAGTTATGACCAACCTAGATAGCATATTCAAAAGCAGAGACATTACTTTGCCAACAAAGGTCCATCTAGTCAAGGCTATGGTTTTTCCGGTGGTCATATATGGATATGAGAGTTGGACTGTGAAGAAAGCTGAGTGCTGGAGTCAATGCTTTTGAACTGTGGTGTTGGAGAAGACTCTTGAGAGTCCCTTGGACTGCAAGGAAATCCAACCAGTCCATTCTGAAGGAAATCAGCCCTGGGATTTCTTTGGAAGGAACGATGCTAAAGCTGAAACTCCAGTACTTTGGCCACCTCATGCGAAGAGTTGACTCATTGGAAAAGACTTTGATGCTGGGAGGGATTGGGGGCAGGAGGAGAAGGGGACGACCGAGGATGAGATGGCTGAATGGCATCACGGACTTGATGGTTGTGAGTCTGGATAAACTCCGGGAGATGGTGATGGGCAGGGAGGCCTGGCGTGCTGCGATTCATGGGGTCGCAGAGTCGGACACGACTGAGCAACTGAACTGAACTGAACTGAAGATGGATCGAACTATAGCACCCTTTTCAAAGGGTTTTGTGAGGATTAAATGAAATAATGCCACAGAGTGTTTAGAACACTGTGAAACCTTAGTACTCAAGAAATATTAGCTTCTAAAAGTATGCATATAATATTAGCTTCTATAAGTTTCTGTATAAAGGAGCACTTGTATTGCAAGCTCATCAATTATATGATGTAATCCAATTTTTGAAGTTTTACAATATACATTTATCACGTCCCTGAGGACTATTGATGTTCATCATCTTTTCACATCCTGTCCTATTGGTCACTTGATTCTTTTCTTTTGTGAAATGTCTGCTATTTTTTAAACATTGAGTCTTTGCGAATGAACTTTTATGAAACAGAAACAGACCCTTTGCTGTACCGAAAAATTAGGACAACATTGTAAATCAAGTATGTTTCAATAAAAAATGGAGTGTTTGTCTTTAATTTAGTTATTAATTTGAATACAAGTCCTTTATCTAATATATGTGTACAAATATTTTTCTCCCTCTCTGTGACTTGCCTTTTTGCTTTCTTAGTAACTTCTTTCAAAGAGCAATCATTTTTTAACACTGATAAAGTCCAATTATATTTTGTTCATTTACTATTTGTTCAGTTGCTATTCTACGAAAGCTTTGCCCACCCTAAGATGACAAAATTTCATCCTGTGTTTTTCTCTAGAAGTTTTAACTTGCACACAAAGATCTATGATCCACCTCACGTTAAGCAAAATGTGATATAATTCTATTATGTAATACTGTTCAACAAAAGAGACAAATCATTGACACAGACAACTTCAGATGAATCTCAAAACCATTAGTTTAATAAAAGGAAGACACAAAAGAGTGGATAGTCTACCATTTCATTAATGAACGTAATCTAGAAAATGCTAACTCATTTATAAAGACAAATCAGTGGTTGTGCATGCTGGGGATAGAGGCAGGGTGGACCACAAAGGGGATGAGGAAATTTAGAAGGTGATGGAATGTTTAGCGTCTGGAGTTTCTGGTGTATGCACAATTGTCAAACATCAAATGGTTCACTTTAAATATGTGGAGCTTATATAATTATGTCAATAACGTTGAAAAATACACATCTGCAACCATGGAGATATGGAACTTTGTTCAAGCTACTTGGTGCAGAATTAAGATTTTGCATTCACACCATGCAGCCCCAGCATTTGTCTGACTCCTTGCACCACCTTAATACTCATAACTCACTCAGTCCAGTTCAGTCGCTCAGTCGCGCCTGACTCTGCGGCTGCGTGGACCGCAGCACACCAGGCATCCCTGCCCATCACCAACTCCCACAGTTTACTCACATCCATTGAGTCGGTGACACCATCCAGCCATCTCATCCTCTGTCGTCCTTTCTCCTCCTGCCTTCAATCTTTCCTGGCATCAGGGTCTTTTCCAGTGAGTCAGTTCTCTGCATCAGGTGGCCAAAGTACTGGAGTTTCAGCTTCAGCATCAGTCCTTCTAATGAATATTCAGGACTGACTTCCTTTAGGATGGACTGGTTTGATCTCCTATCTGTCCAAGGAACTCTCAAGAGTCTTCTCCAACACCACAGTTCAAAAGCCATCAAATCTTCGGTGCTCGGCTTTCTTTGCAGTCCAACTCTCACATCCACACATGACCACTGGAAAAACCATAGCTTTGACTAGACAGTCCTTTGTTGGCAAAGTAATGTCTCTGCTTTTTAATATGCTGTCTAGGTTGGTCATAACTTTTCTTCCAAGGAGCAAGCATCTTTTAATCTCATGGCTGCAGTCACCATCTGCAGTGAAAAATAGCCTGTCACTATTTCCACTGTTTCCACATCTATTTGCCATGAAGTGATTGGACGAGATGCCATGATCCTCGTTTTCTGAATGTTGAGCTTTAAGCCAACTTTGTCACTCTCCTCTTTCGCTTTCATCAAGAGGCTCTTTAATTCTTCTTAGCTTTCTGCCCTAAGGGTGGTGTTATCTGCATATCCGAGGTTATTGACATTTCTCCTGGCCATCTTGATTCCAGCTTGTGCTTCATTCAGCCCAGCGTTTCTCATGATGCACTCTGCATACAAGTTAAATAAGCAGGGTGACAGTATACAGCCTTGACACACTCCTTTTCCTATTTGGAACCAGTAACTCACTAGTACCCGGCATCGGCTCTTAATGCTTCCTGTACATACAACACCTGTCCTCTAGAGGTCAGGGTGCCCCAGGAAAATAATTCAGGTTGGTAAATACATTGGTTCATCTTCTTGCAGCGAACCTGTGCCTCTGGTGTGTGTGTGTGTGTGCACACACGTGCACACGCACATGTGTGATTTACTTAACTCACATCAAATCAAAAATCGGTGTGCTTTAATGTGATTTCCGTTCTGTTGTTCAGTTGCTAAATCATGTCTGACTCTTTGAGACAGCATGAACTGCAAGACACCAGGCTGCCCTGTCCTTCACTGTCTCCCGGAGTTTGCTCAAACTCAGGTCTATTGAGTCAGTGATGCCATCCAACCATCTCATCCTCTGTCACCCCCTTCTCCTCCTGCCTTCAATCTTTCCCAGCATCAGGGCCTTTTCCAATGAGTCAGCTCTTCGCAGCAGGTGGCCCAAGTATTGGAGTTTCAGCTTCAACATCAGTCTTTCCAATGAATATTTCCATCCTAAAGTGATTAAATATCCAGTACAAGTGATGGAATTTGGAAACAACTGAGACCCTGAATAACACGGATCCTTGAAAAGGGAAACGCCTGTCAAGAATGGCATCCCACACTTAGACAATTAAGACTTTTGCATGGTCTAAAAGGACATGAAATAAGGCAGACGGTAAAGAAAGACAGACATCAGAGCCTATATTAGACTCAAAAAGAATGATATGAAACAATAAAAATGATCAAATTTTAAAAAATGACATCCCAGCCATGCCTCCAATACCCTGTTTCATGAGTCAGGGGCCTTGCCCTCAATGAACTCCATCTCTTTATTCCCTTTTTCAAAAAATCCCAAACTTGGTAGTACTTCCATTCCTTCTTCTGTGAAGCAAAGATGGCATTGTTGTTAACTAAAAATTTAGGAAGAAATGTCAAAGATTCTGATTACCATAAAGATGGCCTGATACATGATTTGGGGGATAACCCTTATATCCCAAAGCAACTAAGACATGTCCACCAAGAAGACCGAAATTTAAATTTAGGAGCTTCCGTTGAGATGGTTGGATGACATCATCAACTCAATGGACATGAATTTGAGCAAGCTCCGGGGGAGATAGTGGAGGACGGGGAAGCCCCTTGCATGCAGTCCATGGGGCTGCAGACTCAGACACACGGAGCAACTGAACAACAGCAACAGACAGCAGAGGCTGGTCTGCAGTTGGGCACAGCCCCGTGGTTTCTACGCCACAGTCCCTCGGTGAGTGTTGAGACTGTGAACGAGCCTATGTGTTGTGACATAAAATGTCTAAAACAGCAACTTTAGATTTTCAGTGACCTACCGCCCTTGCTTCTGGCTTGAAGTTAGAGGACAGCGTCTACAGAGTTTAAGATAGATGAAACAAAAAGAGGTGAAAAGGGGGATATTCAAGTTGATTAATTAAATTGCTCGATTACTTTTGCCATTGGGCATCAATCCATCAGCACGACAGCTGGAGCTGGAGCAGGGTGCCAGAGGCCCTGCCGTGACGGACAGGAAGACTGACCTGGGAGTCAGGGGCTTCCCAGGCGGCACTAGCAGTGGAGAACCCGCCCGCCGGCGCAGGAGGCGTAGAGACGAAGGCGCCATCCCTGGGTGGGGGAGATTCTCTGGAGGAGGCACGGCAACCCACTCCAGTCCTCTTGCCTGGAGAGTCCCATGAACAGAAAAGCCTGGTGGGCCACAGTCCGTAGGGTCACAAAGAGCCGGGACACTACTGAAGCGACTTAGCACACAGCACAACTGGGAATCAGTCAGTTTCACGGGTGCCCTGACGGAGAGAAGTCAAACGACACTGATTGGGAAGACAGTCAGTGCCAGATCAAGCACAAGGCGCAACAGAAACAGCCCTGCCTAGCTCACTCGACTATCTTGACGATGAAACGAGACACTTAGGGCTTGTCCATATTCTACAGCTATTTTTTTATTTCAATATCATTCTATTTGAAAGGTTATAGCAATTGTTCAGATAAACAGTAACAAATTCTACAGTCCCGGACAATTTGGAAAACATCATTAAATAAATCAAGCTGAAAAATTCTAGTAATGGCTCAGATTTTCTAATCAGAAAGTTAGACTTTATTTCGGCCCTGCCATGTGCTATGCGGGATCTCAGTTCCCCGACCAAGGACAGAACCTGTGCCCCTTGAAGTGGAAGCATGGAGTCAACCACTAGGCCTCCAGAGAAGTTCCAAATTTAAGGTAGACGTTTATGCTTAGAAAGTGTTTGCAATAACTCCTTTCTGCTTCATGTCTGGATAGATCGGTGGTTCTCAGCCAGGGGTGATTCTGGCCCCATCGGGTATTAGCGATGCCACTGGACAGGCGCAGCTCGAGGAAGTAGCGCCATTCGCGTCCAGCAGGTAAGAGGCAGCAGGTGCTGATATACATCTGTGCATCTCTCAGCGCACAGTGTCGCTCCTCACAGCCAAGGGTCTCCAGGCGCACAGCGTCAGCGGTGCTGCGGCGAGAAGCCTGAGCAGAGCAGGCGACACTTCCAGAGTAACGATTTAGAGGCGACAGAAACGCAGGAAGACACTAGGGGGCAGCAGGAGCTCACTGGATGCCGCCTCCCGTCAAAGCGGTTCCCCGTCGAGGCTAAAGCAGTTTTCTACGTGTTGTAGGAAGTGAATGAACGTGGATGTTTTCGAGAATCGGACCTTTTCACTGCGGGAGTGAAAGGGAAGTCGCTCAGTCGTGTCCGACTCGCCATGACCCCGTGGACGGCAGCCTCCCAGGCTCCTCGTCCATGAGACCTTCCGGGCAAGAGTGCTCGCTGCGGGCGAAGCGTCTGCAGACAGGAAAGGGGGCAGGGTGAGGAAGGCCCCCGCAGGGCTGCACTCCAGCTGTCAGCTCAGGCGCTCAGCCGCGTCCAACGCCGCGACCCCGGGGACCGCAGTGCGCCAGGCCTCCCTGTCCCTCGCCAGCTCTCGGAGTTCCCCGAACTCACGTCCATCGAGCCAGTGATGCCACCAGCCACGTCGTCCTCTGTCGCCCTGTTCTCCTCCCACCTCCGGTCTTTCCCAGCATGAGAGTCCTTTCGAATGAGTCAGCTCTTCGCACCAGGTGGCCAAAGTATTGGAGCTTCAGCCTCAGCATCAGTCCTTCCAAAGAATATTCAAGTCTGATTTCCTTTAGGATGAACGGTTGGATCTGCTTGCAGTCCAAGGGACTCTCAAGAGTCTCCTCCAGCCCCACAGTTCAGAAGCATCAGTTCTTTGGCGACAGCTATTTTTATAGTCCAACTCTCACATCCATACATGACTACTGGAAAAACCATAGCTTTGACTAGACAGACCTTTGTTGGCAAAGTACTGTCTCTGCTTTTTAACATGCTGTCTAGGTTGGTCATAGCTTTTCTTCCAAGGAGCAAGTGTCTTTTAATTGCATGGCTGCAGTCACCATCTGCAGTGATCTGGAAGCTGATTTCAGTTGTGAAGCAGTGCAAACACATGAATATATCGTATCTACTGTATTGTATATCCTATCACACTGATTTTCTATCTCTGCTTACAGAAAAGTCTTGTAAATGAAGGCATCCATAAAGCCAGCAGCACGCCGGGTACCCAAATTTTGTCTTCTAAATATCATTCTCTGTGAACAGAAACTAGAGATTCTCACAGATCTGGCTGATTCCGGGAACGCGACAATAAATCTAGGATATCTCGATGGGCCTCAGAGCACAATGTTGCTGTTGTTGAGTTGCTAATTCATGTTCTGCTGTTTTGCAACCCCATGGACTGTAGCCCATCAGAGTCCTCCATCCATGGGATTTCCCAGGTAAGGATACTGGAGTGGGTTGCCATTTCCTTCTGTGGGCTACCTTGCTGACTCTGTCAAAAGGACATGGGACCTGACTTGTGGGGGCTTCCAGTGGCCAGATTTGGGGCAATTTTTACATGATAAATGAGAAAAAGCTAACAAATGGAATATCTTAAATTAATTTTTTAAAGGTATAAATTGAAGAGAAAAAAATTCTATATTTAGAAGAACACTGGCTACATAAACCAGGAGGAAGGGTAGAATATTTTTTGTCCTGCCTCTCAGCATACAGGCTCTTAGCTCCCCAAACAACAAGCAAACACATGCCCCCTGCAGTGGATGTGCAGAGTCTTAACGACTAGATCCTCAGGGAAGTCTCAGGGTAGAATTTTAAGATACGGTTTTATGACAGAGTGTGGTCCACTGGAGAAGAGAATGGCAAGCCACTTCAGTATTCTTGCCTTGAGAACCCCATGAACAGTATGAAAAGGCAAAATGATAGGGCACCAAAAGAGGAACTCCCCAGGTCATTAGGTGCCCAATATGCTACTGGAGGTCAGTGGAGAAATAACTCCAGAAAGAATGAAGGGATGGAGCCAAAGCAAAAATAATACCCAGTTGTGGGTGTGACTGGTGATAGAAGCAAGATCCGATGCTGTAAAGAGCAATATTGCATAGAAACCTGGAATGTCAGGTCCATGAATCAAGGTAAATTGGAAGTGGTCAAACAAGAGATGGCAAGAGTGAATGTCGACAGCAAAGTAAAATGGACTGGAATGGGTGAATTTAACTCAGGTGACCATTACATCTACTACTGCGGGCAGGAATCCCTCAGAAGAAATGGAGTAGCCATCATGGTCAACAAAAGAGTCTGAAATGCAGTACTTGGATGCAATCTCAAAAACGACAGAGTGATCTCTGTTCGTTTCCAAGGCAAACCATTCAATATCAGTTATCCAAGTCTATGCCCCAACCAGTAACGCTGAAGAAGCTGAAGTTGAATGGTTTTATGAAGACCTACAAGACCTTTTAGAACTAACACCCAAAAAACATGTCCTTTTCATTATAGGGGACTGAAATGCAAAAGTAGGAAGTCAAGAAACACCTGGAGTAACAGCCAAATTTGGCCTTGGAATGCGGAATGAAGCAGGGCAAAGACTAATAGAGTTTTGCCAAGAAAATGCACTGGTCACAGCAAACACCCTCTTCTAACAACACAAGAGAAGACTCTACACATGGACATCACCAGATGGTCAACACCGAAATCAGATTGATTATATTCTTTGCAGCCAAAGATGGAGAAGCTCTATACAGTCAACAAAAACAAGACCA
>SJYQ01104703.1:235140-286162 GCA_006410935.1 Redunca redunca | reverse complement strand
ATCTCACATGCTAGTAAAGTAATGCTCAAAATTCTCCAAGCCAGGCTTCAGCAATACGTGAACCGTGAACTCCCTGATGTTTAAGCTGGTTTTAGAAAAGGCAGAGGAACCAGAGATCAAACCACCAACATCCACTGGATCATGGAAAAAGCAAGAGAAACATCTTGAACAAGAGTTCCAGAAAAACATCTATTTCTGCTTTATTGATTATGCCAAAGCCTTTGACTGTGTGGATCACAATCAACTGTGGAAAATTCTGAAAGAGATGGGAATACCAGACCACCTGACCTGCCTCCTGGGAAATCTGTGTGCAGGTCAGGAAGCAACAGTTAGAACTGGACATGGAACAACAGACTGGTTCCAAATAGGAAAAGGAGTACGTCAAGGCTGTATATTGTCACCCTGCTTATTTAACTTATATGCAGAGTACATCATGAGAAACGCTGGGCTGGAAGAAGCACAAGCTGGAATCAAGATTGCCAGGAGAAATATCAATAACCTCAGATATGCAGATGACACCATTCTTATGGCAAAAAGTGAAGAACTAAAGGGTGTCTTGATGAAAGTAAAAGAGGAGAGTGAAAAAGTTGGCTTAAAACTCAACATTCGGAAAACTAAGATCATGGCATCTGGTCCCATCACTTCATGGCAAATACATGGGGAAACAATGGAAACAATGACAGACTTTATTTGTTTGGGCTCCAAAATCACTGCAGATGGTGACTGCAGCCATGAAATTAAAAGATGCTTACTCCTTGGAAGAAAGGTTAGGACCAACCCTGACAGCATATTCAAAAGTAGAGACATTACTTTGCCAACAAAGGTCCATCTAAAACTATCAAGTAAGAAACGAATCGCCAGTTGATATCAGATGCAGAATGCAGGATGCTTGGGACTGGTGCAAGGAGAGGGAGGGCATGGGGTGGGAGGTGGGAGGGGATTCATGTTTGGGAACACTTGTACACTCGTGGTGAATTCATGTCAATGTTTGGCAAAACCAATACAGTAATGTAAAGTAAACTAAAGTTAAAATAAAAATTAAAAAATAAATAAATAAATAAAATAAAAGCTATGGTTTTTCTAGTGGTCATGTATGGATGTGAGAGTTGGACTGTGAAGAAGGCTGAGCGCCGAAGAATTGATGCTTTTGAACTGTGGTGTTGGAGAAGACTCTTGAGAGTCCCTTGGACTGCAAGGAGATCCAACCAGTCCACCCTAAAGGAGATCAGTCCTGAGCGTTCATTGGAAGGACTGATGCTGAAGCTGAAACTCCAATACTTTGGCCACATGATGTGAAGAACTGAATCATTGGAAAAGACCCTGATGCTGGGAAAGATTGAGGGCAGGAGGAGAAAGGGATGACAGAGGATGAGATGGTTGGATGGCATCACCGACTCAATGGACATGAGTCTGAGTGAACCGTGGGAGTTGGTGACGGGCAGGGAGGCCTGCATGCTGCAGCCCATGGGGTCGCAAAGAGTCTCACACAACTGAGCGACTGAGCTGAGTGACTGACATCGTGTCAGTAGGTGGCCATGCCCACTTTATGCTACTGCATATAGGTGTTTGGAAAGTATGATTAAACATAGGACAGCACTGGACCTACCTGGCAGTCCAGTGGGTGAAACCCACACTCTCAGTGCAGAGGTGCAGAGGGTGTGGGTTCAATCCCTGGTCAGGGAACTGAGGTCCCACATGGCCAAAAAAAATAAAATAAAAGTGGTTTATTTTTCAAAGCAAAGTCCAGTAGATTGAGGAAAGCTTCAACCTTTTAAATCCAATGTGCAAGTGAAATTCTCTCAGTCATGTCGAACTCTTTGCGATCCCACAGACTCTACAGCCCATGAAATTCCTCAGGCCAGAACACTGGAGTGGGTAGTCTTTCCCTTCTCCAGGGGATCTTCCCAACCCAGGGACCAAACCCAGGTCTCCCTGAATTCCACATTGCAGGCGGATTTTTTACCAGCTGAGCCACAAGGGAAGCCCTTAAATCCAATAAAGTGAAGGTAAATTTATTTTGTTGAAGAGTTTGAACTGGTTGGCCAGGAACACGGTTCAATAGTCCATAGCTGTAATGGCTCTCTGTTTTAGAAACAATCTCTAAATAGAAAACTTGCTTCCAAACAGTAATTTAGAAAAATATTTAAATTTTATACCTCAGAGAATAAATAGTAATTTCCATGTGGAATATATGATTTTCTGCTCTGAAATTTTAATTACTCCATAAAATTAATTATAGGGGTTTACTTCTGATCCTTTAGCATGTAAGTGTTGTGGCCCAAGGTAGTGCCAGGTGAAGCTTATTCTAAGTGTTCTATTTAAGGATTTATTTGTTGTTTTGGCAGGTTTTCTTTCCTTTCCTTGTTTTCAGGTTTTCAATGTCAAGATCAAGGAGATTAATTCATAAGATATTTTGTTTCAAATTTTATCTTTCATCTTACGCCAAATTTTTCCTTAAACAGAGACCCAGTGATTCAGCGCCCGTCTGCTGGAACAGCGCTCCACACAGAGCAACCCTCGGGCTTCCCGCCTCTGGTGACAGCTGAGTGAGGGAGCTGGATTTCCTTGTTCTGTGGGTTTCCCTGGGCCTCTGCTGTGGGTGGGGAAGCTTTTAGAAGGTGCCATGTTCCCTACCGATGTTCAAGCCCCAGGTGGTGGCTGACTGACTTATAGACTAACCTTATTAACAATACTCCCATAAACCCATGTACAGACCCAAGCTAACTATACATCAAGGAGAGAGGAAGCTATCTACCAGGTGAGTCATGCAACGCTGCACATTTTTATGAATAGAAATGAAATATTTTACAAAGTGTGAAATAAGGAATTTCTTCAGACCTAATACTCACGCTATTATACAAGGCTACTGGCATTGTGCCTGCATATATTTCACACATTTTTCAGACTTTTCCAAATATATCTTCTCTATCTGAAGAAAGGACATCTTTCTTTAATTCACACTACCAGAGACCATTGTCAGTTTTAAAAAATCATCTTCAGAAATCAGTGTTTATTAAAAGCAATTCTAAATCATATTTAGGTTTCCAAATCTTCTTGTTCTTCAGTGGTTGGTTCCATTGCATTCTTTTCCTTTTTACACCCCGTTTACTCATCGTCTCTCTTTCTTTCTCTCTCAATGGATGAATGTTTTTCTTATTTTTTATTTGACTCTTCCTCATTAGGCAGGTGAAATTCACAGAACTCCATGCGCAATTTCATTCTTTGGATGTTAAGAAATTTAATATATTCATGGGTGTTGGTTGGTTTATGTAACTCTTGGCATGTCCTGTGTGTAACACTCTTACCTATCCACACCAGTTTTCAGGAAATAGAAATTGCTACCTAATTTCAACTGCATTGCATTTTCTTCTATCAAATGAATCTTATGCTCTTTAAAACAAAATGTATTAATCAAAGACATCAAACTATTTGTATATTCAGCAATGATTTTATGATTAAATTTAAGCTCTGACACATTACAATGGAAAGAAAATTGTCTTAGTCTCACATAATGTTTGACATTGTCTAGTGTTATACCACAGTTTGAGAATGTGAGTCTGTAGAAGAATTAGAAATATTCTAGTAGACCCAGAAAATGTTCTCTCTACTCGGAGAAGAAGCCAAAAGTAACATAAATAAAAGAATGAAAATGGAAGAGTAGAAAGTGACAGAAAGGGATGAAGTGACGAGATGATAGTATGTGACCATAAGGAGGGGCAGTGATGCATTGTGGAGGGAGAAGGCGGCAGAAATTGAGAAATAAAATGACTGTATGGAAAGATTAAGTTACAACCCCATACTCTTCAATCAACATTGAAACCCAAGTCTAGGAAGAAAAAAGTCAAAATGGCTGAATTTTAGAAAAAAAAAAAATACTAAAGTGCAAGGCACCTAGTCAGGTAACCGAAGTATCCAGTGTAGAATTCAGAAAGTATGATCGATGGATCCAATCAGTGACAGAAGCATGGATTTGGTAAGTTTATTTGTGAAAGAAATACCAAATTATTTAATATCTCTACTTTTTATCAGTAACATTTTTTTCATGCCTGGAGTGAAAGTGTTAGTTGCTCAGTCATGTCTATCTCTGTGACCCCGTGGACGGTAGCCCATTAGGCTCCTCTGTCCGTGTGGTTTTCCAGGCATGGATACTGGAGTGGGTAGTCTTTCCCTTCTCTAACACAGAGTGAACCTGGGTCTCCTGCATTGCTGGCAGACTCTTTACCATCTGAGCCAGCAGGGAAGTCCACTGGAGACAAAGATGCTATGTTAAAAAACCATGGCCAATCAAGCATGATTCTACTTGTCCGAAAGAGTAGGGCGAGCATTCCAGAACCAACCAGCAGAGCCGGCTACGCCACCCTCCGAAACACACCCTGGCAAGGAAACGCCCCGGGGAGGGACGCTCGCTCATTTGCCTGCGGTAGGGGCACAATGGTTTAGTACTTAGCCTCTGTGCATTCTGTTTGAACTCTTAGTACTTTATTTTTACAGAAAATAGTTCACAAAACCATGAGTCTCTCTTCTCCCAATTATATTTTTTGCTTCTTTTTCTTTTTTTTCTGTATAACTGACCAGGGGAATAGATGTAAAAAATTAAAAAGAAGAAAATGACCAACATTAAAATGAAAAAGCCAGATAGTTGAAATGTTTCAGCATAGTGTACACTTTGTCCTTCCCAACCTGTTCCTTAGCTTTCCTTCCTTGGCTTGGCCAGCATGAACTGTCTTCTTGTACCTCTTTGGCTGCTTCTGGCAGTACTACGTTTGGAAAGTATGGTGACTCCGACATCAGCTTAGACAATGGAGATTATCTGCATGAAATTCTGGGAATGTGTACTTAGGACGTCACCTATGGAGCACAAGTTGTGCAAAGTTACACAACACAAAACACTCCAGGCTACCTGTGAATGTTTAATAGTACGGCATCACCACGATTTCCTCCTTTTATGATACATTAGTGAGTTCAGCTGCAGGTGACGTAAACAAATAACTTGGTAACCTAATCACATGAAATAATATCATTTCTTTAGATAAAAGCATTCAGAGTTTCAGCATCCTATAAATGAGGTTCTGAGTGAATTGAAGGCTACCTAAGAAAGAATTAGTATGGATAAGAAAACAGAAACAAATTCACAGATACAAACAACAAACCAGTGGTCACCGGTGGGTGATGGGAGCTGAGGACACAATAGGGGAAGAGGATGAAGAGGTAATACTACTAGGCACTAAAAAAATGCAAATACACACTGTACAGCCCAGGAAATACAATCAATATTTTAGGATGACTCTATATGGAGTATAAGCTATAAAAATACTGAATCACTATATAGCACTCCTGAAACCAATATAATATTGTAAGTCAACCATCCTTCAGTTAAAATAAGTAAATAGATATGAATAAATGGAGGGTTTTACGGTGTGTGCATTATATCTCAACAAAGCTGTTATTTTTTTAAAGGAACAAAGAAATGGTAAGGATTATAATTTTTTAATAAGTGTAATTAACAGTGTGCTATAACTTGTTTAGTCAAAGTCAACCAAACCAAGAAGGGATGGGTTGGATGTTCTACATGAGATAGTTGAAGGCAAACATTGCTTAAAAGTATGGTGTATCCCTTTTAGTTGTACCTACACTGAGAGTTTTCTGCAAGCTAATTTCAAGAATCAGAAAGCTGACTATAAACCCCATCCCTTCCTTAAGGGTTGGAGACTCTGCCATAGAAAAGAATCATCTTAGTTTCCTTGTGTAAGATAAAGAAGAGAAAAGGATGATCCACCTTGAATATTTCAGGATTTTCCACTTTGATTGTTTGGTTGGTTAGGGTGAACTCTGAACCACTCTCATTAACCTCCAGCATAACCTTGTGTATTACCTTGGAGACCCCAAGGCCTCCTCCTGCAACTATGCCAGACAAGTTAGCCTTCGAGCGGTCAAAGATATCCTCCATCCCCAGAGCCACCAGGACGGCCGCCAGGTCCTCAGGGAACCCCTGGAGCCTGAGCCGCGGCAGGTGCAGGACCACATCTGTGTCTTTCATGTTGCCTGAGCTTATCCAGTTATTGAGTTTCTCATGAGTGATCTCTTTGGTAACCTATGGGAAAGAAAGAATAAAAATATGAACTTTTTTTTTTAGAAAATAAAATTACATCAAAATGTGAAATATCCTAAGGACTAGATGTGAGGCTGTAAATAGGTGAAGCTACTTCTCATTGTTTGAAAAGCAGAATCTGTAAGAATAAGTGGGGAAAGCACAACCATGTTCAATAACTGAATATGAGGCATGCAGCCCTGGGATCTATGCCTTGGCACACCATCCGAGAGTTACTTGGAAAAGCAATAATTTATCACAGGGAACATTTACTTTTGTTTCTCTCATGGTCCCTCTCTAAGCTGCACTATTTGTGTATTATAACAATAAAATTTATATATGTGCCTGCCCTTCCTTTTGGCCGCATTGAACGGTGTCTTTGGAGCCTGAGGTCTTCAGATTCTGACGTCACGTAAGTTGGGATTCTAGACTCTGACATCACGCAAGTTGGGATTCTAGATTCTGATGTCACGCAAGTTGGGATTCTATATTCTGACATCACGTAAATTAGGATTCTAGATTCTGGCGTTATGGAAATTGGGATTCTAGATTCTGACGTCACGCAAGTTGGGATTCTATATTCTGACTTCACGTAAATTAGGATTCTAGATCCTGACGTTACGGAAGTTGGGATTCTAAGCTGTTGTTTTTGTTGTTGTTAGTTGCTCAGTCGTGTCTGACCTTTTGTGACCCCTTGGACTGTAGCCCTCCAGGCTCCTCTATCCATGGGATTTCCCAGGCAAGAACACTAGAATTGGTTGCCATTTCCTCCTCCAGGGGATCTTCCTGACCAGTGATGGAACCTGCAGTCTCCTGCTTTGGTAGGTGGATTCTTTACCATTGAGCCATCTGGAAAGCCCAGCTCTAGGCTGACCAGTGTGAATTTCTACCTCAACTCTAACCAGAATTCTCATTAGTCAGACATCCGTAGAGACTGAATTTGTATCAGACTAACATTTCTGGATCATTAGAATCAATTAATCTCAAATTCGAAAAAGATCATAGAGGAGGCCCTTCAAGGAGCATCTGAGACACCCACCAGCATCCGCTTGAGAAGTCCTGACATCGACCACCCATATAAACAGCCTGGTTTGGTGGCCGCAGAGCTCAGCTTGCGAGAAAGACCTCTCCCATTCTGACCATAAATCTGCTTCCCTGTAGTTGGTGTCTATCAATCAGTTTTAATTCTCCCTCTGGGAACTACAATCAGTTAGTCCGTTTCTTCTTTCATGCGACAACTAAATATTTTAATACAATCAACATACTCCCTAAACTACCATCCCTTTTCTCATTCATCACTCAATTCCTTTGGTCCAAAAGAGGTGTTGATGCATAACATATAAAAACTACATGCAAAATAACAACTCACGAAGACTGGAAGGGGATGCATGTGACTGTGCTTTCAAAACTTAAGACTAAGACCATTAGAAGTAACATGCCCTAGTGTGTGGGTGCTTTATTTGGGGATTATTTTGCTTTTTAAGTGCACATAGCCACTTCTTAGCCTTTGGCTAAGATCAAGCATAGTATGGGGGCTTCTGGGGTAGCACAGTGGTAGAGAATCCACCTGCTGATGTAGGAGAGGAGAGAGATGCATATTCAATCCCCGGGTTGGGAAGACCCCCTGGAGGAGGTCATGGCAACCCACTCCAGTATTCTAGCCTGGAGAATCCCAAGGACAGAGGAGCCTGTCGGGCTAGAGTCCGTGGGATCACAGAGAGCAGAACATGACTGAGCAGCTAAGCGCGCAGCACTGCGTTAAGCATAAGCAGCTATTTGGAGCCTCCAGCTTCCTGCATGTGTGATTTTCAAGCCAGACCCTTTTCTGGTGTCTGTGGCTGCAAAGACTGAGTGGTTTACCTGTCCCAGACTGACATCCTTGCTGGGTAGGATGATGACCATACTCAGGTGACCCTCCACACCGGGCAGCTCCAGAACCTGCCCTGGAGGCTCTGTGATGGAGCCTAGTTTCAAGTGCCCTTGCAGACGCATCATCTGGACAGATTTGCTCCGAGACTATAAAAGTAACAACAGTGAGACAACAAAGCCAGCTCCTTTCTGTGTTTCCATTTAAAGCATGAGGAATCTACATCTTATCCTCCAAAGTTTCCCACAGGGAGTGACCAAACCAAAATCTGTCCACCTCGCCTCAGAAATATCCATGATTGATCACTGTTGTACCGATTGAAAGGGGGGAGGGTAGCTTAAATTAAGTAGCTACTGAAGTGCAAAGTGTTTATGCCTTTCAATATATTATTTTTAGTCAACTGTATATTTTTGATGCCCAGAAGCAGTTAATGTACTTCAAAGAGTTGAGAAATAAGCATCATAAGATCTTATCAGGATAACCATTTTTTAAAGTCAAACAGGTCCTTTGAAGAACATAATTTAGTGTCTTTCCAGCTCAAGTAATGACTAATCTGGACCAATTCACAGCACTGGGTTGCAAATTACAAAATAGCTACAAAATATTAATAGCAAAGCACATAACGATGGGCTAAGTGAATTCCACATACTCAGGTCAGCTAAAGAAACTTAGTTATGCCCATAACCATATTTTATGTTTTTCTCTCTGAAAGGCTAGTCATGACATAAAAGTAGCTGCATTATGTAAACCAAATGGACCAGGTTTTCCTGTGAAAATAAAGATTTTGACATTAACTTTTCAGATTCTGACTTGTTTCCTCTAGAAAGTCGGCTTGCTTTGGGGTATGTTTGCCCCTTTAAATAGTTGTCTATGATCCCTCCATTTTCCTTATACTATGGTCCCCAAACTTGGCTAATCTTTGGAAGGACCTACATGGGTTACTTAAAAATACAACTACTCAAGCACTTCTTGCAAATCAGAACCCCCAGGAATGTGGCCCTGGTATTTGCATTAAAAAAACCCCACAGCTTGTAATAGCAATATAATTCCACTATATGTCCAATGACCTCAATATCTGATGACAATATTCTTTGGAAAGATAATACTGGATAATTCCAGCTATGACTAATATGTTTGGCTAGGGAATTATGTTTTCCTTAAAGTCATTCATTATTTCTTTTACATGAAAAAGTATTCATGTAGTAAGTATTCTAATATACTTATCCAGAAATATAAACCCTCTGTAATTTTACAGTTGGCTATAACAAGTGTTTAATTGACCAATAATGGCAAACAGTTTTGGAAATATATTAGATAGAGTATACACAATTGATAGTTTAGGAACTTGTTTATAATATACAGACCTATTCTTTCTTGTTAAATAACAAGTATTATTTTGGTTGCAGCCTGACACTTAGGATATGCTGAAGACACAAAGGAGAGAAGTTGGTTGGACTTTCCTGGTGGTTCGGTGGTTGGGACTCAACACTTCCAAAGCGAGGGGCAGATGTTCGTCCCTGATCAGGAAACTAAGATCCCGCATGCTGCACAGCACTGCCAGAAAATAAAAGCTTTAAAATTCGTTAAATATATTAAGGAAAGAAGGAAAGAAGTTGGGGAGATTGCGGGTAGCAGGACAGCCCACCTAGAAGCTGTTTATTCGTCTATTTATTTATTAATCTATTTATTTCTAAAATGTTTATTTCCTTGTTTGGCTGTGCCAGGTTTTGCTTGCAGCACACAGAATTTTTAGTTGTGCCATGTGGGATCTAGTTCCCTGACCAGGGATGGAACTTGGGCCCCCTGCACTGAGAACATGCACCGGACCACCAGGAAATCCCAGGAACCAGTTATTCTGATTATGAATATTGTTCTCCAGTTTTGCTTAGCCTCTCAAGTGCATACCCACTTTACAATTGACCTACATTGTAAACATCTATTGCAGTTATTATCTACTACCTGATTTCATTTCCAGTTTGCAGGAAATGAATTGTTTAGCAATGGTTTAAGCTTGGCCCAAAGCCCAGACTTGCCTTAAACCTGTCCAAGGTCTATGTCTTATTCCAGTTTTTCAGTTATGCAACTGTCATGCTAAACAGAGCAAAATAAAATAAACCTTTCATTAACCTATTAATAAATCTGTACTTTATCTGGTAGGTACTTGGGATAGTCACTTGGAAATTAACCTATCTAAGGCCAAAAATTATTTAACATATTTTAAAGCAAAATTTGTGGGGACCAACTTTAAGAGAAAAAGCAAATTTAGTCAAGAGTCTACCTCATCCAATCTGAACGCCATGGCCATAGTTTGGTCTTTTTGAAATGCATACTTCCAGGCCCCTCTGAAGGAGATGGCATTAACCAGCACCAACTGGTCGGAGGATGTGAGGCTACTGGGGAACAAGAGCTCCTTAACTTCACCTTTAGGAGGAGAAACAGTGAGATTATACGTGACTGACCATGCAATGGAAATTGGCTTCATTGGTTTTGCTTTGCATTTTGTCCCATCTTTGAATTTATATTTGTATTAGTAATCGCCGCTCAATATCTTCAGGTGAGCCAAGAAGACTTTTGAGCAAATATCCAAATAGTCACAGTTCTGTGGTACTCAAGTGAAGCCATTATTTAAGGCACTGAACTTCAGCCTGACTTGTCACTGCCTAGAACGAGCCCAGTCATTGTGTCCAGGGGCCTGGGGCCACTCCCTGGGAGGTGTCATGGACTTAAACGGCTATCTGATCTTACTGCCTTGTCATGTGTCATGGACCTGTTTGAAAAATGTAATGCATTTGTACGTTAAGGAAAATCTGGTTTTGCAAAAATTAAATTAATTAACTAATGTAGAATGCAAAAGAAAGTAAAGTGAGTGTATAGCTTACCTGCCTACTTTATGGTTGTGGAAATGAATGATCGTGATTAATTTATATAACATTAAGTTGCCCAGTGAAGAGATGGTTTATAAACACCAATACATTAACCATTTACATTTGACTTTGCTGTGACATTCCTCCTGATACCATCCTATGTTGAAAGCAGTAATATCTGAGTCAGTGGTTTCACAGATCACTTCTATTATCCAAAGATTTTCTACTATAATCAAACAAAAGAAATAACTGGGAAAGTTGCAGAAGAAAGACTTGACCTTTTACGCCTCCTCTCTTCTCAAGCGGAGAAGGCAATAGCACCCCACTCCAGTACTCTTGCCTGGAAAATCCCTTGGACGGAGGAGCCTGGAAGGCTGCAGTCCATGGGGTCGCTGAGGGTCGGACATAACCGAGCGACTTCACCTTCATGCACTGGAGAAGGAAATGGCACCCACTCCAGTGTTCTTGCCTGGAGAATCCCAGGGACGGGGGAGCCTGGGGGGCTGCCGTCTATGGGGTCGCACAGAGTCGGACACGACTAAAGCGACTTAGCAGCAGCAGCAGCAACACTTCTCAAGAGTAAAACTGATAAGATGTTAGGAACTTTCACTTAATGAAATGGAAAAAGTCATGAGATATTTACCCCTGGTCCTAGAATGACCAGTCATCCACACGGAAGGAAGGAGAACCGTGCCCTCCTTTCTCACCTACATTACAATCAGCTTGAGGTGGGTCATAAACCTAGACGGAGGCACTGAAGCAATAACTAAACTAAAAGAAAACAGAGACTATCTTTGTGACCTTAGGTAAGCAAAAATTTCTCAGAAAATACCCAGAAAGCACAAACCACTGATAAACTGGACTTCATTTAAAATTAGAAACTTCTGCTCATCAGAAATACAGTGAACAAAATAAATACAGAGACTAAGAGAAAATATTAGCAGCATAGGTGTCTAACAAAATATTTGTATCCAGAATATGTAAAGAATTCTTGCAATTCAATAATAAAAAGTAAATAATCCAATCAAAAATGAACAAATAAATTGAACAGAGCTTCATAAATTAAGATATATTAAAGACCAACAGTCACTGAAAAAGATGCTCAATATTTATAGTCACCAGAGAAATGCAAATAAAGACCACAATGAAAGAGTTAAATGAAAAGTTAGTAAATCTAAGTTAGTAAATAAAAAGTAGTTAAATCTACTGGAAGAGTTAGATGAAAAATATTTACAACACCAAAAATCAGAGAGGATTTGGAGTAACTGGAATTTGCATACAGTCCTGTTGAGAATGTAAATGGTTCAGCCACTTGAGAAATCTATTTGGCAGTTGCTTAAGAAGTTAAACATCCATCCCTATGGTCTAAGACTTAGAATTTAT
The DNA here is from genome assembly GCA_006410935.1 of Redunca redunca. Taxonomy (NCBI): domain Eukaryota; kingdom Metazoa; phylum Chordata; class Mammalia; order Artiodactyla; family Bovidae; genus Redunca; species Redunca redunca. Next base: position 273,960 of record SJYQ01104703.1, on the reverse strand, counting down.
GCCAAGTATTTACTCAAGAGAAATGAAAAAAAAATTAATGCAAAAGCTTTTTACAAAAGTGTTCATAGTAACACTATTTATAATAGCCCCAAACTAGATATGACCCAGATATCCAACAAGAAAAAAAAGGATAAACAAACTGGTATATTCATACTGATATATCCAAATACATGAATGAAAAAATACAAAATAGTACGTCCTGTAATACTTCACTTATTTGAAGCTTTAGGATAGGTAAAATTAACCTGTGATGTAGAATAAAATCACTGGTTGCTCGGGAACAGATGTGGAAGAAATTTTCAGGGTAAAGGAAATGCTCTGTGTCATGATATACATTTGTCAAAACTGCCTGAATAAATGTTTTAAGATCTGAGCATGTCACTGAATGCAATTACACCTAAAAGAAAAAAAGAAGATGGAGAAAAAGAAGATGGCATAGATCTCCTACCTTTTGTCTTATTTTCAATCTGTGCATTAATCTGTATTCTGGCTTCTTCTAAGTGATTTTTGAAATCCAGATTTTCAGGTCTTAGTTTATATAATTGTTTAATACAGTCTAAGTATTTCTATAAAATGAGCATAGGAAAAGAAAAGACATAGCATATAAATTGAGATTTTAAAACATTTAGACCATACATGGTAGGGATTATATGAAGGGGAAAATGTATTAAATATTGTAATGCAGGTCTAGGCCCAACCTAGTAAAAATGTCTACAATTTTCGTGCTTTCAGAAGATGCTTAAATGAAATGAACAGATTACTGCAGCATGTTATTTCATGATAAGAACAATTCTCTTCTTTTAAGCCTCTGAGATTGTACTTTATACTTATAACTGCATAATTAGGATAATCAAATTTAGCATAGTTAGAGTCCTCAACTTGGAGTTCAAAATATTAATTCCTCTTTTATTATTGATAACAGAAATTTTGTCAGTGCTGTTTTTAATCCTAACTTTTATAAAATTGTGTTCTTTATGCTTCACCTGGGTCCATATGAAACACAGTTGAACATGTGGCACACTTACATCTGAAAATTAAAGCTCTCTTACATTTTTCTATATGAAGTGAAATGCATATATAAAATATATTGCAAGCTGTCTGTCTAAACATAAGAAAAGATATAATATACACGTGTGCAAGCTCAGCTGCTTGGACTCTTGTGTCCAACTCTTTGTGACCCCACGGACTGTACACTGCCAGGCTCATCTGTCCATGGGATTTTCCAGGCAAGAACACTGGAGTGAGTTAACATTCCCTTCTTCATAATATATATTTATTATTTCTTTTATTATTAATAAATATATACCTTGTATCATTATATATATATACTATCTTTTCTACTTTCTCACCATTGTGAAAGCACAAACAATACTAGGATGAATTAAATGGAGACAGAAAGGCAAGACTTCTACCCACTTATGGAAAAATGTCTTATTTTAACTCACCGGGAGGAATGGATGGGCTTTTTCTGCAAACAGTCCACTTGCCATGTGGACTTGACTGTGGCTGGACTTGCTGATTTCAGAGAGGAGTGCTTGAATGAGTGAATGGACTGCCGTATCTTCACACTAAAGGTAAGTTTAAAAACACTTGAAAATAGGGACCCTGTTCTCACACACGTAAGTATCAACTGAGGCTACACAAGGCTCTTGGGTTTGTATTAGGACATGCTGTGAAAGTGGAAAAGTGAAGTCGCCCAGTCGTGTCCAACTCTTTGCGACCCCATGGACTGTAGCCAACCACACTCCTCTGTCCATGGGATTTTCCAGCAGGAGTGCTGGAGCGGGGTGCCATTTCCTTCTCCAGAGGATCCTCCTGACCCAGGGGTTGAGTCTGGGTCTCACATTGTAAGCAGATGCTTTACCGTCTGAGCCACCAGGGAAGTCCAGAACATGTAGCGGAATAAAAACAGATTCGAAGAGTAATTCTACCATTGGGGGTATGGAAATGTTTGCCTTTCACCAAGCAGAGCGGCCTGATGATCTGGTAACAGGGCCGCACGACCATCTTACCAGTGTGAGGGCCCTGCCAGGCCTCTGCCCTGTCAGAGCTTGCCCTGTCTCCTCCACAAGACGGCCCAGAGCACACATACCAGTACTGAGGTATTTAATATAGTTTGGGTCAATAAAAATGTTTTTCTGTATCTTGTAATAAAGGAGAATTCTGAGCAATAAAGTTTGGTCTTAGTAGCCCCACCATAGGTACTAGTGAGAAAGTCACATCTAAAATGCTACAGAAGGTATACATTACAAATTTCCCCTAAAAATTAGCAATGTGGAAACACATTGAACACTAAAACTCATATAGATAAGCTATGGAGAAGGAAATGGCAACCCACTCCAGTATTCTTGCCTGGAGAGTCCCATGGACACAGGAGCCTGGTGGGCTATAGTCCATGGAGTCGCAAGAGTCGGACACAACTTAGCCACTAAACCACCACCATCATCTTTAGCTAAAGTGGAAGTGTTAGCTGTTCCGTCATGTCTGACTCTTTGCAACCCCATGGACTGTGGCCCGCCAGGCTCCTGTATCCATGGGATTCTCCAGGCAAGAATACTGGAGTGGGTTGCCATTACCTTCTCCAGGGGATCTTCCCCACCCAGGGACTGAGCCCAGATCTCCTGCTTGGCAGGCGGATTCTTCACCGTCTGAGCCACCATTCCCTCCAAATGACATATTTATGCCTAGTGAGCGCTGACCCTGGGCCAGGCACTGTTTGCAGCACTCTATTGCCTGAGTAGCCTTGGGGGCTCCATCCTAAAAACTCTTTGAGAATAATCTCTCTTCCGCTGCTTTTCTTTAAAGGCTAGGCCTCTACCTCAAATTTTTGACAGTTCTCATTTTCTCATCTCTTATTTCAAAATTTCATCATGATTATTTTAAAACAGCAAACCCAGAGGGATGACTGTGTCAATATGAAAGTGAAAGGCTCAAAGCATGTCTGGAATAAATACTCTGTTTTATTGCCTTAAGCCTTTAGTCCTCATGGACTGAAGAGAAACTGCTATAAGAGAAGTAAAAAGGAAAGTAAGAATTATATCTACCCTTGTGTTTGAAGAATTTGCAGTTCTTGTTAACTCATTCAAGTGCAGCACCTACAATGGGAAACAAAGAATCTGTGTCAAAGCGTAAGCAAATACCTCCCCACAAGACCAGGGGTGTGTGTGTGACTGTGTGTGCTCAGCCGTGTCCAGCTCTTGGCTACTGAGCCTGTGTCTCTGGCGTCTCCTGCCCTGGCACCAGCCTCACTGGCATCACCACTGGCATCACCTGGGAAGCCCCTCCCCCCATGCACAAATCACTTTCTTGCTATAAATGTTAAGCTCTTACGTTTAATGAACTTTCTATGATTCAGACCATCTTTCTTCTCATCTGTATGTTAGTTTTGCTCCTCATTTTTTTAAAAAATGGAAGTCCCTTTAAAAAAAAAAAAAAACAAGTCCCTAGATTATGAAGCAATATGCCTTATGACACGGGAGTGTATGCTTGCAGTCATGTCCAACTCTCTGCTATGCCATGGACTCTGGCCCACCAAGCTCTTCTGTCCATGGGATTTCCCAGGGAAGAACATTGGAGTGGGTAGCCATTCCCTTCTCCAGGGGATCTTTTCAACCCAGCATTTAAACATGACAGATTCTTTACTGTCTGAGCCACTGCAGAAGCCTTTTTTTTTTTTAAAAAAAAAAAAAAAAAAGATGTCAGAGAGGACGGATGAGCTTTAAAAAGAACACTGTCCATGTGCTCTGAGGCAGAAGTCTGACCACTGAAGTGTAGACGTGCAGGCAGTGACTAGCACTCATCTCTGTAGGCAGAAGGCAGACTTAGGGACAGAATGAAGCCCGAAGGCTTACAAGAGTGTTTCAAAGTCAGTTCAGGCTTAATCATTTCTATTGACATTTAATTTGTTCACCCCTACCTTCCCAGTTGTGAACCATAGTACAAACCCAACAAGTATTTGTTGAATGAAGAACAAATAGTTGTATGGATAAAGAAATGAATCAATTTATTCGTGGACAATTAATAGCATTGGTTACTCACCAAGCAGACATGATAATGGATGGATTCACATAACAGGTAATTATTTTTAAATGATTGTTATAAACATTATCTGATTTGACACTCACAGTNGTATCCCCTTGAGATTTCATAGCTTATATCATTTTCTCCATTAAGAATTAATGTTTGCTATAGTCCTGCTGACTTAAAAGAGGTATAATTATACTTTTCTAAGGAAGGCCTTCATCAGAGAACAACTGAGATAAAACATTGCAATCTCTTCAAATATTTAAAGGGTGAGTACATTTAACTTCTTCTGCGTGATTCCCTAGAGCTGTCAGGCTACAGTCCATGGAGTCACAAAGAGTTGAGCACAGCTGAGCACAGAGAGCCCCAAGAGTGGGGCAGGGAGCAGTGGGTACAGAGAGCCCCAGAGTAGAGTGGGGCAGGGAGCAGTGGGCACAGAACGCCCCAGAGTAGCATGGGGCAGGGAGCAGTGGGTACAGAGAGCCCCAGAGTAGAGTGGGGCAGGGAGCAGTGGGCACAGAGAGCCCCAGAGTAGAGTGGGGCAGGGAGCAGTGGGCACAGAGAGCCCCAGAGTAGAGTGGGGCAGGGAGCAGTGGGCACAGAGAGCCCCAGAGTAGAGTGGGGCAGGGAGCAGTGGGCACAGAGAGCCCCAGAGTAGAGTGGGGCAGGGAGCAGTGGGCACAGAGAGCCCCAGAGTAGAGTGGGGCAGGGAGCAGTGGGCACAGAGAGCCCCAGAGTAGAGTGGGGCAGGGAGCAGTGGGCACAGAGAGCCCCAGAGTAGAGTGGGGCAGGGAGCAGTGGGCACAGAGAGCCCCAGAGTAGAGTGGGGCAGGGAGCAGTGGGCACAGAGAGCCCCAGAGTAGAGTGGGGCAGGGAGCAGTGGGCACAGAGAGCCCCAGAGTAGAGTGGGGCAGGGAGCAGTGGGCACAGAGAGCCCCAGAGTAGAGTGGGGCAGGGAGCAGTGGGCACAGAGAGCCCCAGAGTAGAGTGGGGCAGGGAGCAGTGGGCACAGAGAGCCCCAGAGTAGAGTGGGGCAGGGAGCAGTGGGCACAGAGAGCCCCAGAGTAGAGTGGGGCAGGGAGCAGTGGGCACAGAGAGCCCCAGAGTAGAGTGGGGCAGGGAGCAGTGGGCACAGAGAGCCCCAGAGTAGAGTGGGGCGGGGAGCAGCAGGTGTCAGCAGGTGTTACAACTCTCTTGACACACATGGAAGAGGACATGATTTGCGTGTGTGTGTATCTTGTAAGAACAGAAAAGTGATAAGGGAGCTATGTTTATAGAAAGGCAAATTTTAACTCAAGGCTAGAAAGAACTTTCTAAAATGTAGAGTTGTCTGATTCTTTTGTTAAAAAGCTACTTCACGTTAAACTCTGCCTCGTCAGAGGGCTTTGCACAATCAGAGTGGGAAATCTATGGTTTCTTCCAGTTCTGAGATTGCCTAGTGACCTTCAAATCATAGAGCTTCCCGGGAGGTGCAGTGGTAAAGAGTCTGCTTGCGAATGCAGGAGACACAAGAGACGTGGGTTCAAACCCTGTGTTGGGAAGATCCCCTAGAGTAGGAATCCTTCCTTGGTGGTTCAGACTGTAAATAATCTGCCTGAGCCAAGTTCAATCCCTGGGTCTGGAAGATCTCCTGGAGAAGGGAATGGCAACTCTCTCCAGTGTTCTTGCCTGGAGAATCCCAGGGATGGGGGAGCCTGGTGGGCTGCCGTCTATGGGGTCGCACAGAGTCAGACACAACTGAGTGACCACCATTCCCACTTTCTTTCCTGGAGTAGGAATTGGCCACCCATTCCAATATTCTTGCCTGGAAAATTCCATGGACAGGGGAGCCTGGAAAGCTATAGTCCATGAGGTCACAAAAACTCAGACACGACTGACCCCAAGCACTCTCTCCTATATATCATGAGGCATTTTGTTCCATAATCTAGGGACTTGGCATGCATAGTGCCCCTGATATTGCTTCAGTGGTGGTCCTCACCCTAATCGAAAGAGAGCATGATGGTTGAACCTAGAATTCTGAGCACTGGAGTCAGTCTTTGAGTGTTGTAAAATAATTGTTAACAGGATGAAAATATGAGGAATTTTTCCCCATTTGTATGGAAATCAGCAAGGGATCTTTTTGAATTATTTGGTTCCCTTTTAACTCAGAAAAGACGAAGAAGTATTTCTACTCCAGACTCTATCTCTGCCTAACTTGTGCCCTTAACACAATGACCCCACCATCTTCCTGCCTGTAAGACCTCAGGCTTGTGCAGGTGTAGACAGCTCACCTGCTGGCAAGCTCTCACTTTGAAGGGAGAGAGAGAGAATGTCCTCCTCCCAGGATGATTTGTAAAGATTCCCAGCTCACCCTCATTCTCAGCTAGTTCTCCCTCTCCACAAACATGAATTTATTGAGTATATATTCTGGGTAAGACACTGGAGACCTCTTCACCAACTGCATGGAAATAGAATAAAATTGAACACAAGAGCATTTACTTTTAGTTTTTCTTGAGTTTAAATATATTATTAAATTCAGGATTTGACTCCAACCTTCCAAATTCATTTCCTATTTAAATCCCAACTGGAGAGAAGCTTTGTTCCACAAGTCAGTCATTCCTTCTGTAATAAGCAGAGAGATGATTAAGGTATGTTGAAAGATGTTTACTAAAGAAATAGTTTTTATAGTCACCCAAAATTATTGGTTGAGTTAAAGCACTGGTGATCTCCTTGGGAAGATAATTGCAGAGTCTGTAAATCCTTGCAAAATGTTCTCTGTGTGTCCCACAGCAGGAAGGCCCTGGGGACACAAGCATGCAAATGGGTGGGGGTGGAGGAGGGGAGTCCAGACTTCCCGGCAGACCAGGTCTCCCTCGTCCGTTTGCCTCTCCCTGTTTACCTTCTGCTGCACCCACTCGCCCCCTGCCTCTTAGAGCAGAGCTATGGGAAGTCTTCCTGTTTGTCTTTTTAATAGAGCCAAAACGATAGGTCTCCTCAGCTGAGGGTGAACAGTCTCTTGTGTTTACAGAGTTGGGCATCTACGTGTGGGTTAGTCACTCAGTCGTGTCCGACTCTTTGAAACTCCATGGACTATAGGCCACCAGGCTCCTCTGTCCATGGGATTCTCTAGGCGAGAGTACTGGAGGGGGTGGCCATTCCCTTCTCCAGGGGATCTTCCCCACCCAGGGACTGAACCCGGGTCTCCTGCATTGCAGGCAGATTCTTTACCATCTGAGCCACCTAGGAAGCTGCATCTGTGAAATCTCCAAAACAAGTCAGGGTTTGAAACTGTTCCTTGACTGTAGGCGTGGCTGAAAGTATGCCTGTGACTTACCTTCTCCATCTGGGAGGCACTGTTTCCTCTGGCGCCGAAGAGCACCGCAGCCAGGGCGGACAGCAGGCTCCAGGGAGCGAGGAGCACATTCTCAATCGTGTGGTCGCAGCTCATCTCTTTAGAGACATCAAAGCAGAACTGGGCATTTGCCACACTGAGGGAGTCCATGCCTTTACCTGGGGTCCAGAATACAGGGCAGAAATGTCAGCCAAAACACTGCTATTTCAGTTAATCTCTAATGAGAGTAAGAATTGTTTCTGGTTTGTGAACCCTAGATCCTCAAATAGGGTCTTCATGGAAACAAAAAGAACACAGATTTTGGAGTAAATACGTTTCCAGCTCTGCCACGTTCTAGCTTTCTGTCCCTGGGCAAGTTACTTAAGTTCTCCTAGTTTCTATCTTCCCTTCTGCAAAAGTGGTTAGACAACAGTTTCCTTATAGGATCAGTGTGAGGGTTAAATCATGTACTGTTTGTGAACCACCTGGGACTGCATATATTACATGGATAAATATGGCAGTGAATATGGTCATTACTGTTGCCATTGTTACCATGGTTAGTCCACTCAGTTAAAGTAATGACAAAGAGGACAAGGTTGTAATATTGATCCCAACGGATACATAACCTCACTTGAGTCAAAAGTACACAAAAGGGACTGACTGAGTGAGAGAGTAGGGGCACACCATTCGAAACCCACTTCACCACTAGAAAAACATCTCAAAGCGCTTATCTCCCTTCAGTAGGTTGATGGCACCATCAACACATGTGATGGAGCCTATTATACGTATATATGGACTGGCAATGGCACCCACTCCAGCACTCTTGCCTGGAGAATCCCATGGACGGAGGAGCCTGGTGGGCTGCAGTCCATGGGGTCGCACAGAGTCGGACACGACTGAAGTGACTTCCCTTTCACTTTTCACTTTCATGCATTGGAGAAGGAAATGGCCACCCACTCCAGTGTTCTTGCCTGGAGAATCTCAGGGACGGGGGAGCCTGGTGGGCCGCCGTCTATGGGGTCGCACAGAGTCGGACACGACTGAAGTGACTTCCCTTTCACTTTTCACTTTCATGCATTGGAGAAGGAGATGGCAACCCACTCCAGTGTTCTTGCCTGGAGAATACTGCCGTCTCTGGGGTCGCACAGGGTCAGACACGGCTGAGTGACTCAGCAGCATGGACTTCCCTGGTCACTCAGTGGTAAAGAAGCCACCTGCAATGCAAGAGAGGCAGGAGATGTTGGTTCAATCCCTGGGTGAGGAAAAACCCTGGAGGAGGGCATAGCAGCCCACTCCAGTATTCTTGCCTGGAGAATTCCATGGAGAGAGGAACCTAGTGGGCTACAGCCCATGGGGTTGCAAAGAGCTGGACATAACTGAAGCAACTGAGTGCACACACACACACACACACGTGTGTGTGTGTGTATTTACTTATTATTACTATTTTCTTACATATATAATAAATGCATAATTTGATGGTGCCATATGGCATGCAAAATCTTAGTTCCCCGACCAGGGATTGAACCCACACCCAGGAGTGGAAGTGCAGAGTCTTAAGCACTGGACAGCCAAGAATGACCTTATATTTGAAAACTATATATATATATATATATATATATATATATATATTGCTTAGTCACTTCTGACTGTTTGCAACCCTATGGACTGTAGCCCACCAAGATCCTCTGTCCACGAGGATTACAACTAAATCTTCCCCTATATTTTGTGAGAAATCATCACCAATTACGAAAATCATGGCAAATAAGAAACAATTTAGTATTTGCATTTTTACCTTGTCTTCAGGTTGGTTACAGTTCTGCTTGGTGAGCTCAGAGCTGTGTCTGCAACACAGAGACTTACACTGCACTCAGCACTCACAGTTTGTTCCTCCTGTGTTCTCAGAATTTCATTCCACAGGTCATTTCCCTTGCACTATGAACTGACTTCAAGTATTTATACAAAAGGGTAGAGAGTGAGCCAGCTGACGTATGCACTGTAAAATAGACTGCAACCTTGGGTCAACAGAGTGACCCAAGAAATGTATAGGAAAAAATGAAACATTTAATGGCATGGATTTTATGTAATTAATTAGCATTTTAAAATTAGCTATAACGTGTATGTCTAAATCACACACACCCTCTGGCTACAACAATTTATTGGTGTTTAAAAGCCAGAGACAAGGAATTCTGTCTTGCATCAAGTTTCTATTCTGGCTCCTACAATGAGACACAGTGAGTGAAATGCTCTTCTGTCTGGCAGGGAGGCAGCCAGGAACAGCATAATCCTCACTGAGTAAGAATTTCAAACCTGCCTCATGATAAATATAGGGAGGATTCCCACAAGGAGTGGCAGACCAGCTGTGGCTCCGACTCAGAGAGACCAGTACGGTATCTTAGAATGTTAGCGAGGAAGGGGTCTTAGCATATCTTCAGAGATTTTCAGTCCCTGCTAAGAACCAATTTTTATCCTGTGACCCAGGATATGTCTTCAGTACTGAACAAAGAATTTCACAAAGCAAGCATTGAAAGCAGAGCCTCCACACGGTCCAGAAACTTCACTTCTGGGCATTCACTATAATTCGAAGAGATGAGTGCACACCGACGTTCACTGCAGCGTTATTTGCAACAACCAAGGCATCACGGCAACCTAAGTGTCCACGGATACACGAGTGGGCAGAGAAAATGTGTTGCTTATATGCAATAGGGTATTCTAAGCTGTAAAGAATGAAGTCTTGGCCATTTGCAGCAGCATGGGTGGATGTAGGAAGTATTGTATTAAGTGAAATGGCAGAGAAAGACTAATAAGTTGATCTCAATCATAGAAAGAATCTAAAAACAGAACAAACTAAATGAAATGAAAACAACTCATAGTTACAGAAAACTATTATGCCTTAAAGTATTTCTTCTAAAAACAGACTTTTTAAAAACTTTATTTATAAAGAATCCTTCTAACAAACTATTAGCTAACTCTAACTGGGTACAATTGAAGTGAAATCCAGGCTCGTGTATTAGCAAATTTTTATCAAATTGCACACATACAAAACACACACACACACACACACATGCACACATACATAAAGACAGATGCTTTTAGTTTTAAAAACAGTGTCCAAACTATAAATATATGCACAGGAAGAAGAGGCTAATTAATAGAAGAAAAAGATCCAAAGCCATTTTTAAAAAAAGAAAAGAGCTAGAATTTAGATCTTTTATATTTCCATTAAATGACTCTTGATTTGTGTAGGTTTAATCCCAGTGTTGAAAAGATCCCCTGGAAAAGGAAATGACAACTCACTCCAGTCTTCTTGCCTGGAGAATCCCATGGACAGAGGAGCCTGGAGGGCTACAGTCCATAGCATCAAAAAGAGTCAGACACGACTGTACATCTAAGTACCCACATATGTGAGAGAAATGGACTTCAAAATGGTGCAAATCTTCTCTAGAGCCTCAAGGGAACATACCTTGACTCAGACTTCCACCAATTTAGAGAACTTTACATCTCTCGTATATAGTCCTGGGAAGAGCTTGGATTCAAGAACGAAAAATCAGAGAGGGGTGGTTCACAATGAGACAGGACTTCGCAGAGACTGATTAACCTGTATAGATGCTGTTCCCCCAGAGACACAAGGAATGGTCTTTTGGGGTGGGGGGAAGCAGTTAATAATTCACTAGCTAACTATTCATAGAACCAGGAAATTGTTTGCGAGTAAATGTCCGGAGCATTGTTCAGTAGTTTATGTGCTATTATTTCCTGTAAACAGTCTCTTAACCAAAGAACACTTGCTGGTTTTTCTGGCCTGTAAAGTCCCTGACCTATAAAGTCTCTGATTAGTAGCTGGGAGTGAAGGCGTGTGTCCCCGTCTGTTGTTCTAGATGTTTAAAGGAACATACCGTAGTATGTGGTCACCCGGAGCCTGTATCCCACGGAGCCCGCACCGTCTAGTGGTCCTTGTCTTTGCATTAGCTTTGTGCTGCAATGAATAGTTCCCACCCAGAATGTCCTCATTTGGGGATATATGGCAGGGGTTTTTTAATGACCTGATATTTATTAGATTCTCATACATTCATTTTCATTTCTTTACTAAAATTGTCCTTTTGGCCACCCCATGTGGCATGCTTAAAACTTGACATTCAAAAAACAGAGATCATGGAACCTGGTTCCATCACTTCATGGCAAATAGATGGAGAAATAATGGAAACAATGACAGACTTTATTTTCTTGGGGTCCAAAATCACTGCAGACAGTGACTGCAGCCATGCAATTAAAAGACACTTGCTCCTTGGAACAAAAGCTATGACCAACCTGGAGAGCATATTAAAAAGCAGAGATGCTACTTTACCAACAAAGATCTATTTAGTCAAAGCTATGGTTTTTCCAGTAGTCATGTATGGATGTGAGAGTTGGACCATGAAGAAACCTGATCGCTAAAGAATTGATGCTTTTGAACTGCAATGTTAGAGAAGACTCTTGAGAGTCCCTTGGACTGCAAGGAGATTCAACCAGTCCATCCTATAGGAAATCAGTCTCGAACGTTCATTGGAAGGACTGATGTTGAAACTGAAGCTCCAATTCTTTGGCCACCTGATGCAAAGAACTGACTCATTAGAAAAGACCCTGATGCTGGGAAAGATTGAAGGCAGGAGGAAAAGGGGACAACAGATGATGACATGGTTGGATGGCATCACTGACTCAATGGACATGAGTTTGAGCAGGCTCCGGGAGTTAGTGATGGACAGGAAGCCTGGTGTGCTGCAGTCCGTGGGGTCACAGAGTTGGACACAGTTGAGCGACTGAACTGACGTGGCACACAGGATCTTAATTACCCAACAAGTGATTGAACCTGTGCCCTCTGCAGTGGAAGCATGGATTCTTAACCACTAGACCACCAGGGAAGTCTCTAGAATTGTTCTCTTTCGATTGAAATATAGCTGATTTACAAAGTTTCAGGTGTCCAGCAAAATGATTCCATTAAATATGGATTCTTTTTCAGATTTTTTCTATTATTATAGGGTATTACAAGATTCATCAGACTTATCACACTGCCTACAACCTGTGAACATTATGACAGCTTTTTCCAGTCTAAGAATCAAACTCTTAGCAGCATTGACAAGTCTAGTCAGAAGAGGTGCACTTGTAAAGAAATACCTTTAAAGGTGGATTGTTTTTTAAATATTTGAAAAAGCATTTTGGTCTATCTTTTCTTTCCTCCATGCTTTCCTCTGCATTCTGCATCCTTTTCTCTCCCTCCCAGTGCACTGAGTATATATGAGCATGTATTGCTTTGCTTAAATTACAAGCCAAATTAAGCAAAAATTCAAAGGTTTTCTAAAATATATATGTTATACATATGATTTGGGGCTTCCCTGGTGGCTCATATGGTAAAGAATCCGCCTGCAGTGTGAGAGATCTGGGTTTGATCCCTGAGTTGGAAAGATCCCCTAGAGGAGGGCACAGCAACCCACTCCAGGATTCTTGCCTGGAGAATCCCATGGACACAGGAACCTGCAGGCTGCAGTCCATGGGGTTGCAAAGAGTCGGACATGACTGAATGACTAAGCCCAGCATGCATAGTATTTATATATGTGTGTATGTAAGCTTTTCTACTACACTCGATAGAAGTTTGTGAACGAACATTCGAAAAAAAGGAGAGATGGAGTAACTGGAAAACATAACCTAAATGAAATGGAAACATGAATATGAAATAGAAAACGTGGAACGAGCCAGATAAAAGGTCATCATACAGTCCAGTTGTTTTCAAACATGGCCCAAACATTTGGCTAACTAAAAAATTTATGACATTTTGAGTCCATTTTGACTTAGTATGAATAGAATGCTAGATTTCTAATAAAAAAAATAGATATGCAACAAGCAACAAAGGTTTACTGTACAGTACAGGGAACTACAATCAATATCTTGTAATAACCTATAATGGAGAATAATTTCAAAAATAATGTATGTGTATATGTATAACTGAATCAGCTTGTTGTGTGCTGGAAACGCTGTAAGTCAACTATACTTCAACAATATATACACTGAAAAATTACAAGCCAAGAATAAATCTCCACATTTGTAAAAGATTAGTCACTCTAGCGTCACTTGAGCATGCTGTGCCCAGTACAGTGCTGTTCTCGTCCTGGTTCACAAAGCCACAGGCAAGGAGCAAGCAGAAGGCGGAGAGGATAAAAGGAAGGGCTCGTGACACCACTAAGCTCTGAAAGTCAGCAGGTTACTGCTTTGTTAGGGAGGTTCCCTGTGGCTTTCTCTTCTCAAAAGTGCTGTAGGTATCTACAGTGAGGGTTAGCTTTATTGTTAGACCCGTGCTTTTCTAGCCATGGGTCTCCACATATTCTAGGTTGTCTACTGGGACAGAAACTAAATATCAGCCTCAGGAGATACCCAGATGATTAAAGACACATAATGCCTTTCTCTGCTGAGTAGAATCCATCAGTCAGTGAAGCACGCACTGAGAGAAATTAGAAAGGGAGCAGAAGACCACTGTCTTTTCTCTTAGAGAGCTCGTACTTAGGGGAGTATACTCTTAGAAGAGTTTATGTTATTCTTCTATTACAATACAAATCATCAGAAAGTTTATTATTAAGAGAAGTAATAGCTAGCCATATGAAACCAACTGAAAGTCTGCTGCTGCTGCTGCCAAGTCGCTCCAGTCGTGTCCGACTCTGTGCGACCCCATAGGCGGCAGCCCACCAGGCTCCCTGTCCCTGGGATTCTCCAGGCAAGAACACTGGAGTGGGTGGCCACTTCCTTCTCCAGTGCATGAAAGTAAAAGTGAAAGTGAAGTCGCTCAGTCATGCTCGACTCTTTACAACCCCATGGACTAGCCTACCAGGCTCCTCTGTCCGTGGGATTTCCAGGCAAGAGTACAGGAGTGGGGTGCCATTGCCTTCTCCACCTGAAAGTCTAGATGACCCAAACATGAGAACATGTAGTAATTATGAATTTGCCCAAATTTATAAGGGGTGTGGTATTCCAGAAAAGCCCGAGGTCATCAGAGACACTTGGCGTCAATCGGTAAGCGTGCTAGAGAAGGGGTGAGCCACGTGAGGTGCTAGAATGTGAGACAAGAAGACTCAGCACAGCCAAGGCACGGTGAGGTTTGCAGTGAAGTCCAAGGCACGTCTTGACAGAGCACAAGTCGTCTCTGGCAGTTGCTTAATGTCTATGAAACTTATTTTCCTTATGAAATGAGAACACCAATGATAAATAATAATTTCCACCTTACAGGTTTGTAAGGAGAATCGAGATGAGGTCTGAGAGTCCCTGGTGGTCCAGTGGTTAAGACTTTACCTTCCAGCGTAGGGGGGTGATTGTTCGATCCCTGATTGGGAAACTAGGATCCCAAATGCCTCAAGGCCAAAAAACCAGAACATAAACAATAGAAGCAATATTGTAACAAATTCAATAAAAACTCTAAAGATGGTTCACATAAAAAAAGTCTTAAAAAAGTAAAGTAAATAAGCTATGATTATGCAGAGTACATCATGAGAAATGCTGGGCTGGAAGAAACACAAGCTGGAATCAAGATTGCCGGGAGAAATATCAACAACCTCAGATATGTAGATGACACTACCCTTATGGCAGAAAGTGAAGAGGAGCTAAAAAGCCTCTTGATGAAAGTGAAAGAGGAGAGTGAAAAAGTTGGCTTAAAGCTCAACATTCAGAAAACAAAGNACTCCAGTACTTTGGCCACCTCATGCGAAGAGTTGACTCACTGGAAAAGACTCTGATGCTGGGAGGGATTGTGGGCAGGAGGAGAAGGGGACGACTGAGGATGAGATGGCTGGATGGCATCATGGACACGATGGACGCGAGTCTGAGTGAACTCCGGGAGTTGGTGATGGACAGGGAGGCCTGGCATGCTGCGATTCATGGGGTCGCAAAGAGCTGGACACGACTGAGCGACTGAACTGAACTGATGATGATAATGAAGGTGATGACGATATTTCTCCTCCTTTCTATTAAGAGTTGTGAGAAAAAGCTTCTTTCTGCTCCTTTAGAAATAGAAACTCCAAAGATGCTCTTCCCCTCACCTTAGACATCATCCCTCTGTTTAGGTTTGGTGTGTGTTTAGCAGAACGCAAAATGCTCTCACGGAGCCGCTGATGGAGGCAGAAATGAGTACGTGTGGACAGGATGTGTTTTGTGAGTCGACCTGAGTGGAGATCTCCACGAAGAACATGAATGTGGTCAGGTTTTTGAACAATAAAATTATTATGGGTTAATATATGCAAACTATGTAACCTTATAAATTTAAATATTAATATTTAATTTTAAATTAGATGATCTGCTTATTGTAAGTATCTGTAAAAATAACTTTTATTGTGTAATAAAATAGCAACATTAACCAAGTCAGATTTATATTAAAAAAGCATTCTTTCTTTTAATTGCTTGCTTGGCCTAGAAAAGAGTTCCGGTAGTCCCACAATTCATCCAGGGAAAACAATCACACAGTATAATTATTTTGTGTTTCTTTATTCTGATAAATAGAGAAAAACGAACTACACAGCATATGAAATAATATGCTGTAAACAACAACTGGCAAAAGTTAAAAGACACTAATTTAATATTTGAAAAACTATGCACACATCAAATCTCTATCAAGGAAAGGCTGAAAGATGTCAAGTCAAGATCATTGATGAACTATTTTGTTGGTTCCCAATCCCAAATCCATAATTTTTAGCATCTAGATTAGATACTAATTTCAAATCAGATATATTAAAAGTAAATTCTGATGTCTTATCTCAGCAAAGGAAAGTTATCCTTGACACTTATTTCCAGCAGCTGGACCTACTTCCTAGATATTTGCAATGAAACTAGAATATCTGCGACAACTACAGTCTCGAAAATATCCCTAGGGCTGCTTCTACATCACTACTCTAACGTTACAGGCAGAGCACTCCACACTCCCCAGAGAGTGTGCCCAGATCTTTGTGCGAGTGGCTATGGTGAAGACTGGTAGAAATCAATGTGGATAGAAAGACGATGAGATTAGAAGAGGTGGGCCTGATGGTGGTAGAAATGCTAAGAGCAAGAGCAGGACGATCAAGCAGGTCAAGTCAAGTCCCCCGAATCCTCTGCTGATCGGGGTTAGAAGGGAGTAAACTGAAAGGAGTCATCACATGCTTCCAGTTAAGCTTAAATCTATTTCCTTGGGGTGGTTCCTTGATGTTGTTGGTTCTGTTCTAATAAAAACCAGTTGTAGTTTCAAGGGCAAGAGACTCTGCCACTGAACAAGATGCTGTCGCCCTTCCTGATTATGAACAGGAACGGGCGATCAGCTCGGAACACACTGGACTCGGGCAGCTGCTTTTCCACGATGCTGCTTCCTGCGGCCGCAGTGGCCTCTGTGCCCTCCTCGGTGACCTCTATGTAAGACTTGTGCGTCAGCTTTGATACATACAGACGGCCTCCTGCAGCTATACCAGAGAGATCAGCTCTGGATTCATCAAAGATGTCTCTCAGCCCTAGGGCTTCTAAATAGCGCTTGATTTCATAATTCTTCTCTATCTTGAACTGAGGTAGAAACACTTCGACATACTGAGATTTCATTTTTGTTGGATTGGTCCAGTCCATTAGATTCTGAAAAGTCAGTTTGTTTTCAATCTGTAGAAATAGGTAAAAGGCAATTTAGAACCATATGGTTAAGAAACAGGTGAAACAATAGCCTCAGGTATATGGTCTTCCATAACAATTCTCTCCTGGACATTTGCTTATAAGTGTGTGAAAGGGTGCCAGGGGAGTCTGGAAACGGGGAACGGCTAAGACGAGCGGCCCCAGCCCTCCCGGACGTTCGGTCTGCTCTGCTGTGACACGGTGTGGTTTACTTGTGCTGGTACTTCAGGAGATTTCTGTTCTCTGCCCCCATGTCAACATACATAGACAAAGTGGAACAGCGAGCAGGTGAAGGAGTTTGGGAATCAGAGATCATCAGAGGGAGAAAGGAACTCAGCAGTCATCTGAATCAGTGTTTCCTGACCATTTCTGCCTCATGAAAGACAAGGAAAATAACATTTGCACAACTTGTAGGAGTAAACCAACGGAACCCCAGGTAGCCAGCAGCAAGGAGCCCAGAGCCGTGGCCTCCGGGCTTGTGCCATCAGCTTCCCCCAGCGCAGCGCCCACACTGGAAGAGCTGGATACAAATTGACTCTCCTAGTCCACACGTGTGACGGCTGCAGCTCGAGACAACGTAGGGAGACGTGCCCAAGGTACACAGCCTGGACCCTCAGTGACATAGTGCACGCGTGTGTGTGACCAGTCATGTCCAACTTTGCAAACCCATGGACTGTACCCCGCCAGGCTCCTCTGTCCATGAAATTCTCCAGGCAAGAACACTGGAGTGGGCAGCCATTTCCTTCTCCAGGGCATCTTCTGGACCCAGAGATCGAGCCCAGGTCTCCTGCTTGACAGGTGGCGTCTTTACCACTGAGTCAGCTGGGAAGCCCCTAGTGGCAGAGTGAGGGCCACACACATCTTTCCAACACCACTGCCCCAAAGTGACTCACAAACTGAACTCAGCAACTCCTTAACACTGAGAACTGATCCTAGATTACTCCAGATTTATAACGGGAAAAGTTTTCATATGAGCCTTGTTCACAAATCTTGGATTAATAAATGAACACATGGGTAAGTGACTAATTCTGACAACCTGGAATCTTGAAGTTGATGGATGAGAACACAATCAAGGGTCCTAGACGTCTTCTTATTCCCCAGCAATGAGAGCAACAGGGTAACTTACTTGGGACAGGTCATTATCCGGCAGCATTATGAACATGCTTACACCACCGTGATATCTGAGCTCAAGAACCTGCATGGGGGGGTCTTTAATGACAGACAAATTGAACTTCCGTTCCTGATGCATCATGGCCACCACTTTCCCGGGACACTGAAAGTCAAGTCATTAAAGAAAAAAGTTAAAGCCCGCCGTATTTCACTTATTGACCAAATACAACGGAATAGTGCTGCAGGCTTTTCTTTCCAGTGGATTCTCCCCAGCCTGCTGCTGGTGGTGGTCCTGTTGGTCCACATCTCGAGTAAAACCACAGACTTTGAGAGTAGCTACCTGAGCCTAAAACTCCCCAACTGCGTGACCTTGGGAAAGTCACTTCCCTCTCTATGTCTCTGCGCCTCGCCTCTGTAATGGGGGTGAGCAGTCTTCCTGCATAGGACTGCTGTAAAGGTTATGTGCCTCACCATAGCTAGCACTTGGAACATTGCCTTGCATTTAGTGTTTCATCTGAAAATGTCTATATCATGTCATGGATAATTATTAAACAGCATTATAATTTCAAGTGATTGCTATAGATTTTTCTCTTATCTGAAGCATTATCCAGGCAAGTGTTATAAAAAATACAGTTTAATAAGGGGGTGTTGTAAAGCTTTTTTTTTTAATTCCTGTGAAATATTTGACAAATTAACTTGAGGAAAACACAGTAGCTCTTATCTTTAGGATACCACTTCTAGATTTAGAAACATAATAGAGATACAAAACTGTCTTTTCCTAAAAGATATTGAGATCCTGCAAGTTTTTCAGTATTTCTATAAAATCTCCCTTTACAAAAGAAGATCCTACAAAGGAGTATGGATAAATTTTACGCTTGAATCATGGGCTCTTCTTCCTCCAGAAAGGTTGTCCTTTTTGACCAAGAGTCCAAACTCCAGAAAGAGCACCCGTGGTGCAGTAAAGGGAAGAAGGCGCCTCCCTAGTGAGGCAGGCAGATGCCTTCTCGCTGAGTCTGGAACCACGGGGGCTGAGCCGCAAAGTCTCATTTCAAGCTAGGACAGGGAAGATTCCCACAGCTGAGTTATGCTGGAGAAAGATGGAAACTAGACTTCTTAACAAAGGGGTGATTTCACCAATTTTGGATGGAACCAAAGCTGCCAAGTGATATAGATTCTACAGCGTATTATATTATACGCTATATATTAGAGCTCTGTTACAAGGGATATAGTCAGGAAGATTATTTTAAACAATGTTATTATACCTTATGTTAATACTTAGAGATATTTTATTTGCACATACTCATATTTATTTAAATAAGCCATTATTTAGGAGCAAAATACAAACAAACAGAACCCCACAGACATTGCAGGAAAGAGTCATGGTTCATTTTCATTCATGGAAATGAGTTAACAAATGCAGTCTACCGGAGGAGTTGAAGGTGGGGAATAAAAGCTCATTTCCAAATACCATTAACACTGTCAGCCCCGGTCACTAAAATTCTGTGTGTGTGCACTCGGCCACGTCCGACTCTGCAACCCCATGGACTACAGTCCGCCAGGCTCCTCTGTCCATGGCATTTTCCAGGCAAGAATACTGGTGTGGATCGCCAGGCTCTCCTCCAGGGGACCCTCCCTACCTAGGTATCAAACCTGAGTCTCCGGCATTGGCAGGTGGGTTCTCTACCCTAGCACCGCCTGCGAAGCCCCATTACAATTCTGGGGCTGTCTAACATGCTTCATCTTGCAATTACACAACTAACATGTCTATCAGACAGAGTTATGGTTTATTAGGGTTTATTAGGTTTCAGTTTTTTCACTTAGGATTTTCAAAAGACTTCTATACCCCCTCTGTGTTCTCACAGAGGCGCCTGTGTTATGGACTTGCTCCCAAGTTGGGCTCTCCTTAGGGCCCTGCAGTTAAGGACACACAGCAGGGCTGGCCGCCCTCCGTGCGGGTGCTAAAGGCCACCAAACTCCAAGTCCTCCTGGCGTCTGATCTACTCTGTGCTCAAGTTTCTTCTTCTTCCTCCCAAAGCGCTCCTCTCCCCACAGACACAGCCTGCTAGACAACCTCTTACTGCCCATCTCCTCACTCATCGGTCATCTTTGATTTCCAGGAGCTCTCAGCACTCCTGTGTCTAAAACTACTGATGTGGAAAGGTGCAGAAAGAACGTTTCAATAGCATTTTCCACTATGTTTAAAATTAAGTCTGGATTTCTGTGCTCCAACGTGGAAGACTGAGGACTGAAAGGAGTTTGCTGCTGCTGGGCAGCCACGGTCGTGTCTGACTCTCTGTGCGCCATGGAGTGCGGCACTCCAGGCTTCCCTGCCCTTCTTCATCTCCAGAGTCTGCTTGGATCCATTGAGGTGGTGATGCCATCCAAACATCTCATCCTCTGTAATCCTCTTCTCCTGCCCTCAATCTTTCCCAGCCTCAGGGTCTTTTCCAATGAGTCAGCTCTTCGCATCAGGTGGCCAAGTATTGAAAGGAATGTTCTAGGTGAACTAATGGAATCACTTGGTCTTACTTGTGAGAAAGACTGTGGGTTTAAGGTTCATGTGCTAAGACAAGGCAACTCCTATGAAGCGAGGTAAGGCCTAACGTGGCAACTCCTATGAAGCGAGGTAAGACCCTAACATGGCACGTCTGACTACAAAGTCTTTGATGTCTCTAGTATACTAAGATTATTGTGTGAAAGTGAAAGTATCAGTCTCTCAGTCGTGTCTGACTCTTCATGACTCCATGGACTGTAGCCGCCAGGCTCCTCTGTCCGTGGGATTCTCCAGGCAAGAATGCTGGAGTGGGTTGCTGTGCCCTCCTCCAGGGGATCTTCCCAACCCAGGGATTGGACCCAGGTCTCCTGCATTGCAGGTGGTTTCTTTACTGTCTGAGTCACTAGGGAAGCCCTGTAAAGGCATATCATTGGCAAAAACCTTCCTAAGTTAATCAGAATTCCATACCTTGGGAGATCTGAAATGGCAATTTTGGGTCTGGCTCTTCGTGAAGGCTGACTCCCACTTGCCTTTGAAGTACACGGCATTCACCAGCACCATCACAGCAGATGAGCTTATGGTACCTTCATGAAAGACATCCCTGATTTTGCCTTTTGAAAAATAAATTGAGAAAAAAAATGTAAATTTTAAAAAGCTAAAGACAAGGTGAAAATTTTTCTTATCACATAAATAAAATGATCATGATATTAGTAATAATCTGTGATCAGTTACTTTGTCTAGCACTTTCCATGTGCAATATTTGGTTTAATTCTCACAAAATCCCTGTAGGGAAGGCACTATTATTATTTCTGTTGCCTGTTGAGAAATCTAGGGCATAGAAAAGTAACTTGTACAAAGTCGCATAAAACAGGATTCTGGCCCAAGAAGACAATTCTCAGAGACTTTCCCTGCTCACAGACACCAAACTGCCTTCATTTATCCCATTGATGAGGCCATAGCGTTCCAAGTACAGTTTAAGGCCATTTCATTGAACGGGCTAATTCCTACATCCCGTGATCATGAAACTTTTGCTAAATGCCTTGCACTATGCTGGATACTGAACAGGACCCTAGGGGGCCTCCCCTGGGCAGGCCTTCCCCTGTAACCTCTCCTTTAGCTCCTCTCTGAAGTGCCTGGATAACAGTATTTGATACACATTTGCTGGTGGCACCAGTGGTAAGGAATTTGCCTGCCAATGTAAGAGAAGCAGGAGACTCAGGAATATGATGAGTTTCCCCAGTGGCTCAGATGGTGAAGAGTCTGCCAGCAATGCAGGAGACCCGGGTCCAGTCTCTGGGTCGGGAAGATCCCCAGGAGGAGGAAATGGCAACCCACTCCAGGATTCTTGCCTGGAGAATCCCATGGATAGGTGAGCCTGGTGGACTACCATCCATGGAATCACAGAGTCAGACACAGCTGAAGGGACTTAGCATGCCCACCTTTCCTGAGCTGTCTTGCAGATGTAAAAAACCTCCCAGGTACGAAATGGAGGATATTAACTGCCTAGCGCCAGAGCCCATAGCCTCAGGCCTCTTGGAGCCTAAGGACTGAGAACGTGAACCTCTGTGACACCACCCTGGTGCCTCAGCAACAGCCAGAGAATTCTTCATGAGCTGATCACCACTCTGCAACTCCCCACCTCCCCTGGCTTTTAAAAATGCTTTCCTGAAACCCTTCCAGGAGCTCAGGGCTTTTTGGGTCCACCACAGGGACCACTTGCTTGGTCCTGCAGCAAACCTTTCTCTGCTCCAAACTCTGGCGGTTCAGTCTGTTTGGCTTCACTGTGTGTTGGCCTCATGAACCTGTATGAGCAAGTCCAGGGCAGAGGGGGCACCACCTTAATGCAGTTGCAGCATCCTGGGGTCCCAGCCCTGTGCTCAGTGAGGGGAGGGAACACAGCGCCTATGGCCAGGCCACCTGCCTGAGCTGAGGGCAAGGTGAGGCCCAGGGAGAATTTCCATAAAGTTGGGACTCTTTATTCAAAACCTGAAAGCTTCGAAGAGCTAACTGTATTTGGGGGAATCCTAACTTATTCTGATTCAATAGGAAGAGTAAGATTGGAAAGGTTGGTGGCAGAAGCCAGATAATTGAGCCTGGAAAGTCTGATAAGAACTTTTTTTTATCTTGAAGGCTATAGAAAAGCATTGTTCAGGATTCACTGAAACACAAAAGGGGCACGGTCATGATGGAGCAGGCTTGCCTTTCTAAAGGATGACTCTGGCAGTGTGGGAGGACTGAAGAGGGGGTGGAGGGAGCAGGGAGGAGGAGGAATGAAACCTAACAAGACCAGGGTAGTTTTATTGGAATATCGGCATCATTTTGAAGTGTTCCTCCAAATAAGTATTGAGTCCATGCCCTCGTCACAGTGAGAATAATTATACATAGATTTGGGTGAGAAAGGAAAAAAAGGAAATAAATTACTGCTCCAAATAAAGAAAGGTACTAGTAATCTGATACACCAAAATACTTTACACTAAATGGAAGCCTGGAGGAAAGGGGATGAGATGGTTGGATGGCATCACCAACTCAATGGACATGAATTTGAGCAAACTCCAGGAGATGGTGAAGGACAGGGAAGCCTGGCATGCTCTAGGGTTGCAAAGAATTGGACACGACTGAGAGACTGAACAACATTAGGAAAGTAATTGAATAGTTTTTTGATTTATGAAGAGCATGTTTGGAATACATGGCGGCTAATGGTCAAATCAACTCTACTGAAGTAATGGTGAATGAATGAGCAAATGCAAAACTGAGCCAGTGTGTTCTTATTCCTGGAATAATTGTAAGCCTTTGAATGTTTGCACTTAAGGGTGCAAGTTACATGCCTCATATTTTTGAAACAGAAACAAACTCAGCAAATATATACATAGTGTTCAGAGTATAAATCAAGGCCATTTCTTAGGTGAAGAAATGACAAGCTTTGGAATCATTGACTAAGAGAACAATAAATAGATTTCTTTTATTTGTTTTGTACTAAACCAGACTATTAGCTAGAATTTCATTTTTAGTTGGAAAGAGACTTGTCAATAAAGAAATATGCTTTTTTGTGGAAGGAACCACCATTGCCAGATATATAATTTTGATAAATGAAGAGAATTTAAAATTAAATTTATTTTTTTGACAGAGTGTCATAAAAACTATGTGTATGCATGCTCAGTCGTGTCCGACTCTTTGTGACCCATGGACTGTAGCCCACCAGGCTCTGCTGTTCATTCGATTTTCCTGGCAAGAACACTGGAGTGAGTTGCCATCTCCTCCTCCAGGGGATCTTCCCAATCCAGGGATCTAACCCGTGTCTCCTGCATTGGCAGGTGAATTCTTTATCATTGTGCCACCTGGGAATTCCCTGGACAAAAACTAGAGCAATTTTAAATAACAGCAACCATTACTTCTGATAAGCAGGAGCAGTTTCTCATTTGTACAAAAGACTCCCAACTTTAAAATTGGGAGTTCTCGTTATCCAAATATAACTGACAATCTTGCAGATAAACAGGGCATCACACTCACCATGGGTCTCGTTTTCAATCCATTTGTTAATTTTATATCTGGTGTCTTCCACATCATTTGTAAAGTCAACTCTTTCTACTTTGGCATTATATAATTTCTTAGCACACTCAATATAGTCCTATAAATATAAATGATATACAGCTCTATAAGTAATAAACACAGTTTTTGTACCTACAAATCACCACCAACTAAGCACCATCTGAAATCATCCCCTCATTTCCACTGCCTTACTCAAGGACTACGTCCGCCTCAGAGGTGACCGGAGGGAGGGAGGACCGGAGAACTTGCAGTCTCGAAGGTGAAGGAAATAGGCTGGGAGGGAGTCGAAATCGCGGAGCAAGCACTGTGAAACGCGCTGGAGGGGATCAGCAGAGCCCGCGGCTGACGCCACCCCTCAGCCTCACCACTCTTTCTCACCGTAAACATTTCTGGAGCCTCCTACCTCTTGCCCTTGTTTGTGTCATCCTCTTCCTACTGAAAAACTGTTCAAGAAACCTGGCAGATATCGCCTTAATCAAGTGATCAAAGATAACACTGTCAGCAATAGGATTAATCAAAATCCTGCTGGGGGCAATAAGGACAATATGATGAAAATGAAACAACACCCGTGATGTTTGTATCAAATCAGATGGAGGAGTGATCTGAAGAAATGGTGATCACCGTTTCACAACATGTGTGTGTGAGCTGCTCAGTGTGTCCGACTCTTCGAAACCCCGTGGACTGTAGCCCTTCAGGCTCCTCTGTCCATGGGATTCTCCAGGCAAGAATACTGGGGTGGGCTGCCATTTCCTTTTCCAGGGGATCTTCCCAACCCAAGGATCAAACCCCAGTCTTCCACATTGCAGGCAGATTCTTTACCGTCTGAGCACCAGGGAAGACTTTTACAACGTATAAGAGTATCAAATTAACGTTTTGTACTCCTTAGACTTACACAGTGTTATATGTTAATTATGTCTCGATAGAGCTGGAAAAAATATGGCTCTAATTATGAAGAAACATTAAACAAATTCACACTGAAGGGCATTCTAAAATATAACCAGTCTAAAACTGGACATTATGAATAATCATTGAAAGTGTCAAGATCCTTAAAGTCAAAAAAAAGGCTAGGGAACTGTTCCAAATTGAAAGATACTAAAGACACATACCAACAAAACACAATGCATGATTCTGAAGTAAATTATTTTGCTATGGGATGATGCAGTGATGATTGGTTAGATGCAAAAGGATCTAAAGCTTAGCTGCTAATGATGTGACAGTGTGCATTTCCTGGTTATGGCGGTTGCACTGTGGTTGTGTGGGAGACTCTCCTTGTTTGTAGGATTACACCAAAGACTTCAAATATGATTAGGGGTTTCCAATGGTTCAGAAAAAAAAAATTTCTTCTCTATAATACCTGCAACTTCTCTGTAAGTTTCAGATTAATTCCATATAGCTTTTGTTTTGAAAAGTAGAAGAAAGACCTAATAAGTCTTCTTCACTAATGGACTGTGAAGCTTAGGGAAAAGAAGAAGACAAATTTGACCCAAACACTTGGTGGATAATTCACTGAGAGAGAACACAGAAGAAAGAGAAGTCAGAGGACATGAGGGATGGTACAGGAGAGTCTGGAGGCGCCGCCTGAGGACTGGCAGGAGGCAGGTGCAGCCACAGAGCGTGCAGAGGCAGGGAGAACGAGGACAAAGAGCTGCACACTTGCTGAACACGTAAGCTCTCCTTGGGTAAGACAGTTACCTGAAAATGGAAGATGGCTGAGGACAGAAAGTTTACAGAACACTAGTATTTTAGGGATGCCTGGAGGAGCAAAGATGAAGCAAAGAGACTGAGATTAGAAAACCAGGAGAAATTAATACAACAACGAGAAATTAAAAACAACGAGAGGGGAGCATCGCTCACGCTGGACACTGTGAAGAGGCAGATGAGATAATACTGCAAAGTGCTCATAGCCCGGGTGTCCACACGGAAGGCAGCAGCCAGCTTCTTAACTGCACAGTGTCCATAGCCCGGGTGTCCACAAGGAAGCCAGCAGCCAGCTTCTTAACTGCACAGTGTCCATAGCCCGGGTGTCCACAAGGAAGCCAGCAGCCACCTTCATAACTGCACAGTGTCCATAGCCCGGGTGTCCACACGGAAGCCAGCAGCCAGCTTCATAACTGCACAGTGTCCATAGCCCGGGTGCCCACACAGAAGGCCGCAGACAGCTTCTTAACTGCACAGTGTCCATAGCCCGGTGCCCACACAGAAGGCCGCAGACAGCTTCTTAACTGCACAGTGTCCATAGCCCGGTGCCCACACAGAAGGCCGCAGCCAGCTTCTTAATTGCACAGTGTCCATAGCCCGGTGCCCACACGGAAGCCAGCAGCCAATTTCACAAAAAGGGTTTCAGGGGAGCATTTAACATAGAAGCCAGATTGCAATGGATTGAGGAGTAAAAGGTGGGGAAATGGACTCCAAGAATACATATTACTCCTTCATTAAGCTGGATTTTTCAAGCTTACATTTTCAGTGTGAGAAACAATAAGATGGGAAGGAGAATCATTAAGCAGCTTTTAAAGAAAAACTTTAGAAAAAAGGTACCTTGTACATATATTTATATGCTGTGAGAAAGAAGAAAGTAGGCTAGTAAAAGCCCAATAAAGAATACTGATGGAAAGATAACACCAAGGAAGTGGGTAGGTGGCAAGAAAGCAGTGGAGGAACTGGCCGTTTAGGAAAACGGTTCCCTCTGAGCTTGATGGAAAGAGGGGGAAAGATCAGCAAGTGGGTTGGAATACGAATCCTGCCTATATTTTCTTTATCAAGTAGAGGACAAAACCTCCAGCTGAAAGTGATGGAGGTAGTAAGGGGTTGTTGGGAACCTGAGAGAAGTAGGGGAGTTTTCAAAAGCTGCTGTCAGGAATGAAACACCAGAGCTGGCTGTGGGACCCCACGAAGAACGTCCGACGGGGGCGGCAGGGAGACCGCCACGTCCTGGTTGTGGTGGCTGCACACTCCCAGGCTTCCCACAAGCATTCCTCTGTTGCCAGGCACAACTGTGAGTGAAGTCACGGCACTGATCCCGACTCAGGGCTTCGTTGGGGGAGGAGGATGGGGAAGGAATGGCTGAGAGTAGCTCAGTGCAGGAATAAAGCTAGGCAAGGAGAGAGCTGATACGCTGAGGGAAAGTCGAGAGATCAAGGGAATCTGAATGACTCAGCGCAGCTGAAGAACAGGTTAGTGGTGAAAGAATGGGAGCGTGCGAGGGCGTGACTGCACCGGAGCCTGGGGCTGCAGACTCCAGGTCGTTGACGAGTTTCAGGGAGTGGCTCAGGTATCTATGATGGTGTAGAGAGAAGGTCAGGAAACCGTGGGAGCAGAGTCATCCATAGGGACACTGAGTTTATTCGAAACGGTGGCAGAATCAGGTATGGAATAACACGCACGGCGGTCCTACCCCAGGCACAATTAGCAAGGCTCAGGGGAGGAGGGGATCACGGGCTCCAAGACAGTGGTTGGGTCTCTGTAACACCGTCCTTTTCACAGAGACATTTACACGTTATTAGCTTTATCAATTCCAGTCGAATACGTATCCTCTTATTTGAACCCATACTCAAATGTGAGTTAAAAAGTGTTATAAGAAGAAATGTAAGAATCTTGGAGATGGTCTATCTTTGTACTGATCTATCTGATGGAGTGTGATGATAGGTACATTTAAGTCAAAAGTAGTTTTTAGAATAACTTATTCTACTTATAAATGTTTGGGAGGAAAAAAAACTGGCTGTCTTGCTTTCAGTGCTCTTGGTTAGAGCTCACCTTTACTGTGCTTCTGGGCACATTGCAGTGAGAGTCGGAGGACAGAACAGACAGCGAGAGGCTACAAGCAGCACCACGACAGACTCGTCCGCATCCAGGCTGCGGCTGAGGGCCCCTCGGGAGCACACCAGCGACCGTGGGAACTGAGACTCACACTGTGGCTGAGCATCACGGTGGCCCCGGTAAAACCTGTGTAGGGTACCTTTGGGAGGACTAAAAGCAAACTGACCCAATGCTTCATAATTGACAGGCTGCCAAGCGATTCGGGAGTGGTGCTGGAAAGGGCAAAGAATCTGAGTGGGTGACAGACGGATGAGGCATTAATGACTGGGTGGAACACAGAGAGCTGGAAAGGAGGCAAGTGGAGACGTCACAGGGTGGAGTTTTCTAGTTGTGTGAGACGTGGAGAATCAAAAGGAGAACAGACTTCCCCCAGAGAACCGCGGCCACTGCGCCTGCTTGAACAGTGCTGCCAGCTTCCGGTTGTCACAGCAACCATGGGTCAGGCACACCAGCATGCGAGAGTGCGTTCTTGACTTGCTGGCCTTTGAATGAGGAGAATTCCACGATGAGGGAATTGGTGATTCAAACACCTTGTACTAGTACCAACGCTCAGTCTGCTGACCTCAAGTTATTCGCCTCCTGTGTTGAGTCTTAGCTGCAATTCTCCCATTGGCCAGCCTTATACGGCTAAGTCTCTCACCAAGAATTCTTTTATAAGTGTGTGCCACATGCTCAGTCATGCCCAGCTCTTTGCAACACCATGTCTGTACCCACCAGACTCCTCTGTCCCTGGGATTAGGTGAGAAAATTGCAGTGGGTAGACATTCGCTACTCCAGGGATCTTCCTGACCCAGAGATTGAACCCACGTCTCCCGAGTCTCCTGCACTGCAAGTGGTTTCCTTCCAAGCTGAGCCCCTGGGGAGCCCCTTTTATAAGTGCTCTTATTGAAAAGATAAGTAACTGCTGGGAGGAGAGATGGAAGGGCAAAGCTGAGAAAAAAAGGGAGGTGAACTCAGCACTGGGGTGAAGAACTGCCCTAGAAGGCAGGAAACTCAAAGGAAAAGTGGACGATGCTGCCCATGAAAGTGAAAGTGAAGTCGTTCAGTCGTGGCCGACCCTCTGCGACCCGTGGACTGTAGCCCACCAAGCCCCTCCGTCCGTGGGATTCTCCAGGCAAGAGTACTGGACTGGGTTGCCGTTTCCTGCTGCCCATAGACAACCCTAAGCGCACGGTCTGCCCCTCCCACCCCAGCTCTAGCTCCACATCCCTGCCAGTGGACAAGCTTCTCTGTCTTAGAGCATGTCAGGTAGTGACCCTGAATGTGTGATCACTCAGGCGAAGAAAAAAGCTGTACTTTGGAAATAAAGTGATAATATTGAGAAGGCCTCTGGGACCCTAGTTAATAGTGACAGGAAAAAATATACCACCTTGGTATGGCCCCATGGAAAGGTGCAAACCTTTATTCAGATGATAAATTGAGCAAGACTCGGGTTCATAACAGAAATAACTATCTAACATAGGAGCCTGCACTTACCTTTCGAATATCAAATACTTTTTCTGCAAAAAGTCCATTGGCAATGCTGAGTTCATAATCCTTGTGGGATGTGTTTATATCAGACAGAACTCTTTTCAGTTGAGATTGGAGTCCTGGCTGTTGTTAAAAAGATTTATAAAAAATTATTCTTGGTCTGTAAAGATATGTCTACTCTATTTACACATGAAATAAAAACATGTATAATATCATAAAATAATTTAAAAGCGATGATGCTTATTAAAGCAGGAAAAGTGTCACATACATCTACAATTTATCATCCTTTCTCAAAACAGTGTCTGTGGTCAAAGTTAATTAAAGGAGTTAGTGGAATAAATAAATAACCTTAAAATAAAACTATTAACAGAAGATAATGAATTTGTCTAAAGCATGTACTAAATAATTCATTTTACCATGTAAGTGGACTGTGAATGTCAAAGGATGAAACGCAAACATTTACTTCCACACTGTCTCGCCAAATTTTAGCTAACACGTAAGTAAAATATTGGCTTACTTGATAATTTACAAATAAATTGTCAAAAATTGTATCTGGAATACCCACAATACAGAAATCTGAATGAGACATGATCCTTTGCTTTAAAAGGGGAGAGAACATAGAAATATATTGGTGAGATGGGGATTTTTCTAAATTGAGTCTTACAGTCTCTTTCTCTAGAACATATTGTCTTTACCTGAGTATCAGAAGCGTTTCCATGTCTTGAGAAGGTACTAAAGTGAAGCACCTGTAAACAGGCAACAAGGAGAGCAGTCAGCAAGTAGCGGCAACAAGAAGAAAACTAAGAACAGTGGAGATTTCACTGTTGCCGGCTTTGTTTATGTATTTGTTTGTTAGCACATAGGCGGCAGTGGCCTGGGAACTGCCCTACTGATGTGTTTAGAGCAAGACCAGCCACTGGGGAAGCGTCACAAACCAGGGGAAGCCACGAACCAATGGCCGCCGCTGCTGCTGAGCCGCTCCAGTCCTGTCCAGCTCTGAGCGACCCCGTCGCCGGCAGCCCGCCAGGCTCCCCCGTCCCTGGGGTTCTCCAGGCAAGAACACTGGAGTGGGTGCCATTTCCTTATCCAATGCATGAAATCAATGGCTATGAAGTGAAATATGTTTAACAATTTTGGTTTGCTCATTCTTGCAGATCAATTTGATAATTACTCACTGATTAAACCTGAACCAGAATCAAAAGTAGTCTCATAAAAAATGAAAACTTTGCTTAATGAAACAGGAGGGAAGATTGGGGCTAACTACACATGCACCAAGACACAGAAGCAAGAGATTTCCCTGGTGGTCCAGTGGCCACGACTCTGTACCTCCAGTGCCAGGGTCCCAGGCTCGATTCCTGGTCGAGGAGCTAGGTCCCGAGGGCCACCACTAAGGCCTGGTGCCACCAACTAATGAGCGATTTTTAAGGCGTAAAAGGGAAAAGTAGTGGTTGAGCACCCAGCAGATATTAGATGGGAGCAAATTGGGATTTGATTGGTGCAAGTTCTGAGCCTGCATCACGTGAGAGGCTTCCCTGGTGACGCAGTGGTAGAGAATCTTCCTGCCAGTGCAGGGGACATGAGAGACATGGGTTTGATCCCTGAGTCGGAAGAGCCCCTGGGGAAGGAAACGGCAACCCACTCCAACATTCTCGCTTGGGAAATCCCATGGACAGAAAAGCCTGGCAGGCTATAGTCCATGGAGTGACAAAGGGCTGGACATGACTGAGTGACTAAACAAACAAAAAATTACTTGAAATTAAGCAGTTTGGGGTTTCCTTTTTCAGCATGGCTCTCAATAACCCCATTATTCTAATAATTGTTCCTATGCCCATCTTGATTTCTTACTACATTTTATCTGCCTTTTTCCAGGCCCTGTGTCTCTGGGATCTGAAATGCAAAACAGCTCCGTTAATAGGAAGTAATAATATGTGCCGTGCGTCTGACAATCTCTCGTGCAGCTGTCTGAGGCAGACAGTGCATCCTGCCTCCTCAGCACGGGTGGGCAGTGCGCGGAGCAGCATTTATCTGATACTCCCCCGACCAGTCGTCTGAAAGATCTGAATAACTGCCAGGCAACGGTGGGTTTGTTCTATTGTCTCAGTTTGTGCCTCTCAGAATCTCATTGGTTGAATTTTCTGTAAAAAGATGTAGCTTTGCCTTAAGGGACCTTTCGGGCTTTGTGTGTGAGGAGTTGGAGTAGGGAGAAGGTTGGAAGGACTGTTCTGATGCAGGATAAAGAGACACGTATGGGAATTTAACTAAACCAATGTTGCTATCAGGGCCTCTGTGAGGGATTTCTGCTTCAGAGCCTCAGACCCCTAATTATAGAACCATCTTACTGGCTCGGGGAGAACGGAACAGCTCAGAAAGGGATATGAAAACTTATACAGGCTGCTAGTATCATTGTTAGTCCTAAAATGCCACAGAGAATTGGAACCTAACCTCAATTTCTACATCCTCTTAATCTAGGGTGATAATATGAGATGGAATGAGAGAGAAGGCAAAGTCCACAACACAAATTTGACATACACATTAGTTCTACTGTGGATTTAAAATTCACAAATGGGGTCTTTGCAGACATCAAGGACTGCGCCTGGAAGTCCGGGTGTCGTTTTCCCCCCAGTTCTAGGCAGCTGTGGGGCAGGAAGAGCATCAGCACCCTTTCTCGTCCTTCAGGCCCGTCAGGGATACTGTGGCACCTCTCCCCAGTTGACCCAGCTGACTAGAATGTTCCGGGGCTGTGAATCTGCCTCACAGCTTGCAGTCACCCTCACTGTGACTATGATTCGTTGACGGGACACTGAAATGACCGATTTAAGGGAGGCCCCTGAGTGTCCAGTGGTTAAGACGCCCCCTTCCAACGCGGGAGCTGCAGATTCCATCCCTGGTCGGGAAACTGCAATCCCACATGCCTCATGTGTGGCCAAAACACATGAGACAGAAGCAATGTTGTAACACATTCAATAGACTTTACAAAAGGTCCACGTCAAACAAAAAAATCTCAAAAAAAAGAAATTGCTAATTTGTCACTAAGAAAGGAAGGTTCAACAAGGACCCTCCTTCCCATGGAGTTTATTTTGTAATTACAAGGGGAGGAAACAAAAGAATGAGTTTTATTACTTGGATTATGTTATTATAGGGCTTCCCTGGTGGCTCAGATGGTAACGAATCTGCCTGCAATGCAGGAGACCTGGGTTCGATCCCTGGGTTGGGAAGATCCCCTGGAGAAGGGAAAGGCCACCCACTCCAGTGTTCTTGCCTGGAGAATCCCCAAGTACAGAGGTACCTGGTGGGCCACAGCCCATGGGGTCACCAAGAGTAGGTTTTTTAAATTCTTTCTGATTTGTAACATTCATGTTAAAAGTTTACCTGTCAGTACCCCCAGAACTGAAAGAGGAAAAGTTGCAGAGAAAACTCTGTATCGTCAGAACGAGATGGAAAGAAGCACTAGCCAGCTATTGTTCACTGAACTTAAACTTGGGCGGCTCCGTTGCATTTTTCCTTTCTAAACTAAGCCCTGGAAGTTGGAGGGTCCATTTCTATCATCTTTGAGAAAGATTTAACCAAGAGAAGGCTGAGAAAACTCTGAAAGTCATATTGATTGTTATGTAATGCTATCTTTAGTAAAATATATATGGCTTTGTGGAAAAACATTTTGAGTGGTGTCTCCTCCTCTGAGTTCTAAACCTTTCACTGACTACCTCATAAAAACAACCTGGTAATTAACTTAATTAACTGAAGCTTAGCAAGGAGAAAGGAATCTTCTCTTCTTTTTGACCAAAATTTCTGCCAGACTAACTTTCTAAATTTCCTGCAGCTATCTTTAAAAAAATTCCCCAAGGCCACCATTGGGTAGGTCGGCTATTTGAGGGTATGTGGCTGTGCCAGAAACAGACTCACTTGCTTCTAAAACACCATGTTTTTTAAACAATGGATGGAAATCTTATTTTATTAGTTACTAGACTGATTTTTCCAAAGTCAACGCCTATGTTTATCAGAATATTGACTTCGGGATAAGCGAAGCTTTGTGGGATGGTACACAGAACTACCTTTCAGTCTGCTGGCTTCAGGGCAAACAGCTCTTCCTCTTGGAGATATTTGGTGGTGCCTAGGGACTCGTTTTATTTTCACAATGTGGGAGAGGTGTGCGGATGATATCCAACAGGAAAGGGCCAGGGGTGCTGCCAAACCTCCCACAAGGCACAGGACAGCCCCTCACAACAAAGAATTCTCTGACCCAGAAGGTCAGCAGAGCCAAGGCTGAGAAGCTCTGCTTTAGAACAAGGCCTTCCTGAGTTTACCGGCACAGAGAGGGTGTGGCAACCCCTGCATAAAGCCGGGGAAATGATGCCAGCTCCAGGGTTACCGTGAGCGTCAAATAAGACACGCAGAGAGCTTATCCTGGAGCCTGACCCTGATGGAGCTCCCAGCCGGCTGCTGTTACCACTGCGTTAGCCTGAGGTACTCAGCGCACGGGTTAGGAACCACTCCGGCTCTGGGACAGCAGCATTCTTAGACTCTGCGGTTATTCCCCAGCATCAGTTACTGGTGGAGCAGTCCAGAGAGTGAAACAAGTCTTTCCAGCTTCCCTGACTGCACAAATAGCCTTCAACGTGCACTTAGTGTGAGAGGTTGCAGCAGGGATCCCCTCCCTCTTGCGCTGCTTTATGAACTGAAATAATGGGGGGAGTCGGTGGGCAGAAGGTCGGGCATCGAAGTTTCAACATGCAGCTCGGCCCTGGTATCTCACCTGCTGCTGACCCACTGAATTTCAATGGCAAATTCCTGAGAGAAGGGAGAGAAACCATGATCTTTTTGCCTCCCTGCAGTCTCGCTCAGGGTAGTGGGCAGGAGTGAGTTAATAAGCTGTTTCTAAATGGGGGGGGGGGGGNGGGGGGGGGTGATGCTGGCGACAGTGTGGCAAGCATCCCGGTGGGCTGTGGCCATCCAGACTGCACTGTTAGGCCGTCTGTGGGCAGGCCACCAGGGCCTGAGCTGGGGCTTCACTGGCCTCTCTTTCTAGCTCTTCCGTGTCATCCATGTTACTCAGGTGTGCGTGCATCCTCAGTCCTGTCTGACTCCTTGCGACCCCATGGACTGTAGCCTACCAGGATCCTCTTTCCATGGGGTTTTCCAGGCAAGAACACTGGAGTGGGTTGCCATTCCCTTCTGACCCAGGGATTGAACCCGGGTCTCTTGCATCTCCTCACTGGCAGCAGGTTCTTTGCCACTGAGCCCCCACCACTCAGGCCGAGGCTCTCTCCTTCCGTGTGCACCTGGAATGTCCATTAAAGCTCAAGCGCCAGGCCCCATCCCCGTAGTTTCTGACTTGGCAGGTCTGAGTTGGATCTCAGCACTCCTACTGAGATCTCCAGGTGAAGCTGGCATGGGAAACACACTTTGAAACCCACACTAAGGCACAGTACCAAAGCTGCAGTTCTGGAAAGGTTCCAGCTTAAAGAGCAGGGGTTGCAAGCTGCGTCCCTCCCTCCCCCTGGACGGGGCCACTGAGAGGTCTTCCCTACCATGAGACCGTTGCAGTGAAACACTCTTTTGGGAAAAGCCGTTTGCCCTGGTGATCAGTTACAAAAGCCATGGTTGGTGATGCAGTCAAGACTGACCTTATCAATCTGAGAGGCACAGTCACCCCTCGCACCCAAGCGAACCAGGGCCAGGGCAGTGAAGAGGCTCAGAGAGGAAAAGAACACGTTTTCACTCCCTTGATTGCTGTCCATCTCTCTGAACAGGCTGAAGCAAAAGTCCGCGTCTGCTGCAGCGAAGGAGGCCATGGTGAAACGGAGTGCAGCCTAGAGAGGGGGAAGAGAAAGAGCTCCGAGTACAGTTTCTGTGGATATTACGGGGTTTCTTTTTTTAATTAGAGTATAATTAATTACCTTACAATGTTGTGTTAGTTTCCGCTGTAAATAATGTGCATGCTAAGTTGTTTCAGTCGTGTCCGACTCTTTTCGACCCCATGGGCTGTAGCCCGCCAGGCTGTGTCCATGGATTCTCCAGGCAAGAACACTGGAGTGGGTTGCCATGCCCTCCTCCAGGGGATCTTCCTGGCCCAGGGATCGAGCCTGCGTCTCTTGCGTCTCCTGCGCTGGCAGGCGGGTTCTTTACCACCGGTGCCAGCTGGGAAGCCCTGAATCGGCTGTCAGTGCACATGTGTCCCCTCCCTCC
This sequence comes from Redunca redunca, assembly GCA_006410935.1. Classification (NCBI taxonomy): domain Eukaryota; kingdom Metazoa; phylum Chordata; class Mammalia; order Artiodactyla; family Bovidae; genus Redunca; species Redunca redunca. The sequence continues at coordinate 238,381 of SJYQ01104703.1, read as the reverse complement.
TGAGCCCCTTCCCACCCACCCTGCTCCACCCTCCGGGTTGTCACCGAACGCAGGCTGAGCCCCCGTGCGGTGCAGGCGCTTCCCACTAGCTGCTCACACATGGCGGTCTGCATATGACATTCATTCATTTCTTAAATCCGAGGCTTCATTTCTTCAGCCTTGGATGTAACTATCAAATAACTCACCACAAAAAGAAAAAGTTCTTTTGGCCCAGTATTCTTGCTACCAAAACTCTAAGACTCTCTTCTGGCAACAATATTATGATATCTTTTTAAAACAACATTGATCTTCTTTAGCACGATGTTTCTATATTTCTGCCTGGTTTCTCATATTCACATCCAGGGCATAGTCTCACTGTTCCTGGAGGTGGAATTTCCAGCCTCAGTGATCTTTGATAATTCTGTTTTGAGTCCCAAGCAAACACATTTATGGGACCGACTGCTTCTCGATCTCCCAGACTTCTAAGCTGAAATACAGCAGAAACGCCGTTGCTGCTGTTGTTCAGTCACTAAGTCAGATGTGGGTCTCTGCGACCCCTGGACAGCAGCCTGCCAGGCGCCTCTATCCACGGGATTTCCCAGGCAAGAGCACTGGAGCGGTCTGCCATTCCCTCCTCTGGGAGATCTTCCCAACCCAGGGTGGGAACCCGTGTCTCCTGGGATGGCGGGCGCACTCTGCCGCTGAGCCACCATGGAGGCCCCAGAAGTGTTGTTACAGTAAAGCGGATTTCACGTTAGACAGTCTATTCAGGGGACTCTACTTCAGGAAGAAAAAGTGTGTGTTACACTCTCTCTTCAAATAATTTTCAAGACTTCATGTTGATTGCCAAAAAATCATAGTATTTAAATGAAATTAATCACTCTTAGGAAAGTAACTTCAAAAGCAAAGCCATAATAATTCTTTCCAAATATTTACAGAGGAAACTACATTTAATAAAGCTCTGTGGGCACAGTAACACATTGATACAAACCCTGTTTGGGGACCTGCCTGAGTGGTCCAGTGGAGGTCTGAAAGCTTTTTGGTAATTTCATAATCCAAAATACAAAAGCACACTCTTCAGCACATTTTTCCTCAATCAAGTCCCAACCGTTTTTGTTGGTTTATAAATGCAACTTTTACTATTTTACCCCCAGGTGGGAAAGGGACGTTTCATGTTTTTAAAAATTATTCTTTAAATCACTTTCTAAAAAAGCAATAATCACAAAATTTTATTTTCTAATTTTTTAGTCATCCTCTTGACTTTTCACAAAACGGTTGTCATATTGAAGAGAAGAGAAGCTACACAGGAATGTGTTCATTCAATTAAGTACATATTTTTAGGGCTTAGGTAAATTCTATGGCAGAGAAACCATACTGGATAAATAATCATTACAGCGAGACATCAGCCAAGAGCTTCTTAGATCTGTTGTTCTCAAGCAATAGCTTTTAAAATGATAAACTGTTCTAGGTAATATACAGTCAGATGCTCTCGTACAGACATGTTCATACTCTATGCAAAGTGCCAAGAAGTGTGTTCCACTGCACAGCATTGCTTTTGTTTTTTTTCTATGCAAGTGCTTTGTAGTTTCCAGAAGTGAAAGCAAGTTTCATTCCCCTCATCTGATACAAAGACTGAATCCCACTGCAAATAAGTGCCAATATATATGGCTGAATTACTTGTTTTTCACCCTAAATTTCCATCACATGACATAGAATTAATATTAGAAACTTAACATGCTACCAAAACTGATTTTTTTCTCCTATAATTTCTTTTTCCAGCAACTTAAAAAAAAATTAAACGCACAAAAATATAATTAAATGTAAACAAGTCATCAACAAACACCCAGTAATTTGGGTCCCAGTTAAATAACTAAACTGAAGAGGAAAATTAATCTCATCCACATCCAGCTTCAGAAGAAGGCATCAGCGTGGCGCTCCCCAGATGCCGCTACCCCGTGCAGCAGCAAAGGGAAATTCTTTTTAGATCGTACAGAAACTTAACTTTAAATTAATCTTTTATTTCACTAAAACTGCAAAATACCTACAGAACTAATATACAGACATGGAATTAATTCATAATTTTCAAATTAACATGAATCAAATACTTATGAAGTTCTTTAAATCCTAAACAGCAAACTTAAGGGTGTCAAAGTCCAGGGAAGACTGACGCCTATTTACTTACTTATGGTGCATTTCAACCTGAGAAGTTTTTTATTCCTTGCTTTCTTTTGTTATCATACTTTTTGTGTCAAACCAACAAGAATAGATATGTTCTCAGTAAAGCTTTTTAAAAGTCTAATTAAAAAGTAAGAAAAATAAATTTTAAAGCATGAGAAAAACCAGGGACAAACACTTTCAGTAAAACATGAAATTATATTGAAAATAGTTCATGGATCTAAGCTTATTATACCAAATTGATAAATTGTGTGCCTTATTGTTTGATCAAAATATTATTTCTTCTTAGGATAATTCTGTCTGCACAAGAAAAAGTAATCACATTTCATGGTATATTACTGAGGGGGAAAAACGCCTCCTGTTTTTACTGAACTAAAGTACACATAGAGGAAAAAATTGAAACTACAGTTGAACAGACTTAATTTTTACTCTTATCATGTAAGTCAAATGTAATGCATTCAAATCTTTCCATTTTTTTCAGAAACATAGTTTAAAATTTTGACAAATTCCTAACCAAGTAAGTTGAGATATACACTTAAAACAATTCAATTCTAATTTCAAGAATGTGTGTGCTCCAACATGTAATGCCTTAAATAAGAACATCAGAAATATAGAATTTTAGATTTGTCCATAATTCCCTGATCCTGTTTCTCTTCTCCAAGATGGAACATGACGTGTTGGGTGGTCTCGGATGCCCTCTGAGTGGCAGGTGCCCCTGTTCTCGGTGCCCCAGGGTAAGCGGCTGAAGACAAACCCCAAGACAGAGGAGCTGGGAGGAGGGCGGACCCAGGGCCACGCTGAGTGTGTCCTCGACAGAGACGCACTCACTGCCCTCTCTCCCCACCCGCACTGCTCTCTGTCTCTCTGTCTCTCTATCTGTGTGTGTGTGTCTGTCTCTGTTTCTCTGTGTCTCTCTGTCTCTGTCTCTCTCTGACTCTGTCTGTGTGTGTGTCTCTCTCTCTGTCTCGCTCTGTCACTCTGTCTCTCTGTGTGTCTCTCTATCTGTCTGTGTGTCTGTGTGTGTGTGTGTCTCTCTCTCTGTCTCTCTATCTCTCCCTGTCTCTCTGTCTCTGTGTCTCTCTGTCTC
>SJYQ01104703.1:187389-235034 GCA_006410935.1 Redunca redunca | reverse complement strand
CTGTCTCTCTGTCTCTGTGTCTCTCTGAGTGTCTGTGTCTCTCTCTTTGTCTCTCTATCTCTCTGTGTGTCTCTCTCTCTCTGTCTCTCTCTGTCTCTCTGTCTCTCTCTGTCTCTCTGTCTCTCTCTGTCTCTCTGTCTCTCTGTGTGTCTCTCTCTGTCTCTGCCTCTCTCTTGTAAGCTGTCTCACCAGACTTTAAGTTCTGAGCTTTGGAAATATTTACCTTACTCTCTTCATAGAGGAAGTTAGCCGCTGGTTGGATGAGTCTGAAAGAGTCTTGCATTACTCTGAAATATAAAGCCTCTGACTCAGACACTCCCTACTTCCTTTTGTAATGACCATGATAATTTGAAATAATGTCATTAAAATGGAGTTATGTTCAGGCCCTTTACAGCGCAAATTCAAAGAAGTGTGCAGAGTATCAGCTACAGACTCGATTCAAACCAGTCAAAGCAGATATTTTCTGATGAATCCAAGCCCAACATGAAATTTTATTTAGTTTGATATGAGCACCGCGCAGTCTTTTCATATGGTATATGGTGGTTCGAATGGCAGTTTGGGTATGGGACGGTATGCTTGTCGTATTCACTCACTGATTCGCACTGTGTTTGTTCAGTCCCTCTCCTCTGGGGAGCCGTGTTCGGTGTGTGTGTGAAGCTGTCGTGGAGGAGCGGCAGGCAGTCCAGAGGAGAGAAGAAAGCAAGTTACTGGAGGGCAGAGAAAGCGCGACAGGCGTTGCTCTGGCCGGGACCGAGGGTTTGCTGTGCTCAAGGGAAGCAGGCGAGTGGACTCTTTCAGAACAAAGGGGGTTTCACTTACACAGTAGCTTTTGTTGGGGTTTGTTTTGGTTTTGGTTTTTGCTATGAACCATTTTTCCTTTTTAAAGTCTTTATTTGAATTTGTTACAGTATTGCTTCTGGTACAGGTTTTGGCTTTTGGCTCCCAGACCTGTGACATCTTACCTCCCCGACCAGGGAATGAAGCCCCTGCCGCTGTATTGGAAGGCGAGTCTTTATCCCTGGAGCCCAGGGACGTCCCCACAGTGTCTCGGACCTAGTGTTACACATTGTCTGTACGTTTTTACCCTCCCTGCCTCATCTTCAGTGTGCGTTTTCATTCTAAAGTGGAATATCCTGACCATTTGAAGTCTCCTCAGATGAACATCCTCTCAGAGGGACAGATGTGTTTGAACATAGCGAACAAGATGGACAGTAGCTCCCTCCATCGTAAAAGGAATATGTTACTGATGAGAACATTAAAACAAAAAATAGAAAAAGTAAAATGATTAACTCCAGAGAAAACAAGATTGCACAGGGAAATGCATACCGTCCTACACTGTACAGCTGGGCCGTGGATAACATTCTCTTACTGTAGTGATTGCAATGGACATCCTTGGTGGCTCAGCGGTAAAGAATCTGCCTGCCGATGCAGGAGACACAAGTTCAGTCCCTGCTTAAGGAAGATCCCCTGGAGAAGGAAATGGCAACCCGCTCCGATATTCTTACCTGGAAAATCCCATAGACAGAGGAGCCTGGTGGGCCATGGTCCATGGGGTCTCAAAGAGTTAGATATGACTTAGTGACTGAACAGCAACAGCGATTTCAATACTGCTGCCACTGAGTCGCTTCAGGCGTGTCCCACTCTGAGCAACCCCATAGACGGCAGCCCACCAGGCTCCCCCGTCCCTGGGATGCTCCAGGCAAGAGCACTGGAGTGGGCTGCCATTTCCTTCTCCAATGCATGAAAGTGAAAAGTGAAAGTGAAGTCGCTCAGTCGTGTCTGACTCTTCGCAACCCCATGGACTGCAGCCCACCAGGCTCCTCCGTCCATGGGATTTTCCAGGCAAGAGTACTGGAGTGGGGTGCCATCGCCTTCTCTGTTTCAATATGGAGTATTGAGCTAAACAAGATTGAGGGTGTATTGATACTGTAGGGATATTAGGAGGAGGTGGTAGGGGACGGGATAGGGAACTGGACGTCCACGGAGTCCATTGTCCTTCCATGAAAGGAAGGCGACAGATCGTCCCTAAAAGTAAAACAAAGAAGAGCCACCGTAGCTTGCTACTTGGATGTCTGAAAAGATGCAAGAAGCAGCACCAAAAGCGGCTGAGACTGGAGATAAGTATCCGCCCACGAAGCCATCCAACAACCAACCATGCTTCCGTGGCTTTCTTCTTTAAAAAGCAGTGGGCAGAGTTGTTCCTGTTGAGTGAGAGTAGAGTGGGAGGGGGAGCGTGGAGGAGCCTGCTGCTTTGCAGGACAAGCTGTGTGGTCTGCTTTTGACTCCCTCACCACCTAGATCACAATAAACTCGAAATCAATGAAGGATAAAATAATGGCTCTGGATTAAATCGCAACTTGGCAACTCACTGTGCTGTGTGGCTGAGCAAGTAGCTTAGTTTCTCTGAGCCCCCATTTTCTCATCCACAAAATAAGAGTTAGTATCAATTATATTATATTCATATTTTTATTTAAAATATGTATGTAATATGTTACATACTTAGGTTCTATACACGTGTGTGTGTGTGTGCACACACGCCTGCCTTCCTGTGCTGTGCTTAGCCGTGTCCGACTCTTCACCCCGTGGTAACCCTGACCTAACCGCGCCTCTAATCAAGTCTCCTGTGTCTCCTATGTATGCATATAACCACTAGCATAATATTCAGTGAGGGTCCCTGGGACTGCAAGGAGATCCAACCAGTCCATTCTGAAGATCAATCCTGGGATTTCTTTGGAAGGAATGATGCTGAAGCTGAAACTCCAGTACTTTGGCCACCTCATGCGAAGAGTTGATTCATTGGAAAAGACTCTGATGCTGGGAGGGATTGGGGGCAGGAGGAGAAGGGGACGACCCAGGATGAGATGGCTGGATGGCATCACGGACACGATGGACACGAGCCTGAGTGAACTCCGGGAGATGGTGATAGACAGGGAGGCCTGGCTTGCTGCGATTCATGGGGTCGCAAAGAGTCGGACACAACTGAGCGACTGAACTGAACTGAACTGAATATTCAGCGCAGGGTAAGTCCTCACTAATTTTAATTTCAGGGACTTCCCTATAGCTCAGATGGTAAAGAATTTGCCTGCAATGCAGGAGACCTGGGTTCAGTCCCGGGGTCAGGAAGACCCTCCAGAGAAGGAAACGGCAGCCCACCCCAGTGTTCTGCCTGGAGAAATCCATGGACAGAGGAGCCTGGCGGCTGCCGGCCACGGGGCCAGGAGTCGGACGTGACTGAGTGGCTAACACGCACACACAGTTTTAACTCTCCCCCACCTGCCCTCCACCCTCACTTTGCCTTTGTTACATTTTATTGTATATGTTAACACCACATAACGTAAGAAGTCAGATCACTTCAGCAGTTTTCAAGCAGGATTTTACCCTCCAAAATCAGGAAGTTTATCTCTCTAATGTGTTATCTCCCTTCCTAAGGCAGATAATACAATGGCTTCTTCACAGGGATTTTTGTCACAGGAAGAGTGTGGAGAGCCTTTAGGGATAATGAGCAGCTGTGAGTAAAAATTCCAGAACTAACACAGTAGACAGAGAGCCCAGCTGGAGGTGGACTGTGGAGCCAGGACCCAGGTTACACACTGGTCCTCGTTTACCTGGGATCTTCCTGGTTTTAGCACTGAAAGTCCTGCCTCCAAGGATTCCCTTGGATGGTGTCCACTAGAACGCATCCTCTCCTTTCAGACAAAGGGTTCCCAGAGCTTCTCCGGAGACCAAGGTGTATCTAGTCACCCAAAGCTCTGCTCCATACCAGGTCGCGGTCACTCGATCCAAACTATCGTAAGACACTGAGAACATATTCTGGACACCTGAAATTCATCTTCCTCAGCTCACTGATGCCCAAAATCACCACGCAGGAGACCTGAAGTCCCACCCCACAGTTAGAAGCAATGCCGAGGGAACCAAATAAGTCAGGAAGAAAAGAATGCACACAACACAAGTTCCTTGATGAAATGGTCCAACCAAGTGGTCACGATGGACGTGAGGGTTGGACCAAAAAAGGACTGAGCACCAAAGAACTGATGCATTTGAACTGTGGTGCTGGAGAAGACTCACAAGAGTCACTTGGACTACAAGAAGACCAAAGCAGTCCATCCTAAAGGAAATCAGTCCTGAATATTCATTGGAAGGACTGATGCTGAAGCTGAAACGCCAATACTTTGTCCACCTGATGCGAAGGACTGGCTCACTGGAAAAGACTCTGATACTGGGAAAAATTGAAGGCAGGAGGAGAAGGGGCGACAGAGGATGAGATGGTTGGATGGCATCATTGGCTCAATGGACATGAGTCTGAGCAAGCTCCGGGAGACGGTGAAGGACAGGGAGGCCTGGCGTGCTGCATGTAGTCCGTGGGGCCACGAAGAGTCAGACACGACTTAGCGGCTGAACGACAGCAAAAGCAAAATTGCCGACTCCGCTGGCAGCAGCCCTGAGGCGCCTGAAGAGGTGACGCCTCCAGGGGGGAGGGGAGGCGGTTTGTTGTCGTTTTGTTTTTGCGAAGGAACAAGCGAGGGAGACTCAGAGATTCTGCTCAGGTTCTGTCTGCATATGCTGAATGCACTTTTATGGATCCAGGTTATCTTTCAAATTTTTTAAACAAATCAGAATATAAAGAAAGAAAATGCCTCAGAGATAGGATCACAGCTCACTGTCTGTAATTGGTGACCTATTCTTAGGAGCAAGCTTTGGTGGAAGATAGGCCGGGACCCCGAGCCAAGGCTGAACAGTGTGGCCCCGAGGCCAAGAATGTGCTGCTGAGAGGACCCGGCCGACTGACACAGCACGCTCAGCAGAGACCAGGGCCCCAGTGCCTCCCAAGCCTGACAAGGTTTGCCGAAGGGAACGCAGGCTGATCCCCCTGAAGGGCAATTTTCCAAAAATGCGACTGGCGAGGTTTCAGGCTGCTGCATGCGACCACCGGCTGTTTTCTCCACCTTTCTCCAGACTCAGTCAGGAGCTCACCTCTCGCTCACAACAGCAGAGACAGGAGAGGCCTATCTGAATATGCAAAACCGCAACCCAGCTCCCGCCACCATCCTGGTACACAGAAGCAGTGATGAGAATCTGGTCCCCTTTCTCGCCCACAAATCGTTCAGAGTCTAAACTGCCCACTTTCCCCATGCACTTAGGAAGGTGCACGGAATCAAATAGAATCTAATCCAGTGTTTTTTGTCATTCTTTAAACTCAGATGTTCATCTGGACCCTAAGCTGTCTCAGTGGGCTTCTCTTTGTACTGTTCTCAACTCCTTTCCCATCTGCTCTTATTCCCAATTTTCTCTTCTTGGAATTTTCCAGAAGTGTATCTGTTGGGTTAGTCATCTCACCTGGCTTCTATAGATGCTTGCCTGGAAGAAGCAGCTTTAGCTAGAGCTGAAACTTGGGGCATTAGTTCATTCTTGGCACCCTGCCAGCCTTTCTCCACCCTTCTGGCCTGGTAATGGAAAGTTATATCTGTAACGCCCAGATCCTCCCTGCTGGAGTACAGGCTAGGGCTTCTTCAGGGGGGTTTCCTTTTGAAAAGTGGCCAGGTATGGGGAAAGGTGGGTTAGGACTGGCAGGTTGCTGACACCTTGGCCATCAGGATGTGGGCGAGCACCCCAGGTTAGCGTCACATTGCGGAGCGCTGTGTTACACCCCCTGTATCTGCTGGGTCCAATGCGTGCACATGCTGTCTCCTTAGTCGTGTCCAACCCTATGTGACCCCGTAGACTGCAGCCCTCCAGGCTCCTCTGTCCATGGGATTCTCCAGGCAAGGATACAGGAGTGGGTTGCATGCCCTCATTCGGGGACCTTCTCAACCCGGAGACTGAACCCACGTCTTTTATGTCTCCTGCTTTTGCAGGTGGGTTCTTTACCACAAGTGCCAACTGCAAACCTGGTTCTTCTGGCTGAATATTTCCCAGTGTAAAGCCAGTGGTTACCCAAATGACTGAGTCCTCTGGCATAAAAGCTATTAGTCATAAGACACCGTCGCGGTATGGTTGCTCGTCAATTGTATGAGTTTCGCCTCTTTCCTGCCAGTTTGTACATAGCCAGTGCTCATTTCCATGGTAACTCGTAAGTAACGTAATAGCAGGAGAAACTAAAGTCACAAATAAGCCCTGAAACTTAATTCTGATTTAGCATTTGCAGTCAATTTTCTGATGCTTGTTGGGAATATGGAAAATACAAGCTTAGAAATGGATTGTGTCTTCTGTATTCTGATGACTGTGATAATTGACTAGAACAAGCTGAAATATTTTTAATTCCACATCATTTCTGCTATAAAGAAATATAAAGTAGGGATAAAGTACTTTCAGGAGATAAAATGGCTGGTAGGTAAAAGGCAAAAGATCTGAGTGATGAGCAGACAGGATAACCCTTCTAGAGTTACTAAGAGTCAGCCACACTTAAAATTCTTCTCCCCAGTGTTTCCTTCTCCACTTTAATGCAGACGAGCCTCCCACAACCGTGTTGGCAATAGTCTATTCAGAATTAACCAATCGCAGAGTGACATCAGTCCAGGGAGGAAGCCCAGCGGCGGGAACGGGAGGGCGATACAGCCTGACCCAGATATGCTGGGCCTCGCCGGCTCGGGGGCACGGCGGGGGGGGGCCATGCGATGTGACAGTCTGACTTTGACTGGCATTTGTCCCCGCTGACTTACCTAGGACTTAAGCCTGCTGTACTCTCTGGGCGTTGCCAAGGAAACAAGACTGCCCACCAGCTGCACGCGTCACAATGGCCTTCCACGCTCTCCCTCTGTTCCGGTTCCCCCATCGGCTTCACCCCGGGGACCCCTCACCTGTGTCACTGCGGAAGCTGCTCACTGGGAGAGCACTGCTTCCTCGTGAAGAATACCGTTTCCTGAGATTTCTAAGCTGGTCCAGCGGCCTGCTGAGGCAGGGGGCCTGGGTTCCATCCTTGGTCAAAGAACTGCAGCCTACACACTACAGCTAAGACCTGGCGCAGCCAAAGAAACCAGTGAGTGCTTTAAAAGAATTCCATCTCCTGACCGCTTCATAGAGGCCAAGCAGGGAGCCAGCAGCTGCATTTGGTCCCATGAGGACATGGGAAGAAGGCCCCTTTCCCAAATCTTATGTTGCTAGACAGCCAACAGAGACACTCACTACGCTCACTGTATCTCCAGAGCTTGTCATCTAAGCAGTGTCTTTGCCTGACGCTCTCCTTGGGAACAGATGAAACACAGATTCTTCCACTGAGTCCAAGGAAGAGACTCCTCCATTCACCCACTCTACTCAGAGGCACCCATGCATAAACAGCCTCCGGTAGGTTCCTCGTCTCAATTGAACTAGTGATTCTAAATAGGCACTTTGAGGGGACTACCAAACCATCGTCTGACCCAGATAGGTCTGCATTTCTCTACTATTATCGTCTTTACCATTTTCTGTGAAGGCTTTATCTAAAGACTATTCCCCTGCTCTTCTCCCTAAATGAGCTGCTAGCTGTTTCTTCTTTTTAAAAGCTGATACAAAGTGAATAAAAGTGTCCACCTTGCACAACAGAAAGATGAGAAATAAAAGGAAGTGGGCTGCCTAACCCAACGTCCTTCTTTACTCCAAAATTTCAACGTCTTGCATAACTAGGGAGCAGTTTTATAAACAAAGAGACCTCTCAGTGTCTCTCAGGACCTCTCAGCATACACCGTTTTCACACATGCTTTATCTTCACGCCAAATCTACAAGGAAGTGGGCTTTTTCCCCTGCATAGCTTTGATGCCATGGCTGCCAATCTCAGAAAGCTTTGATTTTCCAGCTACCGAATGTGGACAGAGGAGCCTGGTGGGCTGTGGTCCATGGGGTTGCAAAGGGTCAGCTGTGAGTCACTGAGCGCACACAGTCAGACAGACAGACATTGTTATGAGAGTCTAAGAAGTCTCTTCTTGCACCACGATCGTGTTAGATTTTACTCTAGGACCTGCCGTCAAGTGAGTCCACACCACACAGACGGCACGCAGAGTTTCTGTTTTCATAACTTGAGAAATACCACATAATTGTAATTGTCTTGTAACGCAGTTCTATAAAGTGACCCATTTAGAAACACAGGTCAAACTTGTTCTTTTCTGGGTTCCTTGACCTGGAATACATTCCCAGGTCAAGGAATTCTCAAAGTGTGGCATGGTGAGATGTTAGGATTTGCCACCAAAACTAGTCTTTAATTTAGAAAAATAACAGTGAGTGCATAAGGAGCAGGCTCTTTTACAGAAGGAAGTAGCCACAGCATTCTTGGTGCAATAGCCACTAATTTCCGCCACAAACCAAAGATATCACTGAAAGCTGCAGTTCACCTAGATCACGGTCATCCGCCGCTAACCTCCTTCTCTGACTTCTGTTATTTAAAGTACTCTTCACAAATGCTTTATATTCCCAGAGCACCTGAACATAAACTGCTTAAATCTTGGACCAGCAATCACCCTTTTGGGCATGCATCTAATGAATCTGAATGTTTTCAAATTTAGCTTCTGGCCGTGACTTCGCCAGGATTATTTTGAACCATAATGGAAAATAATATGAAAAGAACATATAATATGTATATGTATGTGTACATGTATGTATGACTGAATCAGTTTTCTGTACAGTAGAAACTAACACAATATTGTAAATCAAGTGTGCTTCAATAAAATAAATTTTAAAAAATAAAATAAACAAAACAAACCTATTTTAGACCAGATCATAAATTTAAGTGTTTTGTTTACTAATCTTTAAATTATTAAAACTAGACCAACTCAAACATAAAATTATTTTAGGTTGAATTTTTTAAAATATTTAAGTAATGACAGCAGAAACCCTATAGAACACTTTATTCTAATCACCAGTTTACTTTCTGGATGGTGTCTTAATTGTTTCCACTTGTTAGAATATTACTTATGCTTGTTAAAAAAAGTTAGTAGTAAGGAAATTTGAAACACAAGTTTGCATGGAGGAGACAGAAAATCTTCAACTCCCTGTAGCAATTTAGAAAAATTGTGTCAGTATTTTGATAATGAAAAGTAAAGTTTCTTGTGATATTAGTTAGGGTTTTCAATCTCTTTCTTGAGTACGATTTTCATCCATTCTTTGATTCTTTCCCACAAGCACCTATAAAGCAAGTCTGTAATCACAATTCACCGAAAGCCCAGAGTGAAGGGATATGTTTAATGTAGACTACAGAAGCTGGGTCCCCCACCCTTTCTTGTTTTGTGATGTAATCTAAAAATAGGGATATGGCCTAACCTCATATACATCTCATCAACCTTTTAATTCACAGTTCTGCTTTCATTACGGGCATGAGGGTAACTCAGTGTTTAATTTTAAATGTTCTACTGTTGCATGTATAGAACTCATGCTCAAATACAATCACATTGTGATGACTGATAAAGAAAATGAACCTGGAATGTGTCGCTGAATACAGTGGATTAAGTCATCGTCTCAAATGACTCTTCTCCTAAATATCTGTACTCAAATAGGCAAAGAGTAAGAAAGCCCTTATTTGAAAAACCAAGTTTTAAAAGTAATAGTGTTCATAGCACTTGGCTTTAAAGAGAACAAATGCTCAAACCACAGAACAAGTAACTGCCAAATGTATTCAAAAACCAGGCTTCTCACTCACCATCTTACAGGGGCCGGGGCTCCACTCACACTCCCTTCTGAGACGGATGGGAGTCAAGTGGGGCCGGACACGCCCTCAGCTCCTGCACTGGCCCTTGCGGTGCACTCCATGCTCTAAACTCCGACCCTTTCCACTTTTGCTTCCAGGGACCTTACCCTTTCTCATCAAGTCCAAGACCACCTGCCACTGAGCACTCCCATATCTGCATTTCCAGGTCTCTTTTGACTTCGTATTCCAGTGCCTACTTGGCATCTCACAGGCATTCCCAGCTTCACCTTCAAAGTGCTCAGAAGTGCCTAATATTCCTAAAAACAAGCAACAACAAACTCAAGCCTCTCACCATTAGGTTAAAGCTGACAAATATCACTGATATTACTGGAAATATCATCAGCAAGGAGTATCTAAAACCTACTAGGCTTTCTTTATTTTTTGAGAATTATCATCATTATATTGTGGTCTCTAGCTTTTGTTTTAGACCTGAAAGCTGAAGAACTTTGGATCACTCAAAAAAAAAAAAAAAAAGAAGTGGAAAAAGATGATCTTATAAATATCCATGCATTCATTCACATGCCTTTACAGCAAGCCCCCTACATGTAAGTGATTTCCGTTTCGAGAGTGCCTTTGTAAGTCCAATCTGTTCCAAGTCCAACAAAGTTAGGTTAGGTACTCAACCAACACAATTGGGTACCAGTACTGTACTATAATAGGTTTATAATACTTTCACACAAATAATATACAAAAAACAAACACAAAAATAAAGAAAAAAGTTTTAATCTTACAATACAGCACCTTGAAAAGCATACAGTGCAGAAGCTGGCACACACGTTGGCGTCTCTGAAAGTCTGCAGGTTTGTATGTAGGGGACTTACTGCTTTCAGTACTGTTGTGAAGCCCGGGGTAGAAAGCTCAGATGCAAGCCTTAAATATATTCAGTGTATAAGTTACCTTTTTGTAAGCATGAGGACTTGTTCAGCGGTTGAAGGGCATTTCTCACACAAGGTCAAGAATAAAGCTGGTTTCCTGAATCCAGGGGCACCCGGTGTGATCGCTGCTGCCACTCCCTGCCGTTGTAGCCTCAGAGGCCACAGCACAACCCTCCTGTGCAGGACAGAGAGAATGGGGGGCGGGGGGGCTCACAGTGTGTCCTCGGGGAGGTGCAGCGGGCCACAGTGTCACCAGGCAAGGAGATGTCTGCCCGCAGGACCAGACGCTAGAGGCAAAGCCATCGCAAAGGCAGATGAGTGCCCACAACGAGCCTTGGGCTCCAGGGCTTCCCCGTCCATCCCGAGGGTCTGAGAACACTTGGAAACCGAGAGGAGGCCAGCACGCACGAGAACAACACTTGACTCCTCCACCGCCTCTTCGGCCTTCACTGCTGAGCTCCAGCTCCTCCTGCCTCCTCTCAACCTAAGATTCCTCACTCCTCCCACCTTGCTTCTGCCAAGCTTCAGAGAAAACATCCCAGACTTCCCACTGGCTCAACTGCCAAGGGAGAGGTCGGGGACCGACCGCAGCAGCGGTGACAGCAGCGCAGACCTTCCCTCCCGACTGGGCCAGGAGGAAAGGCTTGGAGGGAACAGCAAGGAGGGACGCCAAACAGGCCTCCCTGTCCAGCTCAGGAAGGCATGCGGGGGCTCCCTGCTCAAAAGGAGGCCTGGGGCAGTGCCCCGAGGTCTTGTTTTTCATCGTCCTGCTTGATCACCATGAATGAAACCCAACAAACCACAGAAACAAGATATTCTAACAACAGTCTTTTCACTTTCCCTCCTAAACTGTGCGCCTGGAAGTGCGGCAGGTCATAGGTTAGGGAGGGGGAACAGAGCCAGCAGAACTGAACACAAGGAGCAGATAAACCCGAGCGCGGGCCATAGTCACGAGGGGCCAAGCCTCAGGCCAGAACTCACCACACTGCCCTCCCCCAGGACCGCGGTCGGATGCCCGAGCTTTATCCACTGCCAGGGCAGTCATATCTAGGGCTCAGTGCTGTCCTGAAACACTAAGCAGCTCGAGTCCCAGATCTAACGATAAGCTTGCAACATGTGGTTTTTACAAATAACACACTCGATGCGTGACTCTGGAGAAATGCTGGCAATCCACATACACAGTGGAGACCACATGTGATGAACCACGCAGCAGGATGCGTCTTCAGGGAGGCGCACTTTGGGTGGCAAAATACAGACGGCGTGGTGTCTCGGAAATTCCAGCTCCGCTCCTCGCACCCGTGTGACTTTCCGCAAGCTGCTTAGAATCTTTATGTCTTGATTTGTTCACTTGGAAAAAATGGAGATAATTTCAATAAATTTATGGTTGAGAGGATTATAGGTAACATATAAAGTACTTTAAATATAGTAGGTATTTAATAAATGTAGTTATTATTATAATAATAGACCGGGACAATCCTGGAAATTCAGGATGTGTGAGAACTCCACCGATTGTATTTTCTATCTCCATATAATTATTCAAGGTCCATCTCAAGTCCCACCAGTTCTAACACCTTCCATATATCTTGAACCCTTATTGATTTCTTTCTTTCTTGATAATATGCTTCTATGATATATTTTATGAATTTTCCTTTTTTACATGGAATATTATATAGTTACTACTAAGTCACTCCTGTAAGATCTTTTCCACACTGTTTTAAAATTCCCTTTGTATTCAACACACTATAAGACACCCAGTAAGCATGTGATAAATAAGAACTTAATTCATTGTGGTTCAAATAGTATTTTTTGTTGGCCAGACTGTAAACATAATTCGTAAATACCTAGGCATTACCTGAATTATCTTTGGGGGAAAAAATGTTTTGCTTTCATATTGTACCATCATCTGTATAGAAAATGGAAATCCTAGCTACCTCACAAAGTTATTGTCACTTTATCCTTGTTATTAAACACAGTCATAGCCACCTGACAGATGGCACAGTGGTAAAGAATCTGCCTGCCGATGCTGGAGTGGAAGGTTTGATCCCTGGGTCTGAAGATGCCTGGGAGACAGAAATGGCAACCCACTCCAGTATTCTTGCCTGGGAAATCTCATGGATAGAGGAGCCTGGCAGGCTACAGTCCATGGGGTCGCAAAGAGTTTGACACGACTTAGCAATGAAACAATAACATCTCTTATAGAAATGACATTCCCTTAATCTCCCTTCCACACATACACACTACGGACACTGAAAAAATCAGGATCATTGCCAAGGCTAGACTTACGAAATAGTGAAACATGTACCCTTTCCTTCATGCTCTCTCATTCAAGTGCCCAGCACGCCCACTAAACCCCACTTCTGTTTTCATCCCCTGACCACTAACAAAAGCTGTTCTTTCATAAAGCAAGTAGTGATATTTGTCATTATTTCTTAATCTGAATCTGCTTCTCAGCATCACTTTCCCAGAGAAACTTTCCGTAGTCATCCCTCTAACTGTAAAGAAAAGAGCTTGTCCCTCCATTAAAGATTTCAACATCAGGAGTAACCAGACAAGCTTTTTTAAGATATAGCTCATTATATCCTAATGTAATGACTAGTAACACCATTTCAAAGCTGTGTGAAAAGATGAGGTTTGAAGACACAAATTTAATTCTCACCCCCTCATCTCTCCCCAATATAACCTTAATAGAAATGACACTTTAAGAATTTAATGAGGAAAAACTCCATCACAATGATAAGGAAGTGAGTTATATAAAGTACTGGAAATGTTAAGACAGCCAGAGTTTACATGCAAACAGCCGTCACAGAGAGGAGTGAGCTTGAGAGAAAAAGTGATGGAGACCCTGCCGCCCTTCCGGCTGGGAGTGGCCTCACGCAAGTTCTCTTTGGCTGCTGCAGACTGGTGGAATTCAAGGACAGAATGAGAGTGCAACCTAGGAATTCAGCTCCCAAGGGGGGGACTTGCTGAGACAAGACACGCCTTTGGAGCAAGTAGTTGCCTGACAAAGACATGGTCTTGGAAGCAAGGGGTTACTAGAAGTTACACATAGAAATACATCGTTGGCAAATTTTTGGAAGAATGAATTCCCGAGGTGGCCCTGTTATTAACTGGTGAATAACACAGTGTTTTCCTAGCCGAAACAGGTTAAATGCCTGGCCACAGAGGATCCTGGATCAGCCTCGAGGCTTCAAAAAACAACCACCATCAGGGGAGAAAAGCGAAACAAGCAGGTCAAAACAGAGAAATGACTGCACAGAAGCGAGTTCTGCTCACCAGGACTGGTGCGTGAGAGTGAATCTCATTTTCCGCTCAGACATGTGCATTGCTGAATTGGCAAATTTTAAATGTTGATGACATTTATAAAAGGGATTCAAAAATCAACGTATGCGCAAGACCATCTCATAGAATATTAAAGAGGAAAATTGAGAGAAATTAAAGACAATTTAAACAGCAGGATTTATCATGCATATGGACTGGAAAACTCTCAATACTACAAATATATCAATTCACCCCAAATTTCTCATTGATTTATTTTTTGCTATGCCAATCAAAGCCCAGCATTTTTATGTGTATGTCTTTGTAAATCAACAGGTTAATCCTAAAATTTGTATAAAAATAAAGAGGGCCAAGAAGAAAATCTTGAAATATTAAAAAAAAAAAAGTTGACCCTCCTTATTTTTATACAAATTTTAGAATCAGCCTATTGATTTACAAAGATATACACACAAAAATGCTGGGCTTTGATTGGCAAATGTAAACTGTAAAGCTACAGTAGCTAAGAGAAGTGCAAGGATATACAAACAGACTGGTAGAAGAGAACAGTGGAGGGCTCAGTCGCCCAGCCAGGACCAGCTCTTTCCCGACCCCATGGGCTGCAGCCCCCAGGCTCCTGCGTCCGTGGGACTTCCCAGGCAGGAATGCTGGAGTGGTTGCCACTCCCCTCTCCAGGGGACCTGCGCGAGCCGGGAGCGAGCCCAGGCCTCCCGCGCTGCGGGCGCCTCCCGCGCTGCGGGCGCCTCCCGCGCTGCGGGCGCCTCCCGCGCTGCGGGCGCCTCCCGCGCTGCGGGCAGAGTCCTTACCAGCTGGGCCACCAGGGGGCGCCAGAGGCAGCCCCGCCGGCGGGTCCTGCTTGAAACCGCGCGTCTCCGGGGGAAGGGCCGGGCGGGAGAACCTTTTCAGTAAGTCTTCCGGATCAGCGGGGTATCCCTAATCTTAGGGACGTTGACCCCTACTTAACAGGAGCCACAGAACAAATTCAAACAGATGAGAGGTCTTAAGGAAAAGGGTAGAACTAAAACCACCAGAAGCTTAAAAGGAGAATATTCTAATTAACTTGGTTTAGACAAAAATTTCTTGATCACAGAAAGCCCTAGCTATAAAAGAAACGATTGATAAATAGGACTCATTAAAATTGAGAACTTTGATCTTCAAAGAGACACACTGGAGAGAATGAACAGACAAGCCATAGAAATGTGGGAGCTACTTGCAAGAAATGTTCCTGACAAAGAGCTGTTACTCGTAACTTTAGAGCTCGAAGAAGGACACGGCGGCCGCTCCAGTGTCCTTGCCTGGGAAAGCCCAGGCAGAGGGGCCGCGGAGAGGCGGGCACGCCTGAGCGACGCAGCAGCGGCGACAAACCCGCGATGCGAGGGAGGACGACTCGCAAAGACGCGCCGCAGAAGCGCGGTTCCCGCCGGAGAGGGGATCCCGCCGTTCCGAGTGCAGAAAGCGTCGCCGCCGTCAGAGCCGGAGAGGCGCGCGGAGCCCGCCGACGAGCCTCCCCACCCGCGAGAGCAAGTGCCGCGACGGGACGGGCAGTACCGAGTTTCAGGGGGTGGCGCCGGAGGCCCGCCGGTCGCTGGTGGAAGCATCAAGGGGAAAAGCTGTTTCGGAGCGCCCTTTGGTCACGTCTTCTGAAGCTGGCCTTAAGTCTGTACCATAAGCCAGCTGTTTCGGCCGGCTTTCAATGCGCGTATATCTGCACCAAAGCGAGCACATACTCTGTTTCTCTCACCATCGCCCCCTCCGTATTTAGTGCCGGATTCTCCGGAAGTCCAGAGACCCCACACTATTTAAACCCAGCTGTGTGCGAGCAAAGCTTGACCTTCAAATCTCCTGCCACCTCTGCGAGTCTAGGAGATACACTGAAAAATTCAACAGTGTCTTTTTCCCACGTGGTGCATGAAGGCGGGTACATGGAAACCCAAGAGAGAAAGCAACCCTCAGAAATTATCTCAAAATATCATTTGGTAAAGTAAACCAACTGAAAACCATACAATCATTAGGAATTGTTTGTATAAATCCTACTGCATTCTGTAAATGAATACTGAATATACCGAATACTGGGTATATATCCAAAATATATAGAATGCAAAAATCAAGTTTAACATGATATTGGAGATATGATAGGTTTTAAAATGAAACCTAAGCACATGTGCATTATATTCTGGAAGGATATTGGCATAAATTTAACAAAAGTTCGAGTTAAGGGAAGAATTATTGAGTTTTTTCATTATGATTACCTATAATTTCTAATCTTTATACCACTGGGTAAGTAACTACAGAGTCTCTTTATATTTTCATTGGATTTAGAAGTGTAGATTCTATTCCATTAGGAGTCTTGCGTTCGATCCCTGGGACAGAAAGATCCCTCGGAGAAGGAAATGGCAACCGCTCTAGTATTCTAGCCTGGAGAATCCCATGGACAGAGGAGCCTGGTGAGCTATAGTCCACAGGGTCAGAAAGAGCTGGAAACAGCTGAGCAGCTGAGCACACAAGTACAAGCATCCTCTCCCATTAATGAGTGTTGACATTTACTTCTAGCATTTTTTTCCAGAAGGTAGCCTCTCACTTTAGAAATATTCAAACTGAGGTTCAGAGAGGTCTGGTTAGGGGACACAATCATACTTCAGTAAAAAAAAAAAAAATTATCCAAAAGCCCATCAACAGATAATAGCTGTGCATTGCCGGGGGCCAGCGTGAGGAACACAGCCCATGGCAAAGGTCATGAGGAAGGAGGCTTGGCATACGCAAAGGCGGGATCGAGCCTCAGGAAACCCCCAAAACCAGAGTCTATCCACTTTACTGTTTCATGCTCTCGCCTACACCTCTGACTTTATGGGGGGCTGTTCCCCACCGGTTCTCTTGGAAAAGGAGTAAACATGCAGCTCCAAGTCAGTAAAAATTCCTGGGCATGACAAGGGTGTTTCAACTTAGGGACTCCTCTGAAGGTTATCTAGCCCGCCCGTATAGGTTCGTCTGGCCACATGTGATTGTTTGCAGCCTCCCAACCTGGGAGGCACGAGATGTTTTAGACTTACTAAAGGCAAATTCTTTTGAGGAGTTGGAAATTATTAGTATAGTGGGTTGGTTAGGAATTATATTGGTGAAGGGTTTTTCATTTGTCGTGTCAATAATTGCTGCTAATTCCCTGTCCTGGGTATGACAAGGATGTCTCAGGTCAAACCTCTCGGCTGACAGACTAGCTTGTGTGACAGGATTATCCATACTCCTGCCACTACGCACATGATTGTTTACTACCTCTCAACCATAAACAGCACAGACAGTTTGGAGTATTTTGAGAATCTTAATTAGCATGGGCTTTTCTCATTGTTGAGTCAATGATTGCCGCCAGGCCTCCATATCCTTAGGCACCTGGGAACATATTAATCAATGTATTTGGAATATAGAAAAGGAAATATAGTAGTTTTTAAGGTCAGCAATACTAGACTTTTTGAGTTAAGGAACTTTCTCTTTTGTAATAGATCACTGTACTTTGTTATAAATCACTGTGTCCTTGCTATGTAAAAATGTAACTTTACCACTATCTTAAGACTAAATAGATCTTAAGGGGAACATTGGTGAAAGGATTTTCATTTGTTGGGCTGACGTTTGCTGCTAAATTTCCATTTATTCCATTTACAATGAGTATAACTAACATATAGGAGAAATAAGTATTAACCTTTAAGATTAATCATGTTAACCTTGGGTTAAATAAATTCCTTTCTTGATTGTAACTCACTACACCCTCACCCTATAGGAATGCTACTTTATTTGGAGGGTGGTGCCTGGTTTAAGAAAAAACACCCTTGGAAAAAGTAAGTCTTTTGGTTATCAGAAAGAAAGGGTCATAAAATGTCAGCAGGTCTCATGGCCAGAAGATGATGTAAAACCCCTAAGACTTTTTTTTTATACATTTATGTGAAGCACCTGATTTTGATAAAGGTCAGGACCGCTGACCCCTACGTGACTCTGTATTCATCCCTATGTGTAACAAAAGGTATATAAGCAAACCCAAAAACAAAGAAATCGGATTGGTTTCTGGAAAGACTGATTCCCCCATGTCGTTCTTTCTTGCTCCCCGTTTTTCTAGCTGAGTTCCCCATCTGGAATGTGGGTACCCACCAAGCCTGCTAATTTTGCCTGGGCTTCTACGATAGGCCTCAGTGCCGCCTCTCCTTCGGGAGAACGGGAAGACGCCTGTGGCCTGCGTAGGTGGTGATTGTTCTTCCCTGTAAACCAAGCTATTCAGCCTCTTTTTCTATGCTAATTTTCTAATCCCTCTCTACCTGTAACTAAATAAGTTATTTCCAAGGACGCCGACTCCGTCCCCACCTTCGAATCACCCTGGATCCACCGGGGCTGGACCCCGCAGTGCACTCTACCTTCCCTTATGCCCACTGCAGCAGAGAGACTGGGGTCACATAAGAATGAGAAATGGGGCCACCAGCATGGCAGTCTGGCCAAGGGGTAACAGAGAGACACGCCAGAGCAAAGGCAGACACGAAAGTCTGTGGGCAAAAGCCTGAGGGGACACAGGGTCTGCATAGCCCCAACAAAGCTCCGCAACAGTACTCAGTAGCTACAAAGGAGTCAAAGGTAACTTAACAGTGGAGAAGCCTGACAGTTAGCCAAGTGGTAAACCTCAGCAGCAATGAGACGAGTCAGCGTCACGCACCCCCTGATATGCTGTTATCAGGACACTTCATTTTTCTGATTCTTTTGCCCAAAATGCATAACCTCACTCCAATTAAGAGAATACATTGGACAAATGCAAATTAAGAGACGTTCTATAAAATAATGCATCACTTCAGAATATCAAAGTTAAGAAACTTTTACAGACTGAGGGAGACTGAGAATAAATAACATCTAAATACAACGCAAAACACTGGACATAAGAGGACACTAGTGAAAAATGGGTAAAATTCAAGTAAGATTTATAGTCAAATAAGTAAGGCTGTCCCAGCGTTAACCTCTTACTCTTGATGTCTATACTATGGCTTTGTAAGATGTTAAAATTATGGGAACTAGAGTGAGCAATATAAGGGAATTCTTTTTTCTGTTTGCAACTTTTTCATTCAGAACAAAAGAGATTTCTTTAAAACTAAGTGCTTACAACATGATAAAAAAAAAAAAATCTTAAAATTTTTGAGTCCCTGCTGTAAGCCAGACACTGTTCATGAATGAGGCAGCCCAGCCCCACACTGTCACTTCTTTGGTAGATAATGCGCACACTGAGCAAATGAAGAGGAAAAGTGGAACTATTAACCACAGACTGAAAGCATTTAATAAGTCAGCATATAATAAGTATTTGTAATGCTGGTAGAAATAACTCATAAACTGTTTTACCAGCAGGATTCAAGATTCACAAAATTAACATCTGTTGCGCGCTCCCCTCTCCTGCGACAAAGCCTCCATCTGGCGGTGAGATGGGGCCTGCAGCAGCGTGTCTACAGCCTCATGGTTCCCGCCTGTTCTCTCGAGATGTTAGGGATTCCAAGGAAAGTTATGACCAACCTAGACAGCATATTGAAACGCAGAGACATTACTTTGCCAACAAAGGTCTGTCTAGTCAAGGCTATGGTTTTTCCTGTGGTCATGTATGGATGTGACAGTTGGACTGTGAAGGAGGCTGAGCACCGAAGAATTGATGCGTTTGAACTGTGGTGTTGGAGAAGACTCTTGAGAGTCCCTTGGACTGCAAGGAGATCCAACCAGTCCATTCTGAAGGAGATCAGCCCTGGGATTTCCTTGGAAGGACTAATGCTAAAGCTGAAGCTCCAGTACTTTGGCCACCTCATGCGAAGGGTTGACTCATTGGAAAAGACTCTGCTGCTGGGAGGGATTGGGGGCAGGAGGAGAAGGGGACGACCCAGGATGAGATGGCTGGATGGCATCACGGACTCGATGGACGTGAGTCTGACTGAACTCCGGGAGTTGGTGCTGGACAGGGAGGCCTGGCGTGCTGTGATTCATGGGGTCGCAAAGGGTCGGACACGACTGAGCAACTGAGCTGAACTGAACTGAAAGCATTATAAGAGGCTCTGTGGCAGAAGCTGTGTTAGAACCTAGGTCTGTAAACTGCCAGTCTAACCCTCTTCCAACGTCCACAGATGTGCTGAGTAGAATTACAGCAACAGTGCAGAGGATGGAGCTTGGACGCAGCTTTGGACCCAGGGATGCGCCTCCTGCTTCCGCAGGCGGATGGTTTACCACGGCACCAGCCGGGAAGCCACAGCCAAGCTGCGTGAGCTCAGATCCTGGCTCTCCAATCAACAACCTTAGCAAGTTACTGACATTCTCTAAGTCTTGCTCCATTGACCCAGTAACCTGGCATCACATAAACTTGTGGGGATCCAATCGGTTTTAAAAAATACTTCAAACAATGTCTGGAAGGTAGTAACTCTTCACTAAACCTTAGCTCTCCTTCCCCATAACAATCTTCTCACAACACCCAATTGTCATTACTATTCTGAAGTCTGTCTTCTCTGCTAAAAGGTAGGATTTTCAGGACAAAGATGGAGGCTCTTTGTTATTCACTCTGTACATCTATGGCTTAACATGGGGCTTGGAACCCAGTGGATGCCCAAGAAATGCTTCTTCAATAAATGAATCAGGATATCCATGAATAATCAAAAGCATTTTAAAGTCATTCACTCTGAGCAGCAAATCTGGCGCTGGCCAGAGGCACGTGTGCCCTTGGCCTTCCCTGGTGGCTCAGCGGTACACAGTCCGCCTGCAGTGCAGGAGCCGAAGGAGATGTGGTTTCGACCTCTGGGTTGGGAAGACCCCCTGAAAGAGGAAAGGGCAACCCACTCCAGCGTTCTTGCCTGGGGAATCCCATGGACAGAGGAGCCTGGTGGGCTACAGTTTATAGGGTCCCAAAGACTTGAACAGGACTGAGCAACTTGGCACAAGCACAGCCTCTGTACGGAGTGCAGTGGCACAGGAGCTTCTTCCAAGCTCAGGGTGTCCAGAGCGAGCACAAAGCAGCCATCTACAGCCAACTGTGTTAGCCGGATACCTAAGCCAACTTTGTTGGCCTTACAATGGTGCTCTAGGAATGGAACTTGTTCGTATGCAGGGGACTTACTGTAGTGTTAAGCTAGCGAAATCACATAACTTATCATTGAAACCGGAGCGTGAGGACAGCAGACGTGAGCTGGGATGGAGCCGGTCACACCAGGACCAGGACCGTCCCATCACCCAGGCTCCACAAGGGACAGCATGTGGAGGAGGAGACGGAGTCCTCAGACGCGGGCCTCGGACGGGGGATTTCTCCAGTGAAAAAGCCTTTGTTTCTGCCATTCCATTCAGCTCCTGAAGTTTTCTGAGGAAAAAAGTGACAAGTCAAAGGTAAAGAGGAAAAACTGGATTTATCAGTAAATACACAAACATCTCTCACTCACCACTGGCCCAGATACTGTTTTGCTTTGTTTCTCTCTCACTTTGTCTTTTAAATTTGCAGCAATTAACCTGGAGGAGACACCCTGAGCAGAGATGCCTGTGCAAGCTGACCACTGATGCACTGTGACTCAGAGCCTCGTGTGATGCTATTTACAGCGCGCGGCGGGCACCAGGCTTCCCAGGGCTGAGGGGTGTGGGTGTGGATGCACTAGGCAAGCAGCTATTTTGTCTGAGTCATGTGTCCCAGACACCAGTCTGGAGGCTCAGTGTTCTTGCAACAAGAGGGGGAACAAAAGACCATTGATAAACTCAGAAGAACTTCCAAGTATCAGAAGGAATAAAGACAAGAGAAATGAAACCGAAATACCATCAGAGAACACCTGATGAAAACGTAGAGAATTTCTGGGTTTCCTGAAAGCCAGGTAAAGGATATACCCCTTCCTCCTTTGTTCCCTACTTCCTCTATTTTTAAACTCATAGTCTTTAGTTTTTAACTGATAGCAGTGTTTTGGAATCATTTCAGATTTTTGGAAAAATTGAGCAGAGAGAACGCAGAGCTTTCACACGCTCTCCTCCCCTCCCCCAGTGTCCTCAGCTGTTGACCCCGCCGTTAGCATGACACATGGGTTACAAATCGTAAGCCTGCATTCTTTTAGTTGTTGTTATTAACTAATCTGATTACTTAACTACATTATTATTAACTAAATTCCATAGCTTACCTCGTGTTCGCTCTGTATTTCGCGTCCTCTGCACTTGGCCAAATGCATAATGACGGTGTCCTCCAGCTCGGTATCACACAGAATGGTTTCACAGCTTGAAGTGGTGGACACAGGTTGCTTCCGTGTCTTGGCTGCTGTAACAGATGCCGCAATGAACACAGGTGTGCAGATATCCATCTCATTTCCTTTGGATATGTAACCAGAGTGGGATTGCTGGATCATATGGTGGTTCTACTTTCAATGTTTTTGAGGAACTTCTCTACTATTGTCAATAATGGGTGAATCAACCTCCCACCCGTGGTGACCAAGAGCTCCCTTTTATTCAAACTTGCGCCTCTTGTCTCTTTTTGGTGACGGCCATTCTAAGAGGTGTGAGGTGATAGTGCGATTCTGATCTGCGTGTCCCTGATGATCAGCAATGCTGCACACCTGTGTGCGTACCTGTTGGCCACGTGCATGCCTTCTTTGGAGAAATTCGTATTTAAGTCCTTTGCCCATTTTTTACTGGGATATAATTGACATATAACATTAACTCTTTGAAAACAAATATCATGTATCAATGCATATATGTGGAATCTAGAAAAATGGTATAGATAAATTTATTTGCAAAGCAGAAACAGACCCAATCAGAGAGAAGAAACGTGTGGACACCACGGAAGGAAGAGGGGTGGGGAGGAGAGGAGATCGGGGTTGACACAAATGCGTTGTTAATACAAGGCATGAACAGGTAACTATGAGAACGTGCCGGATATCTCAGGGCACTGTGCTCACTGCTCTGTAGTGAGCTAAATGGGAAAGAAACCCAAGGAAGAGGGATGTATGTATATGTAGGTTGATGCTGGGGAAGATTGAAGGCGGGAGGAGAAGGGAATGACAG
This sequence comes from Redunca redunca, assembly GCA_006410935.1. NCBI lineage: Eukaryota > Metazoa > Chordata > Mammalia > Artiodactyla > Bovidae > Redunca > Redunca redunca. The sequence goes on along the minus strand of SJYQ01104703.1, from coordinate 212,231 downwards.
AGGATGAGATGGCTGGATGGCATCACCGACTCAATGGACATGAGCTTGAACAAGCTCTGGGATGGTGACAGGGAGGCCTGGCGCGCGGCAGTCCATGGGGTCGCAAAGAGGTGGACACAAGTTGGTGACTGAAAAACCGCAATGGCTGGTTCACTTTGCTGTGCAGTAGAAACGAACACAACATTCTAAAGCAGCAATACTCAGGTTAAAAAAATAGCTCTGTGAGAGAGTGCAAACAGCCATGTCCTCCACACCCAGCGCCGGCTGCCCGAGGAGCTCCCGGCTTCCGCAGCAAAGGCTCAGGGGCCTGACCCCCTCCTCCGCGCCCAGAGGCCGGTTCAGCCACTGTCTCTCCAGTCCCGTGTCAAGGCCCAGGGCCATCGGCGCTTCTGCAGCGCTCTCCGTAGCGGCGGCCGCCAGCTCAATTCCCGCGCTTCAGGGGAGGCTGAGGTGCTGGAACGCAGGCTGTGGCCGGACCCTCACTCCGAGCCTCTGTCGGGGAGGCCGGTCCTGCGGCTCCGCGGTCGCCCCCACCCCCGTGCCCGGTCCCGCCGCTCCGCTGAGCTCCTGCACAGCACGCACGAGCGGGACCCGGCACCCACCGGACAGACTGCCTCCGCCGTCTTTCCTAGATGTTCAAGGTGAAAAGTAGATGCCAAGGAACAACGTGTTTGTTCCCACCCATCATAGTTGCGCCGTGGTTCTCACAGTTCTGCAGCTGAACTTGCTGGGTCATCCGCGAGCTGGGCCAAGGCGGCTGCTTGGCTTTGTGCCGTGCGGCAGATGCACTCGGTAAAGGGCCGTTAGAAGATCACGCGCAGCCCCTCCAGGGCCGAGAGGCAGCGCCGCGTGGCGCTTTAAGGCGGTATCCTTCCGTCTCATGCTCTGGAAATCACTGCTCGCTTGCTACTTTATATTTTGTTATTAAAGAATAAGGGCGTCCCCGGTGGCTCAGCCACTAAAGAACCCCCTATAATGCAGGAGATTGCCCGCGGCGCAGGAAGCCCGGGTTCAAACCCTGGGTCTGGAAGTTCCTGGAGAAGGAACTGTCAACCCACTCCAGTATTCTTGTCTGAAAATCCCGTGGACAGAGGAGCCTGGCGGCTGTTGTACAGGGTGTCACAGAGAGCCAGACATGACTGAGCATCCCTCAGGGTCCCGACAGGGAAGCTGGAAACCATCCTTGTCCGCCACCGCTGGCAATAGCAAGGTGGTGGCCCGTCTCTGCAGGAGGGAATCAGTGGTGGTCTTGGACTGACTGTTCTAAGGCAGTGTGAGGTAAGGGGGATTTGAGGGACTGTTCTGTGTTCAGCCCTCTGAGAGAGTTCTGGAAGGAAGCGTTCACCAAGATGACATTGAGAAGGCAGTGAACGTACCACGGACACTATCATCTGGTCATCACTTCACGTCATCACAAATAGAAATTAAGGAGGGTTTCCTTTTCAAAAAATTGTTCTCATTTTGTTTTTGGCCACGTCTAATAGCATGCGGGGTCTTAGTTTCCTGACCAGGGGTCAAGCCCTGTGCCCCCGCAGTGGAAGCTCTGAACCCTAGCCGTCGGACTGCGAGGGGTCCCGGGAACTTTCTAGCAAAACGTTCTGATTGACGTCTGGCTCTTCTGCTGTGAATTTTACTCATTGCATTGTTGTGAGTATTGAGGGCTTTCTGCTGGCTTAGCAGTAAAGAATCCACCTGCCAATGCACAACATACCGGTTCTATCCCTGGGCTGAGAAGAACCCCTAGAGAAGGAAATGGCAACCCACTCCAGTACTGTTGCCTGGAGAAGCCCATGGGCAGAGGAGCCTGGTGGGAAAAGAGTTGGACACAACTTAGTGACTGAACAACTAAAGGCTATTGAGAAAGAGAGAGAAGGAGGGAGAGAGGGAGGGAGGGGAAGAAAAATCTGGTTCAACTTAGAGCCTGAAAAGATTTAGCCAAAGATTCTACTAAAATGTGCACTGAATCAGGCTTCCACTTACCCAGTCTCTTCTCATATGTATCGAGTTGCTGCAGAGTACTAAAAATCCTCCAAGAATCTAAGGCATTTCATGTATTTATTATAGTCAACACAGAATTCATGATGTTATATTTACACACACAAGGAAGATAACAGATTTTAAGATCCAGCCAAAGTTGAAGCCCTTACATCGGTCTTCCAAGGTAAAGCAGCCACTTAACCAAGAGCCCAGTGACACAAACAAGTCAAGAAAATCTAATCTTCTAAACTATTTCCCACTGGCTGGATCATATCACCCGGACAGCACTTAAACCAGGCCCCAAAGATGAGAGACAGAGGCTTGTTTGTAGCTGTAGCTTCTTGCATGATGACCATCGTCTGAGGCTTCACCAACTCATGAGATAAGCTAGGAGATGTCCTAGACCCATTTCTCAGAGGAGCAAACTGAGGCACAGAGGAGGGTGAGGTATGACCCGCCTTTAGTCATGGTTGGGCACTGCACCTCCTCTGTGACCCTGAGCCTTGCTCCACCCACTCTGCTCAGGGAGAGGCCAGCTTGCCACAGAAGAGAATTGTGTCGGTGTGAAAGTGCTTGATGAAGAACAGGAAGGGGTGGTTTGCCACAAACTGAGCTCGGATGGGAAGTCTTTTTACTACCAGGACATCACCAGTGGCCGCGGCTGCCTCCGTGCCCTCCTCACTGACCTCCACGCAGGACTTGTGGGTGACCTTTGACACAAAGAGGCCCTTGACTGGTGATATTCCAGAAAGATCTGCTTGGACCCGGCTGAAGATGTCTGTCATCCCGAGGGACTCCAACAGGGAACTGAGCTCGTACTTGATCTCCAGTTTGAACCTCGGGAGATGCACTTCCACGTCCCTCTCCACCATGTTGGATGGGCTGGTCCATTCCTGAAAGGTCTTCGAGTTCAGCTGCTTTTCTACCTAAGAGACAAGACACGGGTGGAAACGCAAGAGCTGGACACACGCCCTGCACATAAAACGCTACTTGCTTCCTAATTCTTGGCGTCAACAATTCAGCATCAGCTTCTTCTCTACCTTTAAGACGTGCTCAAGTCCCGTCTGAAAAAAAACAAAAACCTCATGTGTGGCCACACCTCCCCTCTTCTCTTGTCTGCTTCTCCCTGATGCTTCATAATAAGCTTGTCTGTGTGTGTCCTACACGCTTTTGCCTCATTTCCTCAGCAGGCAGGCATCTCTTAAACTCCCTCTATTGCCATGAAGTCCTTGTGCCCCATTTCCTGGATGAATTCAACCATCTCTTCTGGGCGCGCACACCTGAAACATGAGTCACGTCTCCTTTATAAGCTGGTTTGACCGCTCTAATCCCAGGTCCTGCCCTCACTGTGCCAGAAGCTTCTGAACCCTGGATGTCCTCTGCCTTCACCCAGCAATTCAGTTCCTGGCTCTATGCTCCGATTTCCCCCCAAGCAGTCTCACAACTCAGACCTCTCACCCTACATCCAGTTTCAAGAGTTTCTGAAGCCCTTCAAATTCTACCCTTGGTCATTTGAAACTCTCTGTTCAGACCTCCCCGCAGCTCCAAACCAGTATGTTAAACCCCATCAATCTATTACAAGAGTTGAAAACTTTTTTGTCACATTTTCCCCATCCTGACAGTATAAAATCAGATGTAAAATAAAGGTGGTTTTCATTACTAAGCCTGTTTTCCCTCTGTACTTTTCTGCCCTGATCCAAGTTGCCATGACTCCATGTCAGACCCGCCTCACTACCGCATGCTTCTAAGGCACGCGTGACTTCCTCTGGCTGGAGCAGCAGGTGCCGCCCTGCTCCACTTCATCTCCTGCTTATCCAGTGAGGCCGGCATCGCGATCGCTGTGCTAGGACCCCTTCCCGAGTTCCTCACTCGAATCTGGCCTCTGCGCCTCCACGTGGCTTTCTGCAGGGCCTATCACAGCACTCCTTACACATTCAACTCTGTGTTGTAACCTCAGATTCATCTGTGTTTCCAGAACACAGCAGAATTTTCAGCATGCTGTAGACACTCAATGTTTGGTGTATGAATGAATACATGAACAATTAAATAAATGAATCACAGTTTAACAAATCCACTTCCGGGATGTCCCTGGCAGTCCAGTGCTTAAAACTCCACCCTTCCAAACGCACATACTTCACAGCACACCCAAAGGTAGGAAAGATCACTTCTAAGCTGCTGCCAAGTGCTCTGTGCCTCCAGGTATCTTCCACTGAAGCCCACAGACCTCCAGAGAGCTGAGCTCCCCTGCAGGGGCCTCGCCTCTGCCACACGCGTTCTCACGCCCGGGACTGCGCTGCTCCTCCCGGAGCTCCGGAGCACACATCCCAGCCCAGGGATGCCCAGAAGACTTCCCCGCTTCCCAACCTAGGGATCAAACCCAGTCTCCCACGTTGCAGGCGGATTCTTTACTGCCTGAGCCACAAGGGAAGCCCGTCATAGAAAGGGGTTTCCCAATGCCCAATGACCAGTGTGCGCGCGTGTGTATGTGTGCATCTGTGTGTGTGTGTGTGCTGGTGCCACAGGCACTTCTGCCTCCAGACACCCTTTTTTTAATGCAAGAATAGATTGTTCTCCCTAAATACATCATCCTGAAGTCAGGGACTTCGGGATGTCCACGCTTTGCTCTCCCAGCACCTGGGCAGAACTGCTGAACCTGACAGAATTCGTGACTGGCAACACTCTATGGTCATGAAATGCACGTCATGTGTGTGTGTGTGTGCGTATGTGCGTGCATGTGTGTGTGTGCACACACGTGTGCATGTGTGTGTGCGTGTGCGGGTGTGTATGTGTGCATGTGTGTGTGCGTGCGTGTGCGTGTGTGCATGTGTGCGTGTGTGTGTGTACGTGCGCGCACACACCCGTGTCCTCACTGCACATTAGCGTTCTCATACCCTCACCTGGTCTAAGTCTGCCGTGCCCACTGGAAGCAGAATGATCATGCCGAGTGTGCTGTTGACGTAGGGCAGCTCCAAAACCTGCATCTGTGGTTCCTCAATGCGGGCCAGTTTAAACTTCCCAGTCTGATACATCATCTCCACAGTTACACTTTTACCCTATGTTTTTAAAACAAAAAGTTGTAATTAGATGGTACAGTTACATCTGTGTGTGTACGGGTACGCCTACTGATTTTCCTTTCAAAGGGTAACTGCATTAGCACCAGAAACGCATGGGTGAAACAGAAATGACAAAATACACCCTGTATTACATTGCTTTGCAAAGGCTATAAGTTTTTTTAATTTTAAAATGTCTGTGTTCAGATAATATACATACTAATAAAAATGATAACATACGTGTTTCCCCAAAACAAAGGCAAGGTCTCTAGATAAAGTGATTTATGTGGGAAAATGAGATTATAGTATCAACTCCTTTTTTTGGATCTGATTAGAGACTTTCTGGGAGAAAAATAGTACAAATTACTTTGCTGTGTTTCTAGAGAAACTATTTGCTAGAGAAAGCATGTCTGGGAAGAATGTAGACCCAGAAGAACCGTAAGAAAAGGACGGACTTTCTTCTATTCCTGATCACCCCGTTAGGTGCCCTGTGAGAAAGGTTACCATCACTTCATGGGACCAACAAAAACAAGATTCGTGGAAACACAAAGCCTAGAACCAGAATTTCCACTGAAACTTTCTAAATTGTCTTTAATGGATATGGCATTCTCCGAAATTGATCATCCACCTGAAAATAAAATACTCACCTTACTTAACTGAAAAGGGGTTTTAAATGTTTCTCGTTCCTGAAATTTATTCTGCCATTGTCCTTTGAAATATATGGCATTCACCAGGACCATGACACAGGAGGGCTCAATCGTGCCTTTTCCAAAGAGGTTAGTGACTTTTCCTTGTAATAAAAAAAGAACAAATAATATATTTGGATTTGAACTTATTGATAGTAGAGAGTTGAAGAGTTACAAGAAATTTGGAGCCTTTGTTAAGGCTAATTATAGATTTGAGATTCCAGAAGAATTCCCTCATCTCTGGCCATAACACATGTTCTTGTCAAACGAAGTTTATTTCAAAGAATATTGAATGCTTTGTTACCTCTAATCAGAAGCTGCATTCAAGGAATACCAAGTATGTCAGCTATGAACCAATCGGTCTTGCAACTAGTCGTATCCCTGCTCTCTTACCCATAACTGCTTTTTACAAAATTCTACAATCACCCCCATAGTGCGTCAGCCATGCCCCAACCTCTGCGGCCCCTGCACGCTGCCTGCCAGGCCCCTCTGTCCACGGGACTTTTCAGGCAAGAGCACTGGGGTGGTTGCCATTTCCTTCTCCAGGGGATCTTTCTGACCCAGGGATCAAACTTGAGTCCCCTGCACTGCAGGCAGATTCTTTACCATCTGAGCCACCAGGGAATCATTTCCTGTGGCTTACTTTTAATATCTATCAGGCTTTATAGTTACCAGTACCTCACCAACTGCAAATACGTTACATATTCCAAAGATCCACTGGGCCTCTCAGTACAACCTTAGTGTATCACAAGCGCATACGCCAACATTTGAAATAGAAATGTACCTGAAAAATCAGGATTTATAAGACTATACCAAGAATTTCTTGCTGTGAATATATTGATCAAAATGGAACACCAAGCCCTCTTGGAGCATTTTGGAGTGTTGAAATTTATAGCATTTTTTTGGAATATAATCTGTCATACAATATGAAACAGGGGTATATGAAATATCAGACTCTAAGCTTGATGAGAGCTTTCATTTCTATTGAACTTTTGGACCAAACATAATACCTAGCATGTAATAACGATGATGAACATCATTTGATTATATATATATATATATATATATACACATATGTGTATCTATATACACAAATGAATGGATAAATAAATAAATACACAAATTAATGACAAAAGAACGGTAACAGTCTAAACAAATACACAGCACATGGATCCGTAATGACAGACAACACTAATCAATCTACGCTCAAAAGTTTCACAAAGCTTTTATGTGCCAGGCATTACCCTAGGCACAGAGCCCCAAACTGAGGCCAGAACACGGATATAGACGCATCTAGCTTCCTCAGAACACCAATATAGACGCACTTAGCTTCCTCCTTAACGCTGACTCAGCAAGTTTACCAACACAGCTCAAATAAGGTTTGGAGACACGTGGTTGACTTATCCTCACCATCAGTTTTACTTTCAACCCAAGCATTGATGGTTTTCCTTGTTTCTTCCGCAGACCGTTCAAAATCAACAGTTTGCAGCCTGGCTTGATACAATTTCTCAGAACAGTGTAAGTATTGCTGTAAAAGAAAGGATAGTCGCATAACACCAAAAAAGTAGTGTAATGAGAGTTACTGCTTAACTGGGTTTTCTTGTGCCTGAATCCAGGGAAAGCTTAACTGAGAGTGAAATCTGGCCCTTGAGCCAGTTCTTGCCCTGAGCGGCGTCCAGCTGCAGCTGGAACATGCCTACGTGACTGCTCACAGCCCATGACAGCTCACAGCGGCAGGAGTTTTTCCAGACAGAATCCTGGGATATCAGTATCTTCTGACACAGACCGAGACAATCTAATGAAACTAATGGGGAGCTTCTCAAGTCAGCTTCTCATGTCAGACGTAACCATCATTGTCTCAAGTCAACATCTATTTACAGTTACACCCAGATCCTGACAGCTCTGAGGGAGAGAAAAGAATGCGAGATGCCCACAGCTGTTAATCCCCTTACTTCAGGTCCTCTCCATAAACTTCTCTTTACGCCTCCAGGGCTATAGAAGGAAATACCTCTGAAATATCTGATACCAAGATGGGCCACACCAAGTTGCAAAAACTCTGATAATCCAAGTCTTGCTGAGTATAAGACGCGGCCTGCACCACGAAGAACATTAGGGATTCAAGGCTGCGTCTCGCTTCACCCCGCTGACACTGAGGGTGCCCTTGCCCAGTCGCTCGGTCGTGTCCAGCCCTTCGTGAGAACCATGGACTGCAGCACAGCAGGCTTCCCTGCCCTGCACCATCTCCAGAGGTCACCCAAACTCGTGTCCATCGCGCCAGTGTTGCCATCCAGCCGTCTCATCCTCTTCCCCTCCCACCTTGAATATTTCCCAGCATCAGGGTTCTTTCCAATGAGTCGGCTCTTCTCACCAGGTGGCCAAAGTATCGGAGCTTCAGCTTCAGTCCTTCCAGTGAATACTCAGGGCTGATTGACATCTGAGTCACATGGTCAAACCAAAGCTGTGCCACGGAGCCTAGATTCACCTCGGTCACTGCAGGATGATGTAGTGTTTAATGCACAGGAAGATGAGTTTAGACAGGGCTCAGATCTAGGCTTTGTCACTTCATGTCGTGTCCTCTGTAGAACCTGCTTCATGATTGCAGGACTGACAACAGCTTTATAACTGCATCTGACAGGGCTGTACGAGGGATATATGAGATGAAGCAGAACAACTGGCACGTAAGTGAAACTGTGTGTGTTAACACCATTGGAAAATGGCATCACTAGTGTTAGAATTTGGGAGCTAGAAAGAACGCAGTCTAATCCTCTCATTTCACAGGTGAAAGAGATTTGTCCAAAGTCATGCCTCAGTGGGAACAGCTTTTTGGCTCCCAGCTCAGAGTACTTTCCATTAACTCTCAATGTTCTGCCATTAAAGACCTTTGAAAAAGAGATGAGAAATATGCTCTGTTTTCTTTCTGGTTCCTAAGGGATAATTGTTACCAAATTTGCTTTGTGCGTCATCCATGACCTTACTCTTGGACAAATCGGCTATTTGCAGGAAGTTACGTGACATTTCACAACCTTAAATAGGAGTTTGGTAAAAACCATTTCCTGAGACTCTATCTCCGCTCAAGTGTAATCTCTTGAAGATGAACATCATGTGATACTTCCTATCCTTCATTTTATTTTATGATGTGAGACTCAGAGGTGCCAAGAAAGCTGTCGACCCTGTGCCAAAGGGACTTACCTCGTGGAACGCCATCGCCTTTGTCCCGTAGAGTCTGTTGGCAATGCTGAGGGTATAGTTAGAGTCTGGCCGATTGATCTGGGAGAAAAGGACTCCTAACTCTGAGTGAATCCTTCCAGCTTGGTTGCACTGAAGCACCAGTAAATAAAGAATGGAGTATTAAATTGCTTGATTTCTTGCCATTTAACAATGTGAAAGCAATAACCAGACAGCAAGACGTTTGCCTCTGAATAGAAGGGCAGTGAATACGAACAAAGCAAGAGCTGGCAAGCCGAAAGCCTTCTCCTTCTCCAGATTTCCTCTCCCACAGTAACCTCAGCACTCTGGGACTTTGGCTACAGACCGCGTGCAGAATTGCAAACTACCACAAACACACATGGACTAGCCGGCTCTCGAGGTTTAATCCAAACCAGACACTCTAATGAAGAGATCCTGGGGGGGCTCTCAGAGCGCTGATCCAAGCTTGACTGTTGCCTTTGTACCTAAAGAATCATTTCCTTCTCTATCTATCATGCTCCTTTCAATGTCTCCATTTTCTCTGTGATCATTTAATCAAATGCTGAGCTCTTTATTGAACGGACCTGACACACCCATCTGTCCATCACAGAAGCAATTCATTTAAGTGTGTGGCTTTTTTAAATTTATTTCTTTTCTAACTGAAGGGTGGTTGCTTACTGAATTTGCTGCTTTCCGTCAGACCTCAGCATGAACCCGCCACAGGTACACATGTCCCCTCCCTCCTGACGCTCCCTCTGCCCCTCCCCATCCCCCCTCTAGGCTGGCGCAGAGCCCCTGTCTGAGTTCCCCGGGACATCAGCAAATTCCCGTTGGCTATCTGCTTTGCACGTGGTCGTGTAAGTTTCCACGTTGCTCTCTCCACACCTCTCACCCCCTCCTCCCCTCTCCCCATGGCTTTGATGAATCTGAATTCATGGAAACTGTAGGCTTTATGCCTATATTGCCCAAAGTGAATGTTCCCAAACCATGGGCTCTAATCTCCTAACAATAAGGGTTCCGTGAGGCAAGTACTCCATGGCTGTAGACATTTATCTCTTTCCTCAATCAATCACAATCAAGCATATATGTGGCAGTTCTATTTGATTCTGATGTCAAAAGGCACCTTTTCTTAGAGCAGAGACCACAGTCCTGGAGCACGCGGGTTGGATGACATCAGGCCCTGTTTTCCTGTCATAGAGTTAAAAGGTAAAGCACCGGGTCCTTTCTCAGTCCCCTCATTGGACTGAAGACCCGACCCTGCATAGAAAAGCCCGGCAGACTCACCTGGGGCACCGTCCACAAGGGAACAGAGAGCCGAACGAGGGTGACAAACTCAGGGCTTCCCTGCGGTTGTCGCTATCATTGCGTTAACCCTATTGGCCAGTCGCCCTCGGAGGATTAAAGGAGGAGACCGAGGGTCCCCACCCGCGCGCTCACGAATCAGCACAGGGCTCTGCCGCCCGACGCCTGGCTGCACTCTCTCTTTTATCAGAGGGCATGTGACAGCCCAGCGGGAAACTGTCCTACCTGAGCCGAGTCCCTGGGCTCTGGTCCTGGCGGCCCCGCAGTGCGCTGAAAGTGAAGCACCTAGAAAAAGGTGAGATGGATCGGCATCGGGAGCAACGCACAGTCTCTAGAGGCTAACGGTTGCCAGGTTTCCACTTCAGATAAAGACCTAGTAAGAACTAATGTGTAATGATGTCACATTCCAAATCCTGAACTAAGCCTTTGCGTATCTTACTTAAGCCTCCCGGCAACTTTTAGAGCAGACACCGTTACCCTCACTCTCTGTTAGGGAGGCGGGGTTCATGTGGTTGATCCACTTGGCCGGACCCGCAGGGCCTGTCTGGCCCCAGGCCCGGAGCGCCGGCTCACAGACCCCTCGGCCCCTCCGCCTCTGTCGCCAGGCAGGCACTGACGGCTCCTCCGGGGCTCCGCAAATGCCGCGTAGTTTCCCACTAAGCTATTTATTTAAATGCAAGAAAACCCTAAAAGTGCATCAAAATATGGAAAAAGGGCAAACAATAATAAGATGTGCAAATACCCTGGGAGTTGTTAAGTGATATCTTTCTAGACTTCTCACAGCAAAAAAAAAAAAAAAAGCTCCTCTGTCCATGGAGTTTTCCAGGCAAGAATACTGGAGTGGATTGCCATTTCCTCCTCCAGGGGATCCTCTCTGACCCAGGGATTGAATCTGCACCTCTTGCGTCTCCTGCCTTCGAAGGCAATCTTCACTGTTAGTGCCACCTGGGAAGCCACATATACGTATACATGTATACACACGTGTGAAGGTACATGTTCGTGTGTGTAGCGGGAAACCACTGCATACGTCACAGCTATGTCACCCGTTCTCTCCTACTTTCAGTTCAGTCTCTGTTTTCCCATCTGTAAAATGGGGATAACAATTCCTGTCCCTAACACACAGGGCTTCAAATGCATAAATGAGCACTATAAAACACTAGATAACTTTTAAACAGTCTCTTTTTTTCCTGAATTTGGTCATTTTTTTAAACTCCATTATTTTCTCATTTGGAATATAATTATTCTACAGCACTGTGTTAGTTTCTGATAGAGACTCATTTTATTGTAAATTAAAATTGTAGAGGGCAAGAGTCACACCATATATGTGTTCCCTGGCATGTTTAAGTCGCTGTAAGGATAGACTATGAATGCAAAGTTCACTCATTTACGTGTGAAAGCGCTGACGTCAAGAAAGAGAGTGAGCGTGGCGCGCACTGCGATACTTGCATCGTGACGCATAGCATCACCTGGGCTATTGGAAGCAAGAAGTATGCTTTGCCCACACGTGGTTCTTCTTCCCAAGACAGCAGTGTTCTCTGGGTGTAGAGGTGTGAGTCGTCCTGAGGAAGACCCCAGGCCACCCAGGGCTCCAGCTGTGCCCAGTACCTTCTCCATCTGCTCTGCGCTGTTCCCTCTGGCTCCCAGGAGGATCATACTAAGAGCATAAAGAAGACTCAGCGGGGAGAAGAAGACATTGTCTCCTGCGTGGTTAGAGTTCAGCTCCTTGAACACATCCAGACAAAATTCAACGTTTGCTGTGCTGAGGGAATCCATTGCAGGCAAAGCCCTACCAGAGAATGGAAGGGAAAAAAAATATCTCAGACATACCTGGAGGCAAAGCTAATATCGAGCATTCAGTTATGACATTCCGTGAATGTAAGCATCTGAGCCCACTGCTTCATGAAAGGTTACAGCCTGTTGTCACACTTTCTGAGGAGCTAATAAATGCTAGAGTGGGGGAGGGGCCTTCACAGTAGTTTTTTATTCTCACGAAGAGAAGATTTATTGTTCTCTTCAACCAGTACTTCAAAGCTCTCTCTGTCATTTGTGTACATTTAAAAGTGACGGCTAATTTTTCTGGAGCAAAAGCGCAGAAGAAACGGGATCCCTTGGCTCTTATTTTCCATGCTTTAAGGACTCTCCTTGTCCTGGAATTTGTACCGAAAAGTCCTTGAGCTACACAGCCCAGCCAAAAGAGATCCTTCCCAGCTGTTCCCGTCTTCACAGTCTCCATCCTGTCACTCCTGCACAAGCAAGTGGAGCAAACTTGGCTAACGCTCTCTGCACACTTCACCTCCTTGGTGAACCTTATTTCCGGTCTCCTCCCCAGAAGGGGATCCTAGCAGATAGGCCAGGCTATCTGAAGGCGGCCAAAGCCCAAGCCCCACGTGACATCAGGAAAAATGGAGGAAAGGAGGAGAAGTTGAGAGGAAAGAAAAGATGCTGGAAATGAGTGTTCCCTAAGGACAGCGGCACATCAGGAAGGAGCCCCCAAACACCTGCTGAGCACCGCCAATGCAGAGACAGCCGAGCTTCACTCTGCGCCTCAGGGATGCCTCGCTTTCTGGGCCCCCAATGCCAGCAAACACTTTCTTCCTTTAACTTCCTGCCCATCCTTCTCTCTCGCCCATCACCGGCTCCTCCGGCCACGCCTTTTTCAGGATTCTTCACATTCTCAGCCTCTGCACACAGCAGCACGTCAGGATGCAAATCTCTGCCTTCCGTATTGTTCCAGTTCAGTTGCTCAGTCACGTCTGACTCTGCAACTCCATGAACTGTAGCCCGCCAGGCTCTTCTGTCTGTGGGATTCTGCAGGCAGCAATACTGGAGTGGGTTGCCATTTTCTCCTCCAGGGGATCTTCCCAAACCAAGGATCTCGCCAGCATGTCCTGCACTGCAGGCAGACTCTTTAGCACTGAGTCACCAGGTAAGCACCCCCTCCCAGCCTAGCACTGCATTTTTTAATATATTTACCACATATATTATAATCTGTGTGTTATGCATTATACATGCATGACTTTAGGTAAATATAAGCAACGCTTATGTTTGTTCATATAAATAGAACACGTATACGTCCTATGCACGTATCTATTGCCTAACCTGCTTGCTAGAGTACAATCTCCATTAAAGCAAGGAGTTTGCTTCTTATGCTTTATTCCAGCACCAGTCCTGACCAATTCACTAAATATCTATGATACACAGATGTACACAGAATACTGAGGAAGCTCAGTGGGGATAGAACTAACCCAAGAGTCCCAGGAAGACTTCCTGGAGGAGGCAATGTCCTACCCTCCTTGACTAATGAAACAAGCCACCCAGGTATACACATAAAGGAAGATCATTACTGACAGAAGGCAAAACATGAGCAGGGACTCAAAATCCTGAAAGAGAAATTTGTATCATGTGACTGCAATGAAGGAGGCCAAAGGTGGCAGCTGGCAGGGCCAGAGAACGGGCAGAAATGTCCCGGAGGCCTTGCACACCCCACTGAGGAGAGATCAGAGGGAGCCCGAGGGCTCACGGAGTCAGGGCTCCAGGCTGCCTGCTCGGAGCTCATGTCGGCTTTGGGAGCTCTCACTCTCGGTCTCCTGACTTCAGTTCTCTTCTCAGAGGTCTCCTGCCCTCCCTTTCCCAAGCTGCTCTAACAGCCACCACTGAAACTCTCACCCACAGTCACTCCAGCAAGCATGTCTCCCCTCTTTCAGACACCTTCAAATTCTCCCCACATAGCACATTTTTTAAAAATGTTAATCGCCTGCTGTTCAGTCCTTCCCTTCCATCCCCCATTCTGTGCTGAGAGATGGATTTCAAGGTGTAGTCTTCATGTAGAATGTCCTTCAGAAAAGGCTTCCCACTTCTCAAGAATAAGCCGTGATTGGTTTAAGCCAATTGAGGCATTCTGTATCCGACATCAGTGAAAAAAAACATCAAGTGTTAGGTCGCTCAGTTGTGTCCGACTCTTTGCGATCCCGAGGACTGCAGCTGCTCCATCCACAGGATTCTCCAGGCAACAGCACTGCAGTGAGTGGCCAGTCCTTCCCCAGGGCATCTTCCCTGTCCAGGGGTCAGACCCACATCCTCTGCATCGCAGGCAGAGTCTTCACCATCTGAGCCACCAGGGAAGCCCTGACTGGTAAAAACTTTCACTTATAAGAATAAGATCTAATGTACAGCATGGTGACAATGGTGAAGTGCTCATACGTTGCTGAGAATAGATCTTGAGCTTGTTCGTCATACACCAAAGAAAGGTTTAACTGTGAGGTGCATGCGTGCATGCTAAGTCACTTCAGTTGTGCCTGACTCTTTGCAACCCTATGGGCTGCAGCCCACCAGGTTCCTCTGCCCGCGGATTCTCCAGGCAAGAATACTGAGTGGGTTGCCATGCCCTCCTCCACGGCATCTTCCTGACCCAGGGATCTAACTCACATCTCCTGCCTCTCCTGCACCGGCAGGCAGATTCTTTACTGTTAGCACCACCGGGGAAGACCCATCACTACATGTTAAACATATACAGTTATTCTTGTCAGTCATCCCTCAATAAAGTTGGAGGGGGCAGAAATAAATGAATAAAATCTTAAAAATCAGAAGGCGTGGCAAACCTTGCCAGTAAGACAGCCGACTTTGCTGCGAGACTTCTGGAAAATTCCTTCTGATAAGAAGAGACTCTCAGAAGGAAACCAACCCTCTTCTTCGTTTTAGGGTTGTTTTGCCTTCGTGTGGCCACGGATGCAGCAGTTATCTGCAACCAGGCCAGGGTGTCAGAGAGCACGATGGAAAGAGTCTGAGTCTCTGATGACGCCCCTTTGAGTGGATGCACGAACCCACCCGGACCTGCCCTACCTTCGGACTTTTTTGTCCTGTAAGATGGTAACTTTTCCTTATTGTTCAAGCCATCTTAGTTGAGTCTTCTGTTTCTTGCAGCTAGAGGCATCTCAACTCTCTTTAGGAATTGCTTTACACATTCTTGTCCACGTGGACCAATTAGACCACTGACCTCACGTGCATGCTTTTCTACAGCGTTTCTTTCATTAGTCCCACAGGGAGCTGGAACGATTTCATTCTCCTGTCTCATCTTCTAGACCAGTGGTTCCCAGCCTTTCTGGCAGCTGGCATTCTGGCTAATGCCAGGGACTGGTTTCATGGAGGACAATTTTTCCACAGACCTGGGTGGGTGGTGCGGTTCCAGGATGATTCAAGCACATTCACTGTGCACTTTATTCTGATTATTATTACATCGGCTCCACCTCAGGTCACCAGGCATTAGGTCTGGAGGTTGGGACCCCTGTTCTAGATTACAGCTGGCCCCTCTTTTGGAATCCGAGTCTAGGCTTATATTCTCCAGGCTGTTGAGGCAGGTGGCCGAGCTGCACCTGCACCTGTGTGTATTTATTTTAGTTACTAACTTGCCTTGTTTGCCACCCATACCCACCTGAGCTGAGCTCTCTGGAAGTGCGTTCTCTGGCTGCTGATTCAGGCGGCGTATAGAGCTTCACACTAACACAGCACTTCACACACCGGCAGCCAAACAGAGCCAAGGGCCAAAGCCTCAGAACTGGGGCAGGGAGGAGAGTGCATGGCTTAGCATTAATCAGGCAGAGAGAGGCTGAAGGCAAGTGTGTCACTCGTGGACTTTCAAAATAATGGCCCAAGACATTTATGTGATTAAAAAGATGACCGCACATCCCTGTCATCGAAACTCATTGTCCTAAAATAATCATTAATGTTGCGTGTTCCAATCATCAGACCACCCAGCTTGGTTTCATGGAGTCTGACAGTTACGTAAGACCAAGCCTGGACCATACCCTTCTCTGCTCTTTCCAGTTTTTTGAAGCTGTAACTCAAAGGTTTGGGTGATCTTACCTAACGAAAATACTAGTTCGTGCCTTTAACAAGATGCCGTTCCACAGGTTAATTTCAGTACAACGCTCTGTAACATGGCTGATGATAACAGTATCTCTGGAAGCTCTTTGTTTAATTACTTTAATAACATTTCAGTAACGAAAGCACATTCCATAATGAAGCATGTCCAAGCCAGACGCACTTCATCAGGCGTTCTGGCTAATGCCAGGTTCTGGGGTGCAGTTTCTGACTTATAAGCAAATATGAGTTTATGCTTCTTAAATCTTCGTCCTATTTCAATTAGAAAACAACCTGCCTGCAGAGCATTGCTGCTGCCGCCCAGCAGCTACTGGAACACCAGCGAGAGTTTGGAAAATGCCGTCAGTACTTACTGTGCTGTTTTTGCAGTTGTTCAGTTGCTAAGTTGTGTCCGACCATTTGTAACTCCATGGACTGCAGCCCACCAGGCTCCTCCCTCCATGGGTTTCCCAGGCAAGAGTACTGGGGTGGGTTACCATTTCCTGCTCCAGGGAACTTTCCTGGACCAGGGATTGGACCTGCGCCTCCTACACTGGTCGGCCGCCTCTTTACCACCGAGCCCCAGCGAAGCCCTTTTTGCGTACAGGCACCTTCCTTTCATTAAATGCTTCATGTGCTTGTGTCTGCTTTTTACTCATAAGCATAAGAAACTGAGGTGGTCGCATCTCTCCGTTCTTAGCATGAGCCATCACTGGGCTGCAGAGGCCACCTCTCCTTGGCTTATTACCTTCAACCCAAAGATCCCCTTTCACCTCCATCCCTATAGAAGACCAAACTTGTTTGAAAGCATGTTCTGCTATTTACGCATTCATGTATGATACTGATTTCTTTATATGTGCATTTTTTATTCTCACAAGCAAGCTTGTGTTGGTTTTTACTCAGTGTTATTTTTCAGATCCACCTGTGGGGACTTCCTCGGTGTCCAGTGGCCAAGACTCCAGGCTCCCAGCGCAGTCAGCAGGCAAGTCTGAAAGACGATCACGGAACTAGACCCTTATGCCTCAACTAAGAGCTTGCCTGTAGCAAATGAAAGATCCCACGTGCTGCAACTGAGACCTGTGCAGCCAGATCAGTGAATATTTTCAAAAAGATTCATCCATGTTACTCTGAAAACATAAGCTGTCTCTTCTGGGCAGCTGTGCTTTTATGCTTTCACCACCTTGGTGTGTCCGCCCCTCAGGGACAGACACCCAGTGGCCTCCTAATCTACACCATCACAAACACTGCTGGGGCATCGCCTCCTGCACACTCTCCTAACCACCTGGGCGGGAACTTCTTTGTAAAGGAAGGAGCTGGATCACAGGGCTCAGGTATGTGTAAATCACCACAGACACATTACTCAGACTCTGTCTTGCAGAATGGGTCATGTTACCCTGGTGTTGCAGATGAGACAGTGAGGACTTGGGAATTCACACTCTACCACCATGTAAATATGGGTCCATGTCTTCTGAAGCCTATGCTTTTTCCACACGCTGTCATATGCTATTCATATTAGCATTTCTGTGTGTGTGTGTGTGTGTGTGTGTGCACATGCATGCTTCAGTTGTGTCTGACTCTTTGCGACCCCATGGACTGCAGTCCACCAGGCTCCTCTGTCCATGAGGATTCTCCGGGCAAGAACACTGGAGTCGGCTGCCATGCCCTCCTCCAGGGGATCTTCCTGATCCAGGGATCGAACCTGCATCTCTTATGTACCCTGCATTGGCAGCCAGGTTTCTTACCGCTACAGCCATCTGGGAGGCCCCTCTGCGAACTTTTACTTGAGATGAGATGATCTTATTTTTATTGCACTATGGTTATTATAAAATAGGGATGATTATTATCCCTATTTTATAATGATAGCATTCTACCAGAAAAATTATGAAATTTGTCCAAGATGTAAAGCATTAATAGGCTTAATCTGATAGTTAATGAAACAGTATTATTTACCTTACTTCCCAGTTAGATTTTATCGTTTTTCAAACATTTAGAGCACAGAACCAAGAAGGAAAACTTCAGGCTCAAGTTGATTCTGTACTCTAAAAATATTAGGAATATGTAATTTAAATTAATTAATGAGCCATGGTATTTGTTTATTTGCAAGACTGAGTTTTAACTGTTGTTAACCCAGCACTTGAGAATTCTACTTCCTCCATTTATTTTCCAAAATTCCGCCTTTCTAGCTGTTCGAAGAGTTCTTTCACAACAAAGTCTCTGTGTTAATCTTACATTCAACTGATTTTATGCGGTCATCTTAACTGAACAATTTCCTCTACATCTGGTGACCGTGTGAACACAAGTACTCATGGATGAGCTCACAGAGTCTGTTCATTGCACAGGCTAGTCTTCATCACTAGATTTAACATTTACCGAGAGCAGGGAAAATTTACCTGGAAATTATCAGTGTCTTGCACAGTCACCCAGGAATCAATATGTATTAGCAACAGGGACATTACATACATTTTACAGTTTCTGGTCTCATTAATATTACCCAGTCAGTTTCAGGATAAAGGAACCCGTGGAACACAGAAGCTCCAAGGCACATGGATCCCACCAAAGATATAAGCTACAGTCCATGGAGTCACAAAGAGTCATACACGACCGAGAGACCACACAGACACACACACACAGGGAAGACGCCACCCAGGCAGCAAGGGCAAGTTGGAAGTGTCCTTAGTGGTAGGACTTCAAATTAAACCTCAAAGACAAAGAACTGCAGACATTTTCTTTTAGTGCACCTCTCTATCTGCTTTTAGGATTAAAAAAAAAATCCCTCCCAAGCAGTAGAGATGTGTCATCTGGAAGCTGTCACGGGGAAAATGAAAAGACAGAAAAATAAAAGGATGCGCAAGGCTGCAGCTCTTCTAGGTTGAGAAAGGGAGGCTTTTGTTCAGGAAACAGGAGGAGAGAACATGCCTTAAAAGGGAGCATTATTGCTGCTGGGTCGCTAACTCGTGTCCGACTCTGTGACCTCACGACTGTGGCCCACCAGGCACCTCTGTCCACGGGATTCTCCCAGACAAGAACGCTGGAGTGGGCTGCCGTTTCCTCCTCCAGGGGATCTTCCAGACCCAGGAATGGAAGCTGCGTTTCCTGCATTGGCAGACAGATTCAGCCGCCAGGGAAGCCCCTTAGAAGGGGATACTGACAACCAAGAGATCACAAGACTCGGAGTCGGGGTTTGTCCCTCTGGGGGACACACATCTCCCAGGGTGGCTAAGACACCAAGTGCTTCAAACTGGAGCAGGGCCCGGCTAAATTCTTAACCGTTTCACACAACAGCTTTTCTAGTGCCTCCTCTCCTGCCCTAAATCAGGGCTAATCTTTTGCTCTCAGGCTCTGTCCTTCAAACTTTGTAAATTTCACAACGTGCTTGTTGATCCTAGAAGTAGTAGGAACTTCAGAATGGCCACGCCATCACACAGACACAAACCATGAGACTTTACATTCGTCTACAGAATGCACTTTTACCTTAAGAGACTAATGTTAAAGCCCCAAGAAGAAATTTAGACCCAGAAAACTAAAAGGATCCTTCCCCACACAGAAAGTTTTTACTAAGGCATTTCCAGTGAAGCTAAGATCCTCTGAGGAGCTAAGAAGCACTTCGTCACATGGAGCCGGCAGCTGCGCATGGCCAGCTGTGTTCTGAATAAACGTTATTAGGGGGTTTATAAAAAATATCCACAGAGTGCTGTTTCGCTGAACGAATCAGAAATCTGAAATCAGTTTCTCCTGCCTCAGAGACTTAAAAATGCGCGCTATCGGTGACATTCAGGCCAGCTAAGGTCCGTATGGACAAAAACCACCCTCATTAGAGAGTAAGTTTCCCCTCATTTGGCTTCATGGCAACTCTGTTCAAATGCTGTCGTTTGCTGCCTTTATCTGTTCCCCTTTGACAAGAAGCACAGCTGAAATGATAAAGCACAAAGCTACTTCCCTTTACCTTTGTTGTTTTTCGGTGGTGAAGTGGACAGTCAGGCAGGAGATATGCAAGCTGCGGCTCTGAAGAGGAAATATAAGCCTTTACGTTCTGCCCCTCCCTTTCCCTGTGTGCTGTTAGTGATTCAACTCCACCTGCCGGCCGGATAGGACGGCTCTGAGGAGGAAATCCTTCTGAGAGGCTCCAGAGCTGCTCTGGGGGTCCCTCAGGAAGGACGGCTGGGGGAAATCCTTCTGAAAGACCCCAGAGCTCTCAGAAGGGCCACCAGCCCGAGGCGTCGCTCCCGACTCTGGGGAAGCGTGCGAGTCAACCTCCCTCCGCTTTGCTAATGGGGAAGCACTGTCGAGCCTGACCTCTGTTCAAGAGGATAAGCTGTCTTTCTCAAAAGAATAACCTGAACCCATTCAAGGCCATGGTGCCATATTCAGCACGGGAAGGATAGCTGGAGTCAGGAGCATGCCCAGAGCTACTCCGGGGAAGCTCTCCAGCCGTGAACAAAGCTGCCTGACCTGAGGCACGCTCATCCTGAGAGCTCCTGAGCTCTCTTGCAGAAGCAATCTGCTGGCAGGCAATCCCTGTCCCATAAAAAGAACACAAGAATGAGCTCAAGCAAGAGTTATTCTGTGGCTTTCCTTTAAAAGCTTGCTAGGAGCCGCAAGCCACCCCACCTCCGGTGAGTTAGGAGGTGTGATCCAGCGCCGTGTAAGAGAGACTAGAGATGACGGATGAAAACTGGAGACAAAAAACAACGTTTGGGATGCACACTCACCAGGATCAGCGCCTTGCGTGAGGCCACTTCCCCCAGGCTCCTCGGCCAGCGACACCCAGGCTGACGCCGACGCCACTGCCCGGAGTGGGCAGGGGAGCCGAGCTGCACCACACGCGACGCGGGAGCGCTCTTCACGGAGCTTTTCTCTCCATCCTCAGTGTGCAACACGTCCTCTCTCAGTCAAAATTACACCCTCTACAGACACAGAGCAAGAAAGTTAGGCTTGAAATTATGCCCCTACTCCCCTGTCCCCATGCGATTCTCTGAAAATACTTGTACACAACCATTTGCACAGAATTAAAGAGTCCAAACCTGCCCCATCTTTCCCTGCTCAGAGAAAATGCTTTCTGACGGGCACCCCTTTCCATGCGGAGTTTCTGTCATTTGGAATCGTCATATCCAACGTTAAGGCTGATTCTCCACCCTCTCATCTTGCTCTGATCTATTTTTCTTGTTGTCGAAATTTAGTTGAACTCCTATGTTGTGGTAGTTTGAGGGCTACAGCGAAGTGACTCAGATTTTATACATGTACATATATATATTCTTTCTTCAGATTATTTTTCATTATAGGTTATTACAAGGAGGAAATGGCAACTCATTCCAGTATTCTTGCCTGAAAACGCCACTGAGAGAGGAGTCTGGTGGGTTACAGCCCACAGGGTCACAAAGAGTAGCCATGACTGGATACACAACAACAGGTTATCATAAAATGCTGAATAAAGGTCCCTGTGACTATCGCCTGAACTTTTTAAATAGTTCAAGGAAGAACCTGGAGGCAACTAGGAAGGCCCAAGTGATCTTAGCGGGAGCTGCTTGGACGTGTTCTGAGTGCAGAATCTGGGGTGTGACACTTGGCAGAGCATCTCGCAGAAGAGCCCTCGCTTCGGGTGGAGCTGTGACGTAAGACGATGATGGAGGAGGCAGAGCTGACGAGGTCTTACGTCGGCAACTGCAGCCTATTTGGATGGTGTGTGTCAGAACCTTCCTCCCTGCCTCCCTTCCCGGAGGAAGGAGGCCAGGAGAGCAGCTGCACGAGCCAGGACCCCTCCTGTGGCTTCGGCGGGACGACCGGTGAAGGGCGAGTGCGGGCACAGAACTGAGAAGCCGAAGAGCTGAGAGCCTCCGGAGGGACGAGACCACACTAGGACGGGAAATGGGCAAACGGGAGCCGGTTCAGACTGAGTTAGTTGCTCTTAGCCCCCAGCAGGTGCCACAGGGAGCGGGGACCAGCCACCTCCACAGGGCCCTGTTTGGCTTCCGACCCACACAATCACGAACAAATAAAACGGCTCTTTTAAGATGCTTAGTTCTGCATCATTTGCTGTGTGTGTGTAAGTCACTCAGTTGTGTCCAATTCGTTGCAGCCCCCTGGACTGTAGCCTGCCAGGCTCCTCTGTCCATGGAGTTCTCCAAGCAAGAATGCTGGAGTGGGTTGCCATTTCCTCCTCCAGGGGATCTTCCTGATCCAGGGATAGAACCTACATCTTCTGTGTCTCCTGCATCAGCAAGCAGGCTCTTTACCACTGAGCCACTTGGGAAGCCCTGCATCATTTGCTACTTGGCAACAGAGAAGTGAAAGGACCAAACAAATCAAAAGCGACCAGAGGGAAGCAGATGCACTCCTGCTTCTCTTCCCCATCGCGTCTGGCTCTGTGCACGCGGCGGATATCACATAATCGATTCATGAGACACCAGACCCTGTGTGAGCACAGCGCCCTCAGGTTCTGGCCTCTGCCAGGATCTCGGCTGCAGTCCTTAGGGGAGATGCACCCAGTTCAATTATCACCATAAAACTCTTTCACCTGTAGCTTTGCACCCAGTTCGATTATCACCATACAATTCTTTCACCTGTAGCTTTGCACCCAGTTCGCTTATCACCATAAAATTCTCTCACCTGTAGCTTTACGAGCAGAGTCGAGGATTAGCTGGTTCCCTTCTGTGGCCTGAGCATGTCAGCTGGCAAACATATACAGCAGCGGAGGAGGCGAGATGGTGGTTCCCAACCTTCCTTTCTAACTCTTCTTCCTCAGAAATTTGTCAAAAGCCTTACTTGACTATTCAGCTAATATTTATGGGATCCTATGGACAGAAGAGCCTGGTGGGCTACAGTCCATGGGGTCACAGAAGAGTTGGACACAACCTGGTGACTAGACGCTGCCGCCTAGGCGCCAGCTCTGCTCTGGGCGGCTGCGGGGAGTGACCCCTCCCCCTGGGTCCCCTGCTGTCTCAGGCGCCTTTTCTGGCCACATTGACCTTGAGACTCCCGGGTTTTGCTTCTGTCCCTCTGCCCTCGACATTCTTGTTACAAAGATAAATAAACAGTAACAGAGGCACCCGTGTCGCTTATTAACTATCAGAGATTCTGAGTTTCCAACTGTCTTTCGGATCTTCAGTGCACCCTCTTCATCAGCTACAGAGATGAGGGGCTTCCCCCACTCGCCAATGTCTGCCACTGGTTATCCTTTGTCCGAGAGAACAGCTCTCCATCTACAGGCCCCACAGCTTGTGTGGGGACCTGTGTCTTTCAGCCAGCTGTCGCTCGCTGGAGTGGGGGAACACTGGGTCTGAAGTGAAACGGAACTTGTGCGTGTGTCGTCAATCAGTCGAGTCCGACTCTGCGACCCCACGGACTGTAGCCCACCGGGCTCCTCTGTCCGTGAGATTCTCCAGGCAAGAGTACTGGAGGAGGTTGCCATTTCCTCCTCCAGGGGGTCTTCCCGACCCAGGGGTGGAGCCCACGTCTCCTGGGCTTCCAGCGTCTCCCGCGCTGGCAGCCGGATTCACTGCCTCCTGAGCCGCCTGGCCGGAGCACTGATGGTGCGACATCTACAGCCCCGAGGGGCCCCGGCACACCCTCCCTGACAGCCCGGGGCCCTGAATTTGCTCCAGTTCCACTCACCCGGGTTGATCTGCTTCCTGTGTTTCTCAGCCTTTCAGCAAATCGCCTCCAAGCCAGCCTGGCACCAACCTCTGGGTTTCCACTTTCCTTAGAGACTGCAGTCTACAGGGTCTGTGTTACTGCATGGGGAGACAGAGTTCAGCTTCTCAGAGAGAGGCTCACCCAGGAAATACGCGGCCAGACAGGTGGGAGCTACCGGACAGCAGCCACGCTGTGGGCTCCAGGTTTCCAGCCTGTGCGTGGAGTGCCACTGACAGCAGGAAACAGTGAATGTTCTGTGCGCCTATTATCTGAGGTTTGTGTTTACAACAGAGTCTTATTTGGAGAGTTTAAAAGAAAAGAAACTTTTCCAGGGCTAAGATCCAAAAGGGAGCATCTGGGGCAGGAGAAGCCGTTTTTAGATGAGAGGGTGGGAGCTGGCATACAAGTCACAGAGGAAGTGCAGGGTCACTGTGCAGTTTAATCAATGGACCCTTCGGGGGCTTCCCAGGTGCTTTGTTGGTGAAGAACCCACCAGTCAGCGCAGGAGACGCAGGCGACGTGGGTTCAGTTCCCGGGTTGGGAAGACCCCCTGGAGCAGGAAACGGCAACCCTCTCCATTATCCTTGCCTGGAGGGTCCCAAAGAGTTAGACACAACTGAAGCAGATTGGCACGTGCACACAGTCTTTCTTAAGAGAGATAAATATAGAATATTTATACATCCACTTGTAAAATAAAAAAAGATTCAAAACAGAACACTAGATTTAATAAGCATAAGTATGGGTTTTAGAAAAGGCAGAGGAACCAGAGATCAAATCGCCAACATCTGCTGGATCATGGAAAAAGCAAGAGAGTTCCAGAAAAACATCTATTTCTGCTTTATTGACTATGCCAAAGCCTTTGACTGTGTGGATCACAATAAACTGTGGAAAATTCTGAAAGAGAA
The DNA here is from genome assembly GCA_006410935.1 of Redunca redunca. Taxonomy (NCBI): domain Eukaryota; kingdom Metazoa; phylum Chordata; class Mammalia; order Artiodactyla; family Bovidae; genus Redunca; species Redunca redunca. The sequence continues at coordinate 187,640 of SJYQ01104703.1, read as the reverse complement.
GGGAATACCAGACCACCTGACCTGCCTCTTGAGAAATCTGTATGCAGGTCAGGAAGCAGCACTTAGAACTGGACATGGAACAACAAACTGGTTCCAAATAGGAAAAGGAGTCCATCAAGGCTATATATTGTCACCCTGCTTATTTAACTTATATGCAGAGTACATCATGAGAAACGCTGGGCTGGAGGAAGCACAAGCTGGAATCAAGATTGCTGGGAGAAATATCAGTAACCTCAGATATGTAGATGACA
>SJYQ01104703.1:98158-185520 GCA_006410935.1 Redunca redunca | reverse complement strand
CCCTAAACAGCGCCCCCAGATTCCCTAAACAGCGCTCCCAGCTCCCCTAAACAGGGCTACCAGCTCCCTAAACAGCGCCCCCAGATTCCCTAAACAGCGCCCCCAGATTCCCTAAACAGCGCTCCCAGCTCCCCTAAACAGGGCTACCAGCTCCCTAAACAGCGCCCCCAGATTCCCTAAACAGCGCTCCCAGCTCCCTAAACAGGGCTCCCAGCTCCTTAAACAGCGCCCCCAGATCCCCTAAACAGCGCTCCCAGCTCCCCTAAACAGCGCTCCCAGATTCCCTAACAGCGCTCCCAGCTTCTCTAGGCAGCCTCACAGAAAACCAGTGCCACCCTCTGCAATGCTAAGTCTAGCCACAGGCTATGTCTTCATCCAGAAAGTTACTTATTCACATCATTGAATGGGTGCTTATTGGAAGAAATTTCCAAATAAGTGGTTGAGTAACATGGGTGGGAGAGTCTCTCCTTTTCACATTTTATCTTGTACGGGACCTCAGACAAAACTGGTACTGAGGAGCATACAGAAAATATTTGTTTAACTAGTGATGCTGAATCAAATGAACCAATAAATAATTAATGTACAAATGACTGAGGTTTGCTTATGATGTCAGCAGAGATACCAGAACGGGTTTCTATGTCCAGTCATCCCTGAATCCAACTGCCCCAACAGTTGGGAGGAATTTATGGAGGAAACTTGGCTCATCATTCTAATTTAACTAATGTGAAAAGGATGGATTTCAGCTTGTACATATGAGAGTTGGCTGACACCTCAAAGTTCACTGAGGACAAACTGCTCCTCTTACGCAAGACAAGCCAGGGAAGCTTAGATCCTGTGTGTTTGGTTAAGGGCTCACTGGGACTAGATTCGGCTTGCGGCCAGTCTCCACCCGGACCATCAGAACTCTTTACCTTGATATCTGAATCGTCCTTTCTTTTAGCTGCTGCCTGTGCCAACCAAATAAGTCCTGTACGAAATCCTGGGGGATATTCTTCTGCCTTTCTCAGTGAAATATATCAACATATTCCAAAACTTACAGCCTCTCCTTCTGGGGAGGAACCACCAAAGGGATACTCTAAAAGTTGCCCAGACAATGTCCCTGGTGGCCCAGTGGCTAAGACTCTGCTGCCCCAGTGCAGGGGCCGCGGTTCCATATGTGCTCAGGGAACTAGATCCCGCATGCCACAGCTGACAGTTCATATTCCACAACCAAGACCTGGTGCAGCCAGATAAAAAATAGTAATTTTAAAAGAGATGCTGCATAACCAGGCAGCATCTGCAAGGAAGATCCACCGAAACACGGGACCAGTCCTGTGGAGTAAGCTCCCTCCCCGTCGGTCAGAGACGCCTCAGAAACTTCTTCCGTCTAGTGGAACCAGGAGACCCTGCCTCAGAGAACTCCTTGAGCCCCTGCAGTGGCGCCGGTCATGACCAGTCACGACCAGTGGGACCCACACCTTCATCAGGCACCACACAGACCAAAGCAGCGCAGCAAACACTCTGACAGTGAAAGTTTCATGCAGCCACAACCCACAAAAATCTGATGCTAAGCGGATATGTTTTCTTCATCTCCTTTCCAGATTTTTCTCTTTTAGGGCCTGCAAACACAACCATTTTTGTGTGTTGATTCCGTAGTGCAGAAACTTCCTGCAGTTATTAAATTATTCGTTAGAGCCAGAAGATCTTTCGTGGCCTCTTTAGGGCTTTCTGCATATAAGATCATGCCACCTGTGTACAGAGACCATCTTGTTAATACTTCTTTCTTTCCAAGCTGAATGTCTTTTATTTCTTTTTCTTCCCTGACTACCCTAGCTAGAACTTTCAAAACTATGTGAGGAGAAGAGAAAAAGAAAGCGGCTGTTCTAAAGGCAGCCGCTTGAAGTCTCCACTCTGCAGTGAAGCGAGCTGTGGGCATTTCATGAATGCCTTTTATCGTGTTGAGGAAAGACCCTTCTATTTCTAATGTGCTAGATGCTCTTATCAATAACGCATTTTGAACTTGTCTGATGATTTTCTGGTAACTGGTGTGATCACGTAGTGGTTTTTCTCTCCATTCTTCGTTTCTGTACCCCTGGTGGTGGCAGTCTAGCCGTTAAGTCCTGTCCAGCTCTTGGTGACCCCGTGGACTGAAGCCCGCCAGGCTCCTTTGTCCATGGGATTTCCCAGGCAAGAGTCCTGAAGTGGGTGCCGCTTTATCCTCCAGGGGACTTTGCCGACCCAGGGATGGAACCTGGGTCCCCTGTCGACAGGCTGGTTTCTTACTGCTGCGCCACCTGGGAAGCCCCGACGTGCTACAGAAGCTGATTATTTCAACGTGTGATGTACCCTTGCATTCTAGAAATAAGTCATACTTGGTTGTGATACACAGATCTTTTAACAGGCCGCTGAATTCAGTCTGCCTTTATTTTGTAAGGACTTCTGTATCCGTATTTATGGGAGATACTGGAACGCAGCTTTCTTTTTTAGTGTCTGTTTAGCTTCAGTATCAGGGTAATGCTGCCTCTCTGGGATGAGTTAGGAAGTGCCGTCTCCTCTTTGATTTGTTTGAAGTGTGTGAGAAGGATTGGTGCTGTTTCCGAATGTCTGGTAGAATTCACCAGTGAAAGCCATTTAGCACAGGACTTTTCTTTTGGGAGAAACAATGAATTTTAGAGAACACGGAAGACCACACGCTTACATGATCAGATGGAGCATGATCCATCCACCACCCTGTCAGTTAAACATCATTCTCCCTCTCCTAATAACTTTAGGTAGCCCAGGGTGATCCCAAGCTGAGGTATACCGGAGGATCGTCAACCTCACACTTGCTTTAAAGAGGAAACACGTACGGGACGTCTGGGTCGGTCCAGAAGTCTTGTTCTGCCGAGTTGCTGTTGCTGACACTGCCACACGGTGTCGCTGGAGGTCTGGCCAGAAAGACACCGCACCTGGAAGCACACAGCCACTCGCGGGCCTGAACCTGGCCCCGTAGCAGAGACGTCCAAACCTTTTTGTTCAAGAACAGCTCAGAACTTCTGTTCCAACTCTCCCGCAGTTTTTAGTTGACATCTAAAATCTGTCCGTGCTGTGGATAATTCATGACCTGCTCTATTCTGTAGTGTTGCTGTTTCATAATAAAATTATCACGGCACGTTTTAAAACGCATCCAGTGGGGTCAGCCCTAAGACGCTCACTTCACCCATTTTCAGACACACGACGAGCCCGCAGCTTCTGATACGCTACAGTGTTCCTCCCTACAAGGAGACTGTGTTTCTACTCCACTTTCTCCAAAAAATTTTACCCTCGTTTTATATTTTAAAATCTTTTATTGATAACTTTGTCATCTTTGCTTCAAATGAAAATATTTATCATTTAAAATATGAAAGATTCGTATTTCCTATGATCATATTTCTCTACATTTCACAGGTCTCCTTTGGACTGAATTATCACTACACCTACCATTACCCTCCAGCTGGAAAAAGAATGATTAGAAATCCGATGAGTGATGACTAAAGCAGGAGGTAGTGCTCACCGGAAGAGCACGCTCACTCTTAGTGAGAGTCAGAGCGAAATTATCACATTTTAGTCTAAGGTGAAAATGCCAGCTACTAAAAATCCATTGGTTCTGCATCTAACATGGAATCCTGGGCTTTCTTAACAACAAGCCAGTGGAGCCATGTGACACTTTCAGAGACAAAGTGCGATGAGGGGCCCTTTCACAGGAGAGAAGACCCGTGACGCGACGCGGTGAGTTAGAGTTTATATACTAACTGAACGATGCGCACCGTATCTGAGAGCACACTTCATACATTTTATCCAGTGAGACTTAAACATGCACCATCCAGCAGGCACTCCAGCTGGTCTGGCATTTTCTCGTCGCTGACATCAAGGATCAGGAGCAGCAGCACACACAAGCTCACGGCAGAAAAGTCACGTTCAGTTTCGGGAGACGCTCCGCTCTGGTCTCCAGAGGAGCTCGAGCCTGGCCATGGTCAGAGCCTCGAAGAGGCTGACATTACTGAACGTATATCATTACTCCCACCATTCCCCATCTTAACTTATGTATATTCTTGATTGAGAACAAGTCAATATGAACTAAAATACCCACCCATCCTCCCCTTTTTTGGCCATTCCACATGAAAACCTAGTTCCCTGACCAGAGATTGAGCCTCTGATTTCTGCAGAGGAAGTGCTGAGTCTTAATAACCACTAGACAGGTGGGAAAGTCCCCAAACACTACCCTCCTAACGCCCCATACTTCACATGTTACAGGAAGCTGTATGAAAAGGGGGAAGGCAGAAGCCTGTGAGAGGGCCTGGGTGTCCTGATTAACCGGTGGGAGCTTTGTCTCTGTTGCTCCCAGGCGTTTCTCATCAGGAAGATCTGAGCGAGGTGACAAGGTCACTGTTCTCTTCTGAAATGTTGGCAGGCTGGGAAACTTGCCCCTGTGAACGCAGGAGACTCTCAGGTGGCTACGTCTGGAGACAGGACACAGGCCCTTGAGATGCCGAAAAGCTAGAGCAATAGCACATCCCGGTAGGCACCTCGAGATTTGCTCTAATGGAAAGACAGTTTTAGAAGATGTGTGGGCAAGGGGAAGGGCCCCACCAACAAATTCCTGTCTCACAGTTATGGGAAATGATGGGTTGTTTCCCCTCAAACTATTAAAGTGATTCATCTTGACTAATGAGATCATTATTTGTAGTGGGTGGAATCAGTTCAGTTCAGTTCAGTTCAGTCACTCAGTCGTATCTGACTCTTTGCGACCCCATGAATTGCAGCATGCCGGGTCCATTACCAACTCCCAGAGTTCACTCAGACTCACATCCATCGAGTCCGTGATGCCATCCAGCCATCTCATCCTCGGTTGTCCCCTTCTCCTCCTGCCCCCAATCCCTCCCAGCATCAGACTCTTTTCCAGTGAGTCAACTCTTCTCATGAGGTGGCCAAAGTACTGGAGTTTCAGCTTTAGCATCATTCCTTCCAATGAACACCCAGGACTGAGCTCCTTTGGGATGGACTGGTGGGATCTCCTTGCAGTCCAAGGGACACTCAAGAGTCTTCTCCAACACCACAGTTCAAAAGCATCAATTCTTCAGTGCTCAGCTTTCTTCACAGTCCAATTCACACATCCATACATGACCACAGGAAAAACCATAGCCTTGACTAGATGGACCTTTGTTGGCAAAGTAATGTCTCTGCTTTTCAATATGCTGTCTAGGTTGGTCACAACTTTTCTTCCAAGGAGTAAGCGTCTTTTAATTTCATGGCTGAAATCACCATCTGCAGTGATTTTGGAGCCCCAGAAAATAAAGTCTGACACTGTTTCCACTGTTTCCCCATCTATCTGCCATGAAGTGATGGGACCAGATGCCATGATCTTCGTTTTCTGAATGTTGAGCTTTAAGCCAACTTTTTCACTCTCCTCTTTCATTTTCATCAAGAGACTCTTTAGTTCCTCTTCACTTTCTGCCATAAGGGTGGTGTCATCTGCATATCTGAGGTGATTGATATTTCTCCCGGCAATCTTGATTCCAGCTTGTGCTTCCTCCAGCCCAGCATTTCTCATGATGTCCTCTGCATAGAAATTAAATAAGCAGGGTGACAATATACAGCCTTGACGTACTCCTTTTCCTATTTGGAACAAGTCTGTTGTTCCATATGGGTTGAATAGTATCCCTCAAAAACGTATGTCCTTGGAGAAGTGCAGAGGTGTAAACGTATTTAGAAATCGGTGATTTGTTACCTGGGTGATCTAAAAACTGGGTTTCCAGGTGGCGCTGGTGTGAAAGGATCTGCCTGCCGAGGAGGAGACACAATAGATGAGGGTCAGTCCCTGGGCCGAAAAGACCCTGAGAAGCAGGAAATGGCAGCCCACTCCAGTATTCTTGCCTGGAAACCCCATGGACAGAGGAGCCTGGCGGGCTGCAGTCCACGGGGTCACAAGAGTGAGATAGGACTGCGCACAGCGGCAGCAGCACGGCTGGAACCAGTTAAAAGACGGTTAAACGAGCTCAGGGCGGGTCTTAATCCAGCGACTGGGGTCCTTATAAGAGGAGACACGCAGAAAAGAGGGTCAGGGAAAGACAGAGGCACAAGCCCAGGAACTCCAGGAACCACCAGAAGCTGAGAGAGGCCAGGAAGCATTTTCCCCGCGAGCCTTGAGAGGAAGCATGGTCGAAATGCAAAAAGCAAAATGGCTGTCTGGGGAGGCCTTACAAATAGCTGTGAAAAGAAGAGAGGCGAAAGCAAAGGAGAAAAGGAAAGATATAAGCATCTGAATGCAGAGTTCCAAAGAATAGCAAGAAGAGATAAGAAAGCCTTCTTCAGCGATCAGTGCAAAGAAATAGAGGAAAACAACAGAATGGGAAAGACTAGAGATCTCTTCAAGAAAATTAGAGATACCAAGGGAACATTTCATGCAAAGATGGGCTCGATAAAGGATAGAAATGGTCTGGACCTAACAGAAGCAGAAGATATTAAGAAGAGGTGGCAAGAATACAGAGAAGAATTGTACAAAAAAGATCTTCATGACCCAGATAATCACGATGGTGTGATCACTGACCTAGAGCCAGACATCCTGGAATGTGAAGTCAGGTGGGCCTTAGAAAGCATCACTACGAACAAAGCTAGTGGAGGTGATGGAATTCCAGTGGAGATGTTTCAAATCCTGAAAGATGATGCTGTGAAAGTGCTGCACTCAATATGCCAGCAAATGTGGAAAACTCAGCAGTGGCCACAGGACTGGAAAAGGTCAGNGGCAGATAGATGGGGAAACAGTGGAAACAGTGTCAGACTTTATTTTCTGGGGCTCCAAAATCACTGCAGATGGTGATTTCAGCCATGAAATTAAAAGACGCTTACTCCTTGGAAGAAAAGTTGTGACCAACCTAGATACCATATTCAAAAGCAGAGACATTACTTTCCCGACTAAGGTCTGTCTAGTCAAGGCTATGGTTTTTCCTGTGGTCATGTATGGATGTGAGAGTTGGACTGTGAAGAAAGCTGAGCACCGAAGAAATGATGCTTTTGAACTGTGGTGTTGGAGAAGACTCTTGAGTGTCCCTTGGACTGCAAGGAGATCCCACCAGTCCATCCCAAAGGAGCTCAGTCCTGGGTGTTCATTGGAAGGAATGATGCTAAAGCTGAAACTCCAGTACTTTGGCCACCTCATGAGAAGAGTTGACTCACTGGAAAAGAGTCTGAAGCTGGGAGGGATTGGGGGCAGGAGGAGAAGGGGACAACCGAGGATGAGATGGCTGGATGGCATCACGGACTCGATGGACACGAGTCTGAGTGAACTCCAGGAGTTGGTGATGGACAGGGAGGCCTGGCGTGCTGGGACTCATAGGGTCGCAAAGAGTCGGACACAACTGAGCGACTGAACTGAACTCAACTGATGGTCCTGAGGACACACTGACTTTGGACTTCAAGCCTTCAGAAGCGGGAGAGAATGAATAGTGTGAGTCGCTCCATCGTGGCTGACTGTTGGCCACCCCATGGACTGAATGCCTGTCGTTTTTAGCCTCAGGTTGGGGTCCATCACAATAGCAGTTCTAGGAATCGAGCACACTGCTTGAGAGCAGAGGAAGAGTGCCCTCTCACACTCCTGGCCTCATTGCTGAACGAACTTAATTTACTAGAGCAAAGCTCAAGGGTTTTAGCTGTTAAAGCAATACTTCCAGAGAAGGATGTGCGTATCGTTGGGAAGATACTGTAAATCAAAACAAATATAGACCAAAAAAATAAATGAATGTACTGAGTTTCAGGAAAAATTCTTTTACACAGAGTTATGTCACCATGGACTTTGTCAAGAAATCCTTGTACTTAGGGAGACGCCTCTGGGATCATTTCAAGGTCAGAAGTTTCTTGTGCAGTAATAGACAATTACTGGTACCTTGGGGAATGGACGCTCTCATGTTTGGGCAACTGGGAAGCTGAAGGACGTGATAATAACTATTCCTGGCAGTGCTGGGAAATGACTCCCAGAATCATTTCCAGAAACGCAGAGGCTAGTTTCAGAGACAGTGAGATGGGAAGCGCATGCTGATGGAGTGGAGTCTGGCGCAGGAGATGAGGTTTAGCAAGTCACTTGTACCCCAAAGTAAAGGATCCTTGGCAAACCTCTCTTGTGAATAAGTCCCTGCTTCTAACATGGATGGACCTAGAGGTGATCACAGTAAGTGAAGTCAGACGTGGGAGGAAGGCAGGGAAGCTTAAGGGGCAGGGACGATATATATATATAGTTACGACCACTCTGCATGGCTGGACGGCAGAAGCCAATGAAACATGGTAAAGCAATTGTCCCTCAAAGTAAAAAAGGGAAGTCGGACAGAGACAGGCATAGGATACCACATGGTATCACTCACACGTAGAGTCTGATTTTAAAAGATGGTACAAATGAACTTATTTACAAAACAGAAAAAGGCTCACAGACATTGAAAACAAACTCATGGTCACCAAAGGGGAGACATGGGGGAGAGGGATGAAATAGGAGCTGCTCATCCTTTTCCAGTGCGTATGTTTCTCCACTGGATATTATGTCTGAGGGTCTATCCTATCTGATACGTGAATATCCGGCTCATTTATATTCACTGCTGGAGGACATTCCATTATATAAACCTAAAGTATTTATTTCCTTCATTAGCCTATTAATAAATGTCTAAATTGTTTCTACTTCTTGCCACTGTTGACAGTACTGCAATTAACCCACAATATATGGCTCATTGAGCACAGCATGTGAGAATATACAGGGTATATGGTTAAACAAAGAACTGCTGAATTTCAACCACATGCCACCAAGTACTACCGAGTTACTTATATTAACAAACATTTTCATCAGCAATTTATCAGTCATTCTCTTCTACATCATACCAATCCTTAACTTTTAAGAACTGACAAAAATTAAAGACAAAAATAAAATATTAAAGCAACAAGGGAAAAATGACAAATAACATACAAGGAAACTCCAATCAGGTTATCAGCTGATTTCTCAACAGAAGCTCTACAAGTCAGAACGGAATGACGGCACACACATAAAGTGATGAAAGGGGAGAGACTGCAACCAAGAACACTCTGCCCACCGAGACTCTCATTCAGAGTCAATGGTGAAACCAAAAGCTTTCCAGACAAGCAAGAAATGCTGCAGGAACTTCTCTGAGCAGGGAACACAAGACAAAGAAAAGACCTACAGAAAATAAACCCGAAACAATTAAGAAATGGTGATAGAATCATATACATACAGTTACCTTAAATGATAAAGGATTAAATGCACCGACTAAAAGACAGGCTGGCCGAGCTGACGAAGCACGTGCTCGTGTGCACGTCCACTTCAACACACCACTCTGCCTGACGCCCCCCAAGCTATTTCATATTGTTAGGTCAGCCATGTTCCATTAAGGCTTGTGATTATAATTATCTTTCATTTTTTGCCTGGCTATTGATTGATTGTGAAAACCAACAAACATCTTTTACTATTGTGATTATGTAACTGTCACTCATTAATACCATTATATCATGATTGAGCAACAGAAAAATAATAAAATTATAAAGCACCAAAACTACCATTTACTATAAAAGCTTGTAATCACTTTTTAAGTCCAGATGCATATTGTAGTTTTCTTGGAATTTTCTGAAAAAGGCAAATGCCTGGCAATGCTTTTTTTCTCCAAAGCTCCTGATGTGTTTCTAATGAGCAGCCATGTTTAAAAACGCTGGACTATATGACGACCTTTCACTTCTATCTAGTGTGTTTCATTTTTTCCATTTCGTATTCAGGGCTCCCGTCTCATTTAGCTTATGTTTTCTAATTTCTCCATCTCTCCTTTTTGTTTTTAATGTTCTTTCTCACACTTTCATCAGGCGCAGCTGAAAAGCTCCCGTGTGCGCGCCTGCTCAGTCGCTCAGGCGTGTCCCACCCTTTGTGACCCCATGGACTGTGGCCCACCAGGCTCCTCTGCCCATGGGATTCTCCAGGCAAGAACACTGGCGTGGGCTGCCATTCCATTCTCCAGGGATCTTCCCGACCCAGGGACTGAACCTGCATCTCCTGCGTCTCCTGCATTGCAGGCAGATTCTTTGCCACTGAGCCACTAGGGAAGCCCCAAGCTTCTGCATACACATATATAAATAACGTGTATAAAATGTGAATTTTAGAAAATCATGAACTTTTGCCTAGCTAAAAGATTTATGGCATTTTTTATTTCTTTTGTTTGATTTAGTGTGAATAGAATGCTAGATTTCTAATTTTAAAAAATCAATATGCAACAATCAACAAAGGTCTACTGTATGGCACGGGGAACTATAGTTGACATCTTGTAATACCCCATGATGGAAAGCAATCTGAAGAGGCACACGTGTGTACATGCATGAACCACCGTGCTGTGCACCTGAGACACCATACGGCAACTACACTTCAGAAAAATGCACGCTAATGAAAGAGCTGGGGAAGCAAAGCAAGCCCTGAGCACCCGTATCCCACGCAACCAATTTTTATCCCTCCAGAAGGTTCCATCTATACCGGTACTCTAGTGACAAGCATTAACAACAACTAATATTGTTTTAGTAAAGAAAATATTCAAATAGGTATTAAACATCAAGGATCCAATTTTTAAGGGTCAAGAAAAGCTTTTGGGGGAAATTCATCTAGAATAGAGATGTAAAACGAAAAAAGAATCAACTCAACCGTTGCCACAAAATGAAATTTTTGCAGTTGCCCAGCACTGGAAGGCGCTGGGATGAAGTGGAGCCCAAAAGGCGTGCAGGCCACAGATCACTCGGTGAATATTAAGGACTAACAACTACAAGACGGCAGGTAGGCACATCCTGAAGGACCCGGAGGGCCAGAAACTTGAATAGGACATGGGGACAGAGAAGGAGCAATGGCAGAAGGAATAAAAGAACGAGAAGACCATGTTTCCTGGAGTCATGGTGTGAAGAGGCTGGGAAGGAGTTGCCCTTGAGAAAAGATCAGGAAAAGATCAAGATCATGGGAAAACTCATACTTCACATAAAGAAAGGAGAAAGGGACGGTCATACTAAAAGGGAGTGCCTGCATTGATTTCTCTGGGTGGCAAAACAGGAATGCCAGGGTGAGCCAGGGAGGGAATTGTAAGAGATCAACAGGGATCTGATTGAAAGCATAGATTAGGATGACTGTCTAGGGTGGGAATGGAAGTGTGGGATGGGTGGAGGGCTAGAAGTCTTATGCATTTGTCTTTGTCTTACTTGACAAGCCTACATAGGAGGCGAATTCCCTAGTTAGTATCTTTTTATATCTTACTGCAGTTGGCTCCCCTCTGAGAAAATCAAAGCAAAGCGTATTAACCCTGTTCTGATGTCATCCGATGTGTGCACGTTTGCATCAGCATCTGTAGGGAACATTGCAGTTGGCAGGCATCCTGCTGGTGGGTGTCTGAATGATCTTCCCTCCTAACCAGGTTCACTGCGACAGGCACAACCACGTGTTTGGTAAGAAGGAAGACATAAAATGCTCCCTAGATGTGCAACTCAGTAGCGCTGACAAACCTTCCCGCCCTCCACAAGGAAGTAAAGGTTTTGGAAGACAGAGGAGCTGCTTCTTAGCCAACCAACAATGGTATTAGAAAGATGGTTGCTGAAGGTGTAATTGCCTCTTGAGTTTTATTGGGTTCCTTGATTCCCAAAGACATAAATTAGAAATTACAGACTTGCAAAATCCTCTGAGAAGTGCTGAGTCTTCTGTAACACTTTTGTGACATCAGGGTGTCATAACCTTGCCTATGAAGTGCCAGGAGCACTTTCCAAAGACAGGAGGAGGGGTTGGGGTGGAAAGAATTGTATGTTCCTGGATTCTTTGTCTCCTCACAACAAAGACTTGGAGTGACGTCGGCGAGTCGCAGCTCTCAGGTCTTGAATGTACCGTGTTACAGCTCTCAGACAAATCAGCGTTACAGCTCAGTGTTACAGCGCTATTTTATACCTGAGAGAGAGGAGCTTTGGCTCCTCTATTTATACGCTTCTCTCCCCCGGGCCTGTCCTGTGTGAACTGGGCCCGCCAGGAGTGTTGTTTGTTTCACCTGAGGTCCTCACTCCGGTCCTCGGACCTTCTTTTGTTTCATTTCGCGGGCTTTTCCCTTCCTTGTCTTGTAGCTACCGCCATTCTGGACTCCTTTTCCCTGTTCTACCTACTAACAAGAATGATACAGTTTCTATTCGAACTAGCCTGAGACCTCTACAAATTTAGTCAAATTCCTAGTCTTTACCAGTGAGTGCCTTTCCCTCAAAGCCATACGCTGCATGACCAATCTTAAAAGTTTATTCTCAGAATTCAGTCCTGGTTGAAAGTTCCCTTGAAGACCAACTTATCTTACTTTGTCCCCTCGGCTTTCTCCAGGCCCAGCCTGGGCTCCTTGCTTCTTCTCTGGGCTCAGAGCCCTTTCTCTTTGAGCCCAGAGACATCAACCCTGCTCCCGCCCCGGGATCCCTGCCCTCTGGCAGCGTCCGAGTCCCAGCCTTGACCAGGAGCTCTTATTCCTCAAGTCTGTCGTTTCTTACCCTGGGTCGTTTCTCCTGCTGTTTCCTTCTTCTTTAGACTCAGCTCCCCCATCACTCCAGCACACTCCAACCTCGCTCAGCCCACCCAGTCTCAGCTCGGGGGTCTCTGATCCCCAGTGTCATTCGGGGGTCAGGAGGAGCGCTAAGAGCATCAGGGCTGAGCTCAGGAGTCATCTTTCTGGTCTAGACGCACAGGTCTGCCCTTCCTCCAGCTCGTGTCCCCGTCCCTGTGCTTCCGGGACGCTGTGGGGGGCGAGTCTTCCTGAGAGTGAGTGATGTGCTGAGATAGCAGGCTCAGACCAAGGACAGTAACGAGCGCTGGAGATGTGCAGAGTCAGAACTCTACACACACGCTTTCGTCGTAGTCTGGTGGGGAAAATGGTGCAGCTGCTAGGGAAGGCAGTATGGGAGTTCTAGATCAATCATAGAGCAAAAGTCAATCAATCAATCAATCCAACATAGACTTGCCATTGACCCAGAAATGCCACTCTTAGGTAAATGCCTAAGAAATACGTCCACAGTGAAATGTCTACATGAGAGGTCATGTTGGCATTATTCACCACAGTACACAAAACCCAAACGTACATCCACACACGAATGGAGTTTTTAAAAGTGGTATTTCATACGATGGAGCATAACGTAGCCATACAAAGTAATGATGCACCATTTATTCAACAGTGTGGGTGAGCCTTGAGAATATCATGCTGACAGAAAGAAGCCTGTTTAAAAAAAGCCACATACTGTGCAATTCCGTTTATACGAAATACTCAAAATAAACAAATCCACAGAGACAAGAAGCAGATCAGTGACTCCCAAGGAGGGGAAGGAAGAATTGTGTAGGGAGCTGCTTGGGGAGTAATGAAGTTATTCTGGAACAGATCGTGGTCATGGTTGCGTAACCCTATCTATGAGCTAAAAGCCAGTGACTTTTACCGTTTTAAAAGACGAAATCTACACTACAGACACTTCCTGAGCTCTACAGGGGATTGATTCAGGGATACCTCAAGGATATAGAAATACTCAAATACCTTCTATGAAATGAAATAACCTACATACATTCTCCTTTATATTCTAAATCACTTCTTGGTTTCTTACAATACCTAATACAGTGTAAAGGCTATTGGGAGAGTAGTAAATACAGAGGGAAGTAGTTCCTGGTGTGGGGCAAATTCAAGGACTGTTTTTTGGAACTTTTCGGAATTTTTTCCAAATATTCTCAGTCTGCTTGATTGAGTCCGTGGGTGCAGAACCCTTGGGTTTGGAGGGCTGAGTTGTGACTCGGTTGGAAAGTCGGTCCACAGTACAAACATTCCACGCCCTTTCAAAGGGGAAATATTGGGCCAAATGCCGTGGAAATGACAGCCGTGCTCGGGGAACAGTGTGCTCTGGAGAAAAACACGAGCTTTGTCCGCCTTCATTCCCTCCCCACAGCGACTCATTTCTGCTGAATCCCAGCTGGATAGAGCGATCTGGAGGAATCCTGAGTGAGCACAGTCTGACCTTCTCTGAAAGCCACATCTCCAGAGGAAACCGCTCCAAGCCCATTCCCCACTCTCTGTGCCTGGGGTCTCTGGGTGGAGCCCAGCCTTCCCTCCGAGTGACTGTGGGTCCCCTGGAGAAGAATATGGAGACGCATTCCCCCCTCTTCAGATTTTGTAGGATGACGTGATATCCCTTGAGAGGGCAGAAAAACAGGTTCTTTTTATCTTAAACAAGGAGATAGGTCAGTAAAATCCCAGAGTCTGTCCACACACTTCCCTGTGTGGGTGAGTGCACACGCAGCCTGCTAGAACCAGCTGCTCGCCTGGAGGAGTCCCCCGAGAAGTTCACCACCTTATGCGCCTGGCTTCTGCTCCGCTGCTCTGCGCCTTGCTTCCGTCACTTGTGAAATGGGGAACACGGAGGGACCATCCTGAAAAAGGCGTTAAAGACGAAAATGGGTCAATATATACTCCCTCAGAAAAATCATATTTTCTTGGGCTCCAAAATCACTGCAGATGGTGACTGCAGCCGTGAAATTAAAAGATGCTTGCTTCTTGAAAGAAAGCTATGACAAACCTAGACAGTGTATCAGAAAGCAGAGAAACCACTTTGCCAACTAGTGACGCAAGTCCGTCTGGTCAAGGCTATGGTTTCTCCAGTAGAGTCATGTATGGATGTGAGAGCTGGACGTAGAAAGCTGAGCCCCGAAGAACTGATGCTTTCAAAATATGGCACGGAGAAGACCCTTGAGAGCCCCGTGGGCAGCAAGGGACAGTCCGTCCTAAAGGGAGTCAACCCTGAATATTCACTGGAAGGACTGATGCTGAAGCTGAAGCTCCAATACTTTGGCCTCCTGATGCGAAGAGCTGACTCACTGGAAAAGACCCTGATGCTGGGAAAGACTGAAGGCAAAAGGAGAAGAGAATGGCAGAGGATGAGGTGGTTAGATAGCATTCTCGACTCAATGGACATGAATTTGAGCAAACTCTGGGAGTTCAGTTCAGTTCAGTCACTCAGTCGTGTCCGACTCTTTGCGGCCCCATGAATCGCAGCACGCCAGGCCTCCCTGTCCATCACCAACTCCTGGAGTTCATTCAGACTCATGTCTATTGAGTCAGTGATGCCGTCCAGCCATCTCATCCTCGGTCAACCCCTTCTCCTCCTGCCCCCAATCCCTCCCAGCATCANTTGGCATAGTCAATAAAGCAGAAATAGATGTTTTTGTGGAACTCTCTTGCTTTTTCCATGATCCAGCGGATGTTGGCAATTTGATTTCTGGTTCCTCTGCCTTTTCTAAAACCAGCTTGAACACCTGGGAGTTCACGGTTCACGTATTGCTGAAGCCTGGCTTGGAGAATTTTGAGCATTACTTTACTAATGTGTGAGATGAGTGCAATTGTGCAGTAGTTTGAGCATTCTTTTGCATTGCCTTTCTTTGGGATTGGAATGAAAACTGACCTTTTCCAGTCCTGTGGCCACTGCTGAGTTTTCCACATTTGCTGGCATATTGAGTGCAGCACTTTCACAGCATCATCTTTCAGGATTTGAAACATCTCCACTGGAATGCCATCACCTCCACTAGCTTTGTTCGCAGTGATGCTTCCTAAGGCCACTTGACTCCGCCTTCCAGGAGTGAAGGACAGAGAAGCCTCCGTGGCGTTGCAGAGAGCCAGGCATGACTGAGCGGATGAACGGCACCGGCAGCAGAGTCCGCAGCTTCAGTTGTTCTGTTACGAGAGCGCAACTCCCTTGAGGAGGATACAGCTCCAGGGACAAGATCAAACCACAGTGTTCAAAGAACAATTTTATGTTTTTTTTTCCTAAACTGGCATTTGATTTTATTGTCCTAACCATGAATTGGAGGCTGGTTTGCTACAGTGCAAGCTGATTGAGAAATGTCATGATTCTGCAGCTCAAACAATTTATTTTTCTGATACATCTTTGTGTAAAAATCAGAAAACTGCCCCCTAGATGGCCCCTACTTATCCATTTTTCTCCTCACTGAGAGCAGGTGACTGCAGGGAGACAAGCTTCTCTCTGACCTTCGAACACGGGGACCCTCGGGACGGGCTTCCAGGCGGCGGTGGGGTGGAGATCACGGCACCGAGGCCGCGGCCCTGCCTTTGGAGGGGTGGGGGACGCCTGCTCTCCAGGTTTCCAGGTGGCACTAGCGATGAAGAGCCCGCCTGCCAGCACAGGTAGAAGTGAGAGGGCTGGGTTCGATCCCTGGGTTGGGAAGATCCCCGGGAGGACGACGTGGCAGCCCACTCCAGCGTTCTTGCCTGGAGACCCACGGACAGAGGAGCCTGCGGGCTGCAGTCCCTGCATCGCAAAGAGCGAGACACGACCGGAGTGACGGCACGCAAGCACTGGTTCTCCACCTTCAGCTGCTAAGACCCTTCGCCAGCATCTCTTAAGCTGAGAGTCTGAAAGATTTTCCTGGTGATACAGAATAATTGTTAAGGAAATAGTGGTCAGGTTGGACAAACTCTTTCAGAATATAGATCAGAAAATGTAATTTTCTAATTGTACTTTTTTATTAATTACTACAATTGTACTAGAAGTGGCCTTGAAGACAATCCAGCGTGTAAGAGAAGAAAGACTGTTTAAGGGCCCTCGTTGGGAATAGCAGCTTAGGGCACAGGAAGAAGCTGGAATTTAATTCTCGCTGGTCTTAGAAAGACGTACATGCACTTCATATGAGCCAATGATTGCAGGTCACGGTTTCTTCCACAGAAGAAAAGGACACCCAGGAAAAGAACAATAACTTTGTCTTTACTCATAAAGACTTCATGCTCATGAAAGTGATGGATAGCCTGGTGAAGAAACCAAAAGCTGATTTACTAGAAATACCAGTTTCTGTGAAGAAGGGGAGGAATCGAGAGAGGCATATATTGAGGAGCTGAGCGCTCACAGCACAGGCTTACAGACCGCCCGCCCACCTCTGCTCACTCCAGGCACACAGGTAAGCGCTTCCAGCAGCTCTGCTGAGCTACTTGAACCCTTTCTGAAAGTAACAACGGCGATGTGTTACTTATCTATACAATTGTACATCGTTTACCTGTTTCATTTTGTCTGGTTGTGTTTTATTATTTAGCCAGGGCAAAAGTAAAACAACTTTTCATCTGCTTTAATCTTTAGGTGATTTATTTATTTCCAAAACACAAACGCTTCCTTAGGAGGAAGTGTGACGAGGGGCAGGAGGTGCAGCACCCACAAATCCTCCAAGAAAAATGCAGGGCTTCCCTGGTGGTGGCCCAGGGGATGAGAGCCCGCGCGCCAGGGCAGGGGACCCGGGCTCCACCCCCTCGGGAATGTCCCACATGCTGCCGGGCAGCTAAGCTCGGGCACCACGGCCAAGGAGCCGAACTCCAGAGCCCGTGCCCCCCAACAGGAGATACGCCGCAGACAGAAGCCGCGCGTCTCACCCAGAGGAGAGCCCCCGCTCTCCCAAACTCAGCAGAAAGCCTGCTCACTGCAGCAAAGACCCGGGTAGTTTTCCTAAAATGAAAAAACGGCAGAGAGGCGCCTCTTGGTAGTCGGCTGGATGTTATCGCATCAGCCTTTGCTTTGGTGTCTGTTATAAGGTCTTCTCTACCCGGTCTTAGTACAGAGGGTAAGGAAGAAAAGACAAAGATATTCTATTAGTTTTTACAAAAGTTTTTTTTATAGTCTTCTAAGTATGAAGTATATACATTGAATACATCTTTAAAAGGAAAGAAGCTATAGTTCCAGATGGCGCAGTGGTAAAGAAGGCACCTGCCAATGCAAGGGACATGAACTTGACCCCTGGGTCGGGAAGGAGGTCCCCTGGGGAAGGAAATGGAAGCCGGCTCCAGTATTCCTGCCGGAGAACCCCATGCACGGAGGAACCTCCCAGGCTGCTGTCCGTGGAGTTGCAGAGAGGGACACGACCGAGTGACTGAGCACGCACACACACGGCTGGCGGAATCCCACAGCTCAGACAAGACATTTAAGAAAATTTTATCATAGACTAACAAACTTCCCTTCACTAGAGTGATGGTAAAATGCGTCTGATGCTCCTCCAGGGCTTCCAGACCACATCCGGCCACCATGAGTTCCCTCGCTGAAGCAATCGTCCACCTTGCAATCGATCTGTTCCACCAGATCAGACAATCAAAGAAGGAAAACATCTTCCTGTCCCCTTTCAGCATCTCGTCAGCCTTAGCCATGACTTACTTAGGGGCCCGAGAAAACACCGCATCTCAAATGCAGAAGGTAGGTGGCGGCTGCCTTTGCGTCTCAGGTTTGCACGGCTTGCCTGCTGGCTGGTGTGCAGATGGCCACAGGTCTGGCTGTCCCCGGGTCCCACGGGAAGCTCAAGCAGCCCCACGACACACTCTCCTGCAGGGCTCCCCACCTGCCCCCTGTGCCTGGACTTCCCCTGGGGGCTGGGATGAGCCCCTACAATCGCCCAGGAACCAAGGTGGCTTTAATGGAAGAGTTCAGTAGAAGTGAGGCCCTGACTAAAATCCACGGGAGACATCTTTACATGTTTCCCCAACGATGGTTACAAAATAAACCAGGATTCCTTGAAGTGACTTGTTATAAACTGGTTTTGCGCTTTGCACACACAGCTTGTGTTTCCTAAGGAGCAAATGCTTGTATTGAACATTTCTTTGATTCTCTTTGGGTTTTTCCTTGTTTTTTTGGTTTTGTTGTTGATGTTGTTTAGCAATTTGTTTTGCTTGTTTGGATTCATCCTTTCCTGCCTTCCTTATTTCTTTCTTCATTTAGCCTGATGTACGTAGGTTTCTAAAGCCTCCTTGTCCCACTCCCTGTCTCCTCCAGGTCCTTCACTTCAGTGAAATCACAGCCAACACAAAAGGAGGAGCCACAAAAGATCCCGTGAGTCACACAGCACTGGATCCAGGAGGTCACATATCCAAGAGGGTTACTGGTTAAACTGGGAACTTCAGATAAACTGGGAAAAGTCCATTTTTATAGGACATCCTAGGCAAAAATGCTCTCCTGTTGGCTCAGCGGGCAAAGACCCGCCTGCCAGTGAAGGAGACACGAGTTTGGGTCAGGAAGGTCCCCTGGAGAAGGAAATGGCAACCCTCTCCAGTGTACTTGCCTGGGAAACCCCAGGGACAGAGGAGCCTGGTGGGTACAGTCCATGGGGTCACAAGAGTCAGACACAGCAGAGCACGCATGCACAGGGCACTAGGCAAGACAGATGAGCAGAGTTGTCTCTGACACCAGGTCACATGCTGATCTCAGACACTGTTTTCTGAAGAGAAGCGTGTGTTTCAGAGCAGAGGGTCCAAGGATCTTCATGTTGAAGGGCGCCTTTCATGTGCTGACCATGCCGTCTGCACGATCTTAGTTCCCCAACCAGGGACTGAGACCAGCACTGCTGAAAACCTGGCTCTGTCTCCTCGGAGAAGTCGCTTAGTTCTCTGAACTCTCTTGTTTTCATGTGAACTGAACTGAAGACTTAGAGATGCTGGTGTACAGCTGCCAGCAGTGTCCCAAGCACACACTCTTCCTACACCGGGAAGTGTGGCCACTGTGTGTGATCACAGTGAACACCCATAGAGCACAGTCAGCCGGTCTGAGAGGATAATCTCACCAAGGGGTATAACAGGACCTCACGCCACAATCTAGGACAGGATGCAGATCGCAAGTTCTCACACAGCTGGTGACTCTTAGGGACGCAATATGACGCCTTAGGCCTCAAGAGGCTCAAGCTCAACTGATCCCTAAACACTCAGGGGCTTAGCTGGTGGCTCAGATGGTAAAGAATCTGCCCACAACGCGAGAGACCTGGGTTCAATCCTGGGTCAGAAAGATCTCCTGGAGAAGGGAAGGGCTACCCTCTCCAGTATTGCTGCCTGGGAAATCCCATGGACAGAAGAGCTTGGCCAGCTGCAGTCCACAGGGTCACAGAATGTCAGAAATGACTGGGAGACTGACACACACACACACACACACACACACACACATTTACGACAGTGAAGACACAGCCCAGAAGAGGAACGGTGCAGCACATGTAGTTCAAAAGAGGAAAGACCGGAGTCCATTAGAGAAGGAAGAAAGCATTACCTGAAAGACTGAATGTAAGTTTATGAAGCATATTTCCAGTAAAAGACACCAGGAAAGAACAACAGTCATCCAGAGAAATACCAAAATCTAGGTACTGACCAAGCAGACTTATGTGGGTGCAGTATTTATATTGTTAGAGAATCCAGTGAGCTCACTGTTTGGTGTTTGAAGGTTGAAAAGCCAGGAAATGTTCATCCTCACTTTCAAAAGCTTCTGACGGAATTAGAGAAACCCACTGGTGCCTATGAGCTGAGGGTCGCCAACAGGCTCTATGGGGAGAAGGAGTTTCCGTTTCTCCAGGTGAGTTTCCCGTCTGTCACACCTTTCCTCTGCGTCCCGCGTCCTCGGGCCCCATCTCCCAGCGGAGGGGGAGGGGTGCAGAGGAGCCTGGGGACCCACATGGGGGCATCACTCCCAGGGGCCGGGCCCCCAGCCACAACCCCACCGCTGGAGCGTCCAGAGGCTGGTAGCACACCAGTGAGGCGGGGCTGGGCATTGGCTTGTGAACGCTGCTTGATCAGGACTTAACACAGTTCATTCACTTGGGATACCTACATAGTTACTGATAAATTACTTCTCATTCCTGCTTTCTTCCTGCTCATGTCACAGGAATACATGGATAATGTTAAGAAATTTTATCTGGCCAGTGTGGAATCTGCCGATTTTAAAAATGCTGCAGAGGAAAGTCGAAAGATGATTAACTCCTGGGTGGAGAGCCAAACCAATGGTAGGTTATGAGAGAGTCACTCATTAAAAGTCCCCGCTGAGTCCCCGCTGTGTGTGAACACAGTGCTGGACCCTGCCCGAGCTTCCAGAAACGGGGGTGAGACGAGATCGAGGAGGGTGGGGAGGCCCTGCAGTGGGTGGACATCCACGTCAGTGCGGAGAGACGCGGGCGGGGGTGCTCCCGGGACCAGCCCCCCGCAGGCACAGCTGAGTCTGGATGGCAGTGTCTCCGTGGACCCCAAGTCTCTGCTCAGACTTCAGGTTGATTCATAAGTTCTTCTTCTAATTAAAGGCTTAACTTCTGGATTATGATCCCTAAGAGAAAATATGAAGAGTCCACTTTTGCTTTCTTAACTGGGAAACAAGCTGCTCTCCTTTAAACCACTCGTCTTGCCAAAACGACCCCCTGCAGGAGGAGGCGCCTGGCCCATGTGCCCCTCCCACAGCATTGTCACGGGGGTCCTCCCCACCCAGGGAGGGGGCTGGACAACGTCCCCATCCCGTGAACCATATCCTACCTCCCTTCCGAAATACAGATCTAACCTATAGCAGCTCAAAGTTGAGCATGAAGACAAACACACCCCAGGGCGTGGTGTCTGGGCACGCGTTCTAGATCTTAGTGTTCATGGCATTTGTCCTAAAGAACTTTCAGGCCCGTTTCCTCTGATTGCTAAGTTCAAGTTTGAAAATAGCAATCGAAGAATAAAGTGAAAAAGACCAGAATAGAAGGAAGGATTGAGTAACCAAGAGATAAAGCTCTTGAGGGAACGGAAAGGGAAGGAGGAAAACTGACCGGTAAAATCAACTGAAATCAGTGCATCAGGGTTCCTTGTGAGATGACTGCTGCCCCCCCACATACACTGAACCCCTTCCCAGGCAGGAGCAGGGGCGTCTCCGTGAGGGCGACTCCATCAGGCTGGGGCCGTGAGCAAAGCCTCACCAGTGAACCGCTGGGCATGGGGTCCCTCACGGGCTGACTTGTGTGAATATTTAATCATCACTTGTAACTTTCCGAGCATCTTACAGACAAACCACTTGTTCCTTTCATAGCTGATAATTTGTCTCTGCAGGAAGAATCACGAATCTGTTTCCCCAAAACTCTCTTAATGGCTCTGTTCTGGTTCTGGTGAATGCTGTCTATTTCAAAGGGCAGTGGCAAGAGGAATTTAAGAAAGAAAACACTGTGGAGGAAAAATTTTGGCTGAACAAGGTATTGTCTATAAGTTATGTATATAACATAACGTAACTGCATATGCACTGTGAAATGTAAATACATATTGATTAATATATAACTGCAGGTAGAAGATAGAATTCATCAAGGCTTATTTTTTTGTCTTTTTTTTTTTTTTACTTTATTTAGTTGGGATCCCCTAAAGGAATTCTTGTCTCTAATTCACAAAATTTCCAGATTATCTCTTAGAAGGAGGATGTGTTTGGTATCTGAACAAGATTATCTTTCTTTACAACTTATGCCCATTTAGCACTTTTTGTACATGAATTTATTGCAGGATACAAGCAAACCTGTGCAGATGATGAAACAAACCAATAGCTTCAATTTCGTGTCACTGGAGGACGTGCAAGCCAAGATCCTGGAAATCCCGTACAAAGGCGGAGAGCTGAGCATGCTGGTCCTGCTGCCCAATGAGGCGGACGGTCTGCAGGAGGTGAGGCCTGGGGCTGGCCGTGCTTCACGCTGCCGCTCGAATTCCTGGGGGTGCAGTGCTGTGTGGGCAGCTCATAGTATGATGACAGTGACTGACTGGCAGAGCTCAAGCGCAAGACAAAAGTGTGAAGCCAATATGCTGAGTCTCACAGTGTAATACGAGTAGTGTACAAAAATCCGCACACCACGGGTCAGAACAATATTCTGAGGAAGCCATGGAACGTCAGCTGACAAAACAATATACCTGGGTACAAGCGTGAGTGTCCTACGACTGTAAGAATCTCCGGTGTAATCCAGGCCACTCATTTGAAGATGAAGAAATTAGCATATGTAATTGACACATGGAAATATCTGCAAGCTTACTCACAAACAAAACGAGAAAATTAAAGCAACAGAGTCCCCATCATACTCATGCCCAGGCTTCATCGTGTCCAACTCTTTGTGACCCCATAGACTATAGCCCACCAGGCTCCTTGTCCATGGGATTCTCCAGGCAAGAATAATGGAGCCCGTTGCCATTTCCTCCTCCAGGGGAACTTCCAAACCCAGGGATCAAACTCGAGTCTGCTGTGTTTCCTTTGCAGGCAGATTCTTTGCTTGCTGAGCCCCCAGGGTAGCAAAGTTTCCTTATAGCCCACTGATTCACAGAGGATTTTTAGACTGTGAGCAAATGGATTTATCTTGAATCCCAGTTTTTAATTTGGAAGTATTTAGTTTCTAAGTACTCAAAACTCATTCACAGTCTCATTTCTAGGAGTTCAAAGGTGAGAGGAGGGGGAATTATACAGTTTTCTTCTTAGCATTGCTATCATGAAGCTAATATATAAAAACACCAAGAAGACCATCTGTAGACACTATGGCAGCCGATAATGGCTCAGAAGAGGCAGTAAATCTGCCACACTCGGAACACACACGTGGTAGCACCGGGCATCAGGGCTTTGTGGGGAAGTAACGTCGCAGTCAGTGTGGCGAGTCCTCAGAACGCTGTCTCCAGATTGCCCGTTACCAGCGACACTGGGAATGTCTGTCCTAGGGTTTTATCTTAGAGCAACAAGGTGAAACAATGGAAAAGCTGCTGGACATAAGTGACTCAAAATAATGAAAATTTTAAATAAGAAACAACGGTATGTATTTGTATTACCTTACCTTCGTTTTGAAACTGACATGTAGTGAATGCTTAAAAGATATTATTTAAAAAATACAGATGTATACTGAGTATCAATTTAATGACAGTATTATGTAGCAACATAAACTTGATTAGAGAAATATTTATTGAAAAATTTTACAAATAGATCAAGCAAGAAAAAGGAACAAAATTAGGATGTAAGCTGTAAATGCAGTATGGAAAAAACTTTGGACAAAAGAAATTAACAAGAGAAGTCTACTGAGAGCAAGCATGCCGTAGATAAACGGCACGAGCGATGGACAGTTCATCTCCTACAGACACTCTTGTTTAGCCGTCCTGTTGCTGCACATGCCTGTGCGTGTATGCACATCTGCACCTTCATGTGCATTCCTGTGCTGCGCTTAGTCGCTCAGCCATGTGCGACTCCTTGCAACCCTGCAGACTGTGGCCTGCCAGGCTCCTCTGTCCATGGGATCCTCCGAGCAAGAATACAGGAGTAGGTGGCCTATCCCCTCTCAAGGGAAGTTTCCCGACCCAGGAATTGAACCAGGGTGGATTCTTCACCAGCTGAGCTACCAGGGAAGCCCCGTGTACTTACACATATGGATGCATTATGTGTACATAAGTAAACGGGCTTCCCCGGTAGCTCAGACAGTAACGAATCCACCTGCAATGTACAAGACACGGGTTCGATCCCTGTGTTGGGAAGATGCCCTGGAGAAGGAAATGGCAACCCACTCTAGTATTCTTGCTGGAGAATCCCGAGGACAGAGGAGCCTGGTGGCTACAGTCCACGGGTCACAGGGAGTCGGACACGACTGAGCAACTAAGCATGCAAGCACACGAGTGCATAAAAATGGCAAAGTCACAAGTCAGCTCAGCTCAGCCGCTCAGGCGTGTCCAACTCTGTGCAACCCCGTGGACCGCAGCACCCAGGCCTCCCTGTCCACCACCAACTCCTGATGTTCACCCAAGCTCATGTCCACTGAGTCAGTGATGCCATCCAACCATCTCGGTCCTCTTTGTCCCCTTCTCCTCCTGCCCTCAATCTTTCCCAGCATTAGGGTCTCTTCAAATGAGTCAACTCTTTGCATCAGGTGCCCAAAGTATTGGAGTTTCAGCTTCAACATCAGTCCTTCCAATGAACATCCGGGACTAATCTCCTTTAGGATGGACTGGTGGGATCTCCTTGCAGTCCAAGGGACTCTCAAGAGTCTTTTCCAACACCACAGTTCAAAAGCATCAATTCTTCCGCACTCAGCTTTTTTTATAGTCCAACTCTCACATCCGTACATGACTACTGGAAAAACTATAGACTTGACTAGATGGACCTTTGTTGACAAAGTAATATCTCTGCTTTTTAATAAGCTGTCTACTGCTGCTAAGTCCCTTCAGTTGTGTTTAACTCTGTGCGACCCCATAGACAGCAGCCCACCAGGCTCCCCCATCCCTGGGATTCTCCAGGTGAGAATACTGGAGTGGGCTGCCATTTCCTTCTCCAGTGCATGAAGTGAAAAGTGAAAGGGAAGTCGCTCAGTCGTTTCCGACTCTTAGCAACCCCACGGTCGGCAGCCTACCAGACTCCTCCGTCTATGGGATTTTCCAGGCAAGAGTACTGGAGTGGGGTGCCATTGCCTTCTCCGAATATGCTATCTAGGTTGGTCATAACTTTCTTTCCAAGGAGTAAGCGTCTTTTAATTTCATGGCTGCAATCACCATCTCCAGTGATTTTGCAGCCAAAAAAATAAAGTCTGACACTGTTTCCACTGCTTCTCCATCTATTTGCCATGAAGTGATGGGACCAGATGCCATGATCTTCGTTTTCTGAATGTTGAGCTTTAAGCCAACTTTTTCACTCTCCTCTTTCACCTTCAATCAAGAGGCTTTTTAGTTCCTCTTCACTTTTTGCCATAAGGGTGGTGTCATCTGTATATCTGAGCATATTGATATTTCTCCCAGCAATCTTGATTCCAGCTTGTGCTTCTTCCAGCCCAGCGTTTCTCATGATGTGCTCTGCATATAAGTTAAATAAGCAGGGTGACAGTATACAGCCTTGACGAACTCCCTTTCCTATTTGGAACCAGTCTGTTGTTCCATGTTCAGTTCTAACTGTTGCTTCCTGACCTGCACACAGGTTTCTCAAGAGGCAGGTCAGGCGGTCTGGTGTTCCCCTCTCTTAAGAAGACTTATTTGATCATATAATATATATCGAGGACTCTGTCATTTTTGCCTCCTAGGATAAAACCTAAGACTGAACCTCCTGTATTCATGTGTATGTGCAGATAACTGTTTTCCAGACATTTCAATCCAAGGTTAGGTGGACTCCATTACCATGAGAATCCTGACAGTTGTTCCTTTTCCACTGTTCCAGCTTGAAGACCAGCTCACTGCTGAGAAGGTGATAGCGTGGACAAGCCCACAGAATATGGGGAAGAGACAAGTGAACTTATACCTGCCTCGGTTTAAAGTGGAAGAGAGCTACGACCTCGTGCCCACACTGCAAGCCCTGGGGATGGTGGACGCCTTCCGTGATGAGGTGGCCGACTTCTCAGGCATGACCGGGAGACGCGATCTGGTGGTGTCGACGGTCGTCCACAAGTCCTTTGTGGAGGTGACCGAGGAGGGCACGGAGGCCGCGGCTGCTACTGGTGGGGGTATCACTGCCACATCAGCACCGCTTCGCGAGAGTTTCCACTGCGATCACCCTTTCCTGTTCCTCATCAAGCACGTCCAAACCAACAGCATCCTCTTCTGTGGCCGAGTCTCTTCCCCGTAGACGGCCTTGGCCAGCGGCCACCCTCGGGGACATTCAGAGAGCTGTTCCCGGAGCCTGAATGCTGGTGTACCAGGTTCCCTTTTTATTTTCCTTTCCAAACTTATAGTCACCACTGAGAATGTATTGGATAAAATATTATGTTTATCTGTCTCTCTCTTTATACAAACACATGTAACCTACTCTATTCCCCATGAAAACTCCTTGGGCAAAACGTTCACTGTATTTTAAAAAGTTATTTCCATACTCTATCTTCTCCTCAGTTTGAAATGTCATAGCTCCTTTTTCAAAAGCTATATTTACTTTTCAAACATAGACATTCACATT
This sequence comes from Redunca redunca, assembly GCA_006410935.1. Lineage (NCBI taxonomy): Eukaryota > Metazoa > Chordata > Mammalia > Artiodactyla > Bovidae > Redunca > Redunca redunca. The sequence goes on along the minus strand of SJYQ01104703.1, from coordinate 158,841 downwards.
TGTTTGAGTTCAGATGGTATATGGGACCCTTACATGTCTAAATTTTTTAACTTTCTGAAATGCATTATCAATAAAACTATGGTTTGTTCATGTCATTTGTTGCTCATCGTTTTTTTCTCTTTTCAACAAAGTGCGAGTGACCCACCACACGTAGAAAAGATCATATAGAAAGATGTTATCATATATAGAAAATCAAAATAGTGCAGCAAGATGAGGCTAAAAAGGTAGATTGTTATCAGGACTTGAAAGGCTTGTGCCCCATGTTAAGAGCTCAAATATAAGCGTCCAGAGCTCAGAGAAAGGACACGAACTAAGTCTCTAAAGATGAGACACATGATATGTATTTTAGAGCTACTGAGAGAAGCGTGGTAATTGGAGCTGAAGGCAAAGATGGGATGAGACTGGGAGGGCATACAGTGAGGAGAAGGGCTGACATATGACCCTGAGTCCACCAACCCATAAACACCCAGAATATGACCCTGAGTCCACCAACCCATAAACACCCAGAATGGACAAGTTTTATTTCCCAAACAGAACTTTGCTCAGGGCAAGAGGAATCATTTGGAGGTGATATGTTTATTACAGACGGGCATGATGGTCTCACAGATATATACTCACCTCAAAACTCAGGACGCTCATACATTAAAGTACAGCTCTTTATACATCACTGCTGCAAAAAGAAAGTTATTTTTGAACAGAAAGTAATAAAATCAATATGTGGTTTTAAGCATAAAGATAATAGATGCTTAATGAATAATGCATATACACCACAGGACAGGCTTCCCTGGTGGTGCAGTGGGAAGGAATCCGACTGCCAAGCAGGAGAGCTGGGCATGATGTAGTGACTAAACGACCCAACACCACAGGATACCAGCTTGACGCCATTGGACGGGAGAAAGCTCAACTTAAAAGGCCGGTCAGACCCTGTGTGGAGAGAACGTGGATCAACTGGAACTCTCCCACACCACTGGTAGGGGTACAAAAGCTGCAACCACTCAGGAAAACAGTCTTGCAGTTTTATTTTTTCCATCCTCATTAAAATATTATTGGCCCACAGCACTGAGTAAGTTGAAGGTGAACGTGTGGTACACTCATTTTCTGCACACAAATCTGACACACTTATTTTCTCCAGAATGACCGCCAGCACGGCTTACACTAACACTGCTCTCGAATCACAGTATTGTCACTTCTTTTTCGGGAGGTGTGTTGTTCAAGAACAGCTGTCACACTGCTGATCTCTAAGGGAGAGGGGAAGCTGGGGTCTCCTATGCTGCCATCTGGGTGATGTCTCCATAAAACCATATATCTCCTTGGCTGAGCAATGCACTTCTAGAGAAAGTCTTTCTCAAGTATACAGAGTGGCACATGTCAGTACTTTCTTACAAAGTTAAAAGCATGACCAGACGATTACCAGACCAGTAATTCCAGGAACTCCTGATCTTGCCCGAGAGATATGAACACATCCACCACAGACGGACTAAGACGCAGGTGTTCACGGATGCCTTACTCGTAACAGCCAGAAAGCTGGCGAAACCTCAAACGTCCAGCAGCTGAACAGAACAGGTGAGCGAAAATACAAACCCAAGAATAGTGCTTAGAGACAAAAAGGAAAAGACTGCTGAAGCAACAGGATTAAACCCCTATGCGTTGTGCTGTGCAAACAAGAAACTGCAAAGAGTGAGCACATGCTGTGTAATTCCCCTTACATGACAATTTTATACTATGGATAAATGCAGCTGGGCTTCCCCTGTGGCTCAGGGGTAAAGAACCCGCCTGACAACGCAGGAGACATGGATTTGATCCCTGGGTTGGAAAGGTCCCCTGGAGAAGGGAATGGCTACCCTCTCCAGTGTTCTTGCCTGGAGAATCCCATGGACAGAGAAGCCTGGTGGGGTCCATGGGGTCGCAAAGAGTCAGACATGACCGAGCGACTGATCAACAACAAATGTAGTTACATCTCAATACAAGAGAACTTTGCAACACTTAGAACAACACGATCATAGGAAATAATAGTAAAAAATACAAAAAAGTGGCACACGATTATTAAGTATGAAAGCTAGTATTCTATTGAATGAGATGGATCAGAGCATAATTTCCCTGTGCTATTTCACTTAAGATAAAGATGTATGCTGCTGAACACTCATTGGTTGTGTGGCTAACGCAGAGTCTTGAGCTTTGCTATTGGCAGGTTGAATCACTAAACATTTCCAGAGATGAAATAAATGAGGAATCACCTTGATAAGAGAAGATATTTATGATCGGATTAATAACACAAAGTTTGTATATTAATTGAATACTACACACTTTATTCAGAGAAGGAAATGACAACCCACTCCAGTACTCTTGCCTGGAGAATCCCAGGGACGGAGGAGCCTGGCAGGCTGCCGTCTATGGGGTCACGAAGAGTCGGACACGACTGATTGACCTCAATTTCCAGTGTTCTTGCCTGGAGAATCCCAGGGACGGGGGAGCCTGGCGGGCTGCCATCTACGGGGTTGCACAGAGTCGGACACGACGACTGAAGTGACTTAGCAGTAGTAGTAGCACACACTTTATTGGCAAGAAATTTTATAAGTTTCTTCCACGGGTTTAGCCCAACGTATCTTAAAACTATATAACCATTAAACACTCCAGAGTTTTGGCATTTCCTTGTGTTTGAGTAAGTATCGGGAATAACATAAAAGTGTGTCTGGTGGAAACGCATAGGTAGAAATATCACATGTCGTTTCCAGATGCCCCTCTGGTTGGGTCCCCAAAAGAACCCAATCTGAAAACAGTGAAAGATTTGAGAAGTTATGTGATTAGTGAAAAGTTGTCCTCACTCCGTCTATCACGGTGCCTTATCTTATCTTCAGAACAGGTCATTCTGAGTTAAACCACTGCCCTTCGGATGCTGCACTCTTCACAGCTTACAGGAATCTGTATGAGACGGGGAGGCGGAAGCCTGTGAGTGGGCCTGCGTGCCTTGCTCCATCAGTAAACAAGCTTTGTCTCTGTTGCTCCCAGGCGTTTCTCATCAGGAAGATCTGAGGGAGGCGACAAGGTCACTGTTCTCTTGTGAAATGTTGGCAGGCTGGGCAACCTGCCCCTCTGAACGCAGGAGGTTCTCAGGTAGCTAAGTCTGGAGACAGAACACAGGCCGTTGAGATGTTGAAGCTTCCTACAGCAATGATGCCTCCATAGGCGCCTCCAGGCTTGCTCCAAGGTGTGCGTGTTGGGGGCAGCCTTCCAGCCTCCAGCACTCCGCTGCGACGGTTCCGGGACCCCCGTCCCAGGGGCTCATTCTCTCTGCTTCCCTCTGCACCGCCGTCGCTTCCGCCTCGCTCCCTCTTCCCCTCTCCTCCTCTCCCTGCCTCCCTACACGCTTTCTCTCTCTCTCTCACCAAACACACACAGCGTCTAAGCAGGGGAGCTCGGGCAGCAGGGCTCCACCATTAAACACACCTCGGCTTTGGAACTAACCCTCTAGGGAGGCCTCGGGAACAGCCCCTCCCGGGCCGCCAGGTTCCCGTGCTGCCCTCCCGTCTCCACCCTTGAAACTAGGACTCGACCTCCTGGGGCTCCGAACTGCTGCCAGGAGAAGCGCCCCGAAACCAGGCACAAGCCGGAGTGCCTCCCTCCCTCACCCTTCCGCGTTCTGGGGAGGAGAAGCGCCGCAGGAGCCACGCCGGAGCCGCCCTCACCCTCAGGCCGGCCCTGCGCGGCCGCCGAGCTCGCGCCCTGCGCGCTGCTCCACGGCCTCGTGTCCGCGGACCCCCGGTCTCCGCGCGGCGCAGGCCTGCTCAGGGTCGCCCCAGTCTCTGCATGGACCCCACGGTGTCCGCTCAGAGCGGGCTTGCTCAGGGTCGCATGGATACAGATAAAGGCCTCGAGGTTACGGAAAAATACTGCCATGTCTTCTCTCCAAACTGTTAGGAGTGTTTAGTTGGGCTGGGAGGGCCGCTGCCTGTACTGGACTGCAGAGAACCTCCTCTGACCCCCCACCCCCCCNNCCATTTATTTCTAATCACACAGTGTGACCTTATTTGTGAACAGATCATAGACATAGCTAGTTAATAGAAGATCGTACTGACTCAAGCTGGGTCCTCCTCCAATGACTGGACCCTTCTACGAAGAGACACAGAGAAGACGGTCATGTCGGGACAGAGGCACAGGCCCCGAAACTCGGGGAACCACCAGGAGGTCGAAAAGGTCAAGAGAATTCCACCCGAGAGCCTCGCGAGGAAGTGAGGTCCTGAGAACACACTGATTTTAGACCTCAAGCCTCCAGAAGTGGGAGAGAGTGAATACCGGATGTTTCAAACCTCCGGGGGGCAGCTCAGGACAGAGGTCCCAGGACCCTAACACAGTGCCTGGAGAGCAGAGGAGAAGTCCCATCTCACACTGCAGTGCCTGAGCTGTTAAGTTACAGCAGTTTACTAGAGCAAAAAATCAGCCATTTCAGCAGTTAAAAATACATCCAAAGAAGGATGTGAACCTCATCAAAACAACACAGCAAATCAACATTCAATGGGATGCCCCGAATTTCAGGAACAAATCTTCCACCTGACGCACAGGGCTTGGGATGTTTTGTCAAGTGGTCACCAAATGCAAGGAGGAACTCGCTGGGACGAGTTAGAGTCCAGCATTTCTCGTGCCATAAGAGACATTTGCTGGAGTCTATGGGAGTGGGCGCTATCTTGCTTGGCTCCCTGAGAAGCGGAAGGTGCCGACAGCTTCCCTGGCAGTCCTGGGGAGATCTGTGCTAAAGCCAGCACCATGTCCGGGAACACAGGCTGTTGCAGAAGCCATGGGGTGGGGAATGGACGGCGCCATCATGGTCTCAGAGTTTGTCTCGGAGGATGAGGCTTACTTAGGAAGTCAACTGTCACCAAACGTAAAGGAGCCTTGGCAAACCTCCCTCATCATTAAGTTCCTGCTTCGAGCACTGCAGTCGAGACCCCTCACTAAGCTCAGTACCAAGTCAATGAACGTGATTAAGAACTCAGTGAATGGAGAATGAGTCACTAAGAAATTATAAAAAGAGATAATGACACAGGCTATGTGACCACCCCTACATTCACACGGAATCAAGAAGCCTTCATTAAATGTAAGAGACCAAGAGTCAGTGATTCCTAGTTCATGCTCAGAGAAAAGTCTCTCTCTTTCTGCATGCTACCAAAACATTAAGAGACATAAAAGCAAATCTGGAAGGCAGTGCGATTTTTCTAATATGATAAGAAGTTGCAGAATAAAATTTTGACTAAGGACTTACTCAGTCCTTCCTTAATATATGACATTAATCAATTCAAGGGGCTTCCCAGTTGGCACTGGTGGTAAAGAACCAGTTTGCCCACACAGGAGACATAAGAGACCCAGGTTCAATCCCCGGATTGGGAAGATCCCTGGAGGAGGGCATGGCAACCCACTCCAGTAGTCTTGCCTGGGGAATCCCAAGGGACAGAGGAGCCTTGTGGGCTATAGCCCACCAGGTCACAAAGAGTGGAAAATGACTGAAGTGACTTCGCAAACACACACGAATTCAATTGGAATGTTAAATGTCAGTCGAAAACTGCTGAAAAGAACGGTTGTAGAAATGGTTCTAGAGGCAGGAGATGTGAGAGGGGATTGGATGGATCTGTATCTGTATCTGTATGGGAATATTAACACAGTAATTGGCGGATATCCTATTACTGAAAGCTTGAAGGATTTTCTCAAGTAACCAATTTACCTGCAGATGGGGATAACCACGTGCGTAATAGGAAGGAAGAGATAAAATGCCCCCTGGGATGTGCACCTTAGTAAAGCTGATGAACCTTCACGCCCTTCACAAGGAAGGAAGAAAACAGTAGGAAAACAGAAGAGCTATTTTTGAAGCAACCTACGCGGTGTTAGAAATAGTGGGGTGGCTCCTGGACACGTCGTTTCCTCTTCAGTTTTATTGGATTCCAGGATTCATGATGCCAGTGATGTTGGTATATTTAGAAAATACCGAAAGACGGGCTAGCAAGTACTGACTTGCAAAGCCGTCCGAGAAGTGCTGAGTGCCCTGTGACACTGTTGTGACACCGTGGTGTCTTCACCTGCGCTTTTGAAAAGGAGAGGGAGAAGGATGTGATGTGGTTTCTTATTTGAACTAACCAAAGTTCCCTCTAAATTTAAGCAAAATCCTTTGCTTTCCATACGTGTTCAGCCATGTCCCACTCTTAGCCACCCTATGGACCGACTGTTGCCCGACAGACTCCTCTGTCCGTGGGATTTCCCAGGCAAGAATACTGGAGTGGGCTGCCGTTCCCTCCTCCAGAACAAGATCTAGGTCCTCATCAGTTAGTGCCTCTCCCTCAAAGCCGGCCTCTGCACCACAAGCCTCAGTGACCTTGTCACAGGTGGAATCGGCTCAGTCGGTGGTTCCCTTGAGTCCTCGACTCCTGCTCTGTCCCCTGGGCTTCCTCCAGGCCCAGCCGGGGCTCCTTGCTTCTTCTCTGGTCTCAGAGCCCTTTCTCTTTGAGCCCAGAGACGTCCACCCTGCTCCTGCCCGGGGATCCCTGCCCTCTGGCAGCGTCCGAGGCGCAGCCTTGACCAGGAGCTCTTATTCCTCAGGTTTGTCGTTTCTTACCCTGGGTCGTTTCTCCTGCTGTTTCCTTCTTCTTTAGACTCAGCTCCCCCATCACTCCAGCACACTCCATCCTCGATCAGCCCACCCAGTCTCAGCTCGGGGGTCTCTGACCCCCAGTGTCATTCGGGGGTCAGGTGGAGCCCTAAGAGCAGCAGGGCTGAGCTCAGGAATCATCTTTCCAGTTTGGATGCACAGGTCTGCCCTTCCTCCAGCTCGTGTCCCCGTCCCTGTGCTTCCGGGACGCTGTGGGGGGCGAGTCTTCCTGAGAGTGAGTGATGTGCCGGGGCTGCAGGTGTGGACCAAGCACAGTACTGAGTGCCGGGGTGAGGAGGGAACTGCCAGCCCACACACGCGCACTTTATCCTAGCCTGGTGGGAGTAAAATGGTCCAGCTGCTGGGGAAGGCAGGCTGGTAGTTCTTCTAAATCAGTCACAGAGTAAAAATCGACCAATCAGTCGATCAAGTGTAAACTTACCATTGACCCACAGATTTCATTCTTAAGTATATGCCTAAGAAATTAAAACATACATCCACACTGAAATTGCTAAATTTTGCAAAACCCTAAAAGAGTGTCTGAAACCCTGCCTTCCTCCCTAATGACTGTGGAGGAGAAACTAGGGACCCACCCACCCCTTCGGATTTTGTGGGAGAACATGATCTCTATTGAGAGGACAGAAGACGCAGCTTCTTTTCATCTAAACACAAGGAGATTTGTCAGCAAAGCCCAGACTCTGTCTACACCTCCCTGTGGGGAGTGGATACACACGCCGCCTCCTGGAACCAGCTCCCTGCCTGGAGCGCTCGCCTGGGCAGTTCACCACCCGGGCTTCTGGTCAGTCACTCTGTGGCTCATTTCTGTTATCTGTGAAATGGGGAAAACAAACTCGCCAACCTAAATACGGTACTAAAGAGGAAAATGGGTGAATTCAAAACCCCCTCAGTAAAAGGTCAGCGAAGTGAGGTCGCTCAGTTGTGTCCGACTCTTTGCGACCCCATGGACTGTAGCCCACCAGGCTCCTCCGTCCGTGGGATTCTCCAGGCAAGAGTACTGGAGTGGGTTGCCGTTTCCTTCTCCAGGGGATCTTTCCAACCCAGGGTTCGAACCCGGGTCTCCTGCGTTACAGGCAGACGCTTTACCATCTGAGCCACCAGGGAAGCAGCTTTAACATTATTCTATTACAGGAGCACCAGGTGCTTGAAGAGATGACTCCGGTGATGAGACTCAACCATGCCATTCAGAAAACACATGTTTTTTCTTTGTTTTTTTCTTGCAGACATTTGACTCTTGTTCTGGTCATGAATCGGAAGTGGGTGCGCTGCAAATCAGGATGACTGGAAATGTTGTAGTTCTGGAGCTCAAGCTATTTACTTTTCTGAGACATCTTCGTACAAAAACATTAGAAAACTGCCCTTAAAATGGGTCCTGTTTGTATCCGTTGTTCTTCTCACTGAGAGCAAGTGAGTCTGCTGGAAAATGAGCTGCCCTCTGCGCTTAGCAGTCGGGGCACAGCTGGGACTGCCCGCAAGGACGGTGGGGTCACGGGGAGGACAGCCAGGCTCCAGCCTCGAGCAAGGCAGACACACCTGGCCTCCACCTACAGCTGGCACAATTTGCCGACCTCTCTTCAGCTGAGACGTTGAGCTATTCTCCCGGGTATACAAAATATTTTTAAAGAAACAAGCCTTTTCAGAACTTAAAAAAAGTCAGCTTTTCAATTGTGTTAGAAGTGGTCTTAAATGCAAGTCAGCGTGTATTAACAAGAGAAGGTTTTTAGGGCTATTCTGGCCGGGCCTAGCTCCTCAGGGCACGTGAGGGAGTTGGAGCATATGGGTACCGTCATTGGCGTCGGAAAGGCACGCACAAGCGTCTCATATGAGCCACAGATGGCAGGTCACAGCTTCTGCAGAAGGAAAGGGCCTACAGGAGTTGGTCAATAATCTTGTCTTGACTCATAAAGTCTTCTTCCTCATGAAGCGGAAAATAACTGGTGAAGAAATCAGAAGTTGATCTTGCAATACCAGCTGCCTTGAGGCACGGGAGGCGGCCGGTAGAGGTATATATTCAGGGCAGAGGGCACCCGGCACACAGACTTGCAGGCTGCCTGCCCACCTCTGCTTCCTCCAGGAACACAGGTAAGTGCTCCCAGCAGCTCTGAGTTACTCAGGAATCCTTTCTGAAAATAATAATGAACGTGATGTTTTATCGTGCGTGTGTTAAATATTTCATTTGGTATGATGGTATTTTACGTACTCTGCCACAGTAAAAGAACGTTTTCTCCTGATTCGGTCCATAGGTAATTTACTTATTTCTAAAAGAAAACGCACGCTCCTTGGGGAGCACGTGTATCAGGGCAGGCTGCCCAGCACCCACAGACCCTTCAGTAAGGCCCGGAGGTGCCTGATGGGAGGTGGCTGGATGTTGCCACATCAGTTTTGCCTTTGAATCTGTTATAAATTCACTGGGAAAGACCTGGAGGCTGGGAAAAACTGAAAGGAAAAAGAAAAGGGGGTAGCAGTGGATGGGACGGTTATACAGGATCATGGACGCAATGAATATGAACTTGAACAAACTCTGGGATGTAGTGGAGGACAGAGGAGCTTGTCCATGGGGTGCAAAGAGCTGGACACTACTTAGCAACTGAACAGCAACAAGAAAACGTCTGTTATGAAGCATTTTTTACCCACTCTTGTACAGAAGAAACAGTAAAGATGCTCTATTACTTTTTAGAAAATTTTTCTTTAAATACTAATTTCAATAGTCGTCTAATTATGAGATGGATACAGGTACATCTCCTACTTATGAAATGTATAACATAAAGTTTCTATTATATTTAAGAAAAGTTTTCTATAAATAAGGCTTCCCAGATGGCACTAGTGGTAAAGAACAGGTCTACCAATCCAGGAGCTGTAAGAGACGTGCATTCAGCCCCTGGGTGGGGAAGATCCCCTGGAGGAGGCATAAAAGCCCACTCCAGTGTTCCTAATTTCAAAAGCCTTCTAATTACTAAATGCATACAGAGGAAAAATCTTCATTGCCAGAAATCCACAACCCACACATAAGGCATTTCTGTTAGAAACTCTCGTTACAGACTAGCCTTCCTTCACTAGAGTGATGGTAAAATGCGTCTGATGCTCCTCCAGGGCTTCCAGACCACATCCGGCCACCATGAGTTCCCTCGCTGAAGCAATCGTCCACCTTGCAATCGATCTGTTCCACCAGATCAGACAATCAAAGAAGGAAAACATCTTCCTGTCCCCTTTCAGTATCTCGTCAGCCTTAGCCATGACTTACTTAGGGGCCCGAGAAAACACCGCATCTCAAATGCAGAAGGTAGGTGGCGGCTGCCTTTGCGTCTCAGGTTTGCACGGCTTGCCTGCTGGCTGGTGTGCAGATGGCCACAGGTCTGGCTGTCCCCGGGTCCCACGGGAAGCTCAAGCAGCCCCACGACACACTCTCCTGCAGGGCTCCCCACCTGCCCCCTGTGCCTGGACTTCCCCTGGGGGCTGGGATGAGCCCCTACAATCGCCCAGGAACCAAGGTGGCTTTAATGGAAGAGTTCAGTAGAAGTGAGGCCCTGACTAAAATCCATGGGAGACATCTTTACATGTTTCCCCAAAGGTGAATGAAAAACGAGACATGATTCTTTAAGGTGGACTGCAATCAAGCAGCTCTGTGATTTCCACACACAAATTGTGCTTTTTAAGCAGCAATTGTTTGCACTGAATATTTCCTTCTTCTGTTCTTTGTTCCCTATGGTTTGGGGGGTTTTGTTTGGTTTGGTACTTGGTTTGCATTTTCTTTCCTTTCTTCTTCCTGACTTTTCTCTTTCTTTTGTATCGACTGTGATGCACACAGATGTATAGGGTGACACTTCTCTGCCACCTCTCTGTCTCCTCCAGGTTCTTCACTTCAGTAAAATCACAGAGAATGCAAGAGGAGGAGCCGAAAAAGATAACGTGAGTCACAGGGCACCGGAGCTAGAGGATCGCGTGTCCAGGAGGGTCATAGTTTGAATTGGGGATTTCAGACAAAGCGGGGAAAGCCCATTGTTAGGGGCTCTTAAGTGAAACACAGTGGGCAGGGTTGGCGCTCATTTCACGTCACATGTGCACTTCACCCCGTTGTCATCCTGAGCGGAGAGTAGCGTCTGCTCCACGGTAAGGGCTCTGAAACCAAAGGGGCTTCAAATTGCACTCTGTTGTTCAGGAATGACGAATGTGGGAAATACAACTGCTCTGAGCCACAGTGACTTCATCCCGATTAACTGGGGATAATAGAATCTGCTGCAATGCGTGCCAATCCATGTGAGACAGAATAGCAGTGCCGGGGGAATGAGAACTCTGACGTGTATTATGTATTTTATTATTGTTACTAGAGCAAAATAATAATTATAGATTTATAACATGTTTCTAACATTGGATGGTGTTAATTAACTCATAATATTAATATTATTTTTGGATAATATTCAATCTTGATGTTAGTTCATATTATTAAGACCAATAGGTAGGCATCAACATATATTATGGAAAGTGATTAACTGAGAGCTATTGTTTACAGACTAGTCCAAAACTCTTAGGTAGCAAGTTTAAGGTTCTGGATTGAGACAGGCCTGAGTTGAAAACCTGGCGCTGTCTCCTTGGAGAAGCTGCTTAGCTCTCTGCACTCTCCTGTTATCATGTGAATGCAACGAAAGACTCAGAGCTGCTGGTGCACAGCTGCGAGCAGTGTCCCGGGCACACACTGCTCCTACCCTGAGAAGTGTGGCCATCGGAACGAAGAGCCGTAGGTCAGAGCCAACAGGTCTTAGAAGAAAACCCCACCAGGAGTGAAACAGGGCCTCACGTCATAGCCTAGGACAACACGCAGACCTCACCTTCTCACACAGTGATGACCGCCAGGGACGCACTGGGGTCTGGCTCGAGAAGCCTAAGCTTAGCTGAGAAGTTTACCCTGAGCATTGCAGACCGCTGAGACGCAAGGCAGCGGAGGAGTGGTGCCGCGTGGGCGGTTCAAAAGAGGAAAGAGTGAGCAGGGAGAGAGAATTGCCTGGGATGGACTGTAAACATGAGGTGGGCTAGATCCAGTAAAACACACCAATCAGGGGAAGTAGCAACAACCCTCATCCCCGGGGACACCACCCTCTAGACAGGGACCCAACAGAACCCTGGGGGTGCAGAGTTTACACTGACAGAGAATCCAGTGAGCTCACTGTTTGGTGTTTGAAGGTTGAAAAGCCAGGAAATGTCCATCCTCACTTTCAAAAGCTTCTGACGGAATTAGAGAAACCCACTGGTGCCTATGAGCTGAGGGTCGCCAACAGGCTCTATGGGGAGAAGGAGTTTCCGTTTCTCCAGGTAAGTTTCCTGCCTGTCACACCTTTCCTCTTCGTCCCGCGTCCTCGGGCCCCATCTCCCAGTGGAGGGGACCCACACGGGGGCATCACTCCCAGGGGCCGGGCCCCCAGCCCCAACCCCACCGCCGGAGCGTCCAGAGGCTGATAGCACACCAGTGAGGCGGGGCTGGGCATTGGCTTGTGAACGCTGCTTGATCAGGACTTAACACAGTTCATTCACTTGGGATACCTACATAGTTACTGATAAATTACTTCTCNGAGGGCACGGCACCCCACTCCAGTGTTCTTGCCTAGAGAGTCCCATGGACAGAGGAGCCTGGTGGGCTGCCGTCCGTGGGCTCACAGACTGAAGAGGCTTAGCACAGCTGCTGCTGCTGCTGCTAAGTCACTTCAGTTGTCTTCGACTCTGTGTGACCCCATAGGCGGCAGCCCACCAGGCTCCCCGTCCCTGGGATTCTCCAGGCAAGAACACTGGAGTGGGGTGCCATTGCCTTCTCCTAGCACAGCATGGCATTTAAATATCACAGATATCACAGCATCTTAAATATCAGAAATCAGTTCATCAGGGTTCCTTGTGACATGACTGATGTCCCCACACACACAGACTGAACCCCTTCCATTCGGGAGCAGGGGCGTCTCCGTGAGGGCGACTCCATGAGGCTGGGGCCGTGAGCAAAGCCTCACCGGTGAACCGCTGGGCATGGGGTCCCTCACGGGCTGACTTGTGTGAATATTTAATCATCACTTGCAACTTTCAAAGCACCTGACAGACAAACCACTCCTGCCTTTCATGACAGACCTTCGGTTTTCTGTCTTTGCAGAAAGAATCAAGGATCTGTTTCCCAAAGACTCTCTCGACAGCGCTACTGTTCTGGTTCTGGTGAACGCCGTCTATTTCAAAGGGCAGTGGAACCAGAAATTTAAGAAAGAAAGTACTGCGGAGGAAAAGTTCTGGCTGAACAAGGTATTGTCTGTAATTTATGTATATAACAAGGTGTAGCTACACATGCACTGTGAAATTCAAATGCATAGTAATTAATATATAACTGCATATAGAAGATAGAGTTTGTCAAGGCTTATTTTCTTGTCCTTTTTTTAAACTTTATTTACTTGGGATTCCTTGAAGAAACTCTTATCTCTAAGACACAAATTTCCCAGATCATCTCTTAGGAGGCTGAGCTTGGTATCTCAATAATATTATCTTCTTTTCTGGAGTAAAGCTCACTTGGCATTCTTTTTGCACGTGAATTTATTGCAGGATACAAGCAAACCTGTGCAGATGATGAAACAAACCAATAGCTTCAATTTCGTGTCACTGGAGGACGTGCAAGCCAAGATCCTGGAAATCCCGTACAAAGGCGGAGAGCTGAGCATGCTGGTCCTGCTGCCCAATGAAGTAGATGGTCTGCAGAAGGTAAAGCTGGTGTTCACTCTGCTTCATGCTGTTGCTTGAATCTCCAGTGATGCCATGCTTGTGTGGACTGCTCATAGACTGCTGGCAGCACAGAACAACAACAAAAATCAATATCTTAAATATCAGTGGCTCAACAGTAAAGAATCCGCCTACAGTGTGTGAGCCACAGGAGACATGGGTTCAATCCTTGGGTCAGGAAGATCCCCTGGAGGAGGAAATGACAACCCACTCCAGTGTTTCTGCCTGGGAAATCCCAGGACAGAGGAGCCTGGAGGGATAACAGGCCATGGGATCACAAAAAGAGTCAGACCTGACTTTCACATGAAACAAATGTTGTTTTGTTTATGCGTGCATATTTATACACAGACACACACATATACACATATACGTTTGTATAGACATTTCTATACATGCATATATATGTGCACATACACAAATGAAAATAGCACAGTTATAAATATAAAAACACTTATTTGATCATATGATATTTATTCAGGACTGTTATTTTTTCCTCCTCAGAGAAAATCTAATAAACTGAATCTCCTGTATTCATGTTTACTGTTAAATAAAGGTTTTCCAGACATTTCAATCCAAGGTTAGGTGGGCCCCATGACCGCTGAGAATCCTGACAGTTGTTCCTTTTCCACTGTTCCAGCTTGAAGACCAGCTCACTGCTGAGAAGCTGATAGCGTGGACGAGCCCACAGAATATGCGGAAGAGACAAGTGGCTTTATACCTGCCTCGGTTTAAAGTGGAAGAGAGCTACGACCTCGTGCCCACACTGCAAGCCCTGGGGATGGTGGACGCCTTCCGTGATGAGGTGGCCGACTTCTCGGGCATGACCGGGAGACGTGATCTGGTGGTGTCGACGGTCGTCCACAAGTGCTTTGTGGAGGTGACCGAGGAGGGCACGGAGGCCGCGGCTGCTACCGGTGTGGGTGGTAGCGTCCTCACGTCAGCACCACTTCTCGAGAGTTTCCGCTGCGACCACCCTTTCCTGTTCCTCATCAAGCACGTCAAGACCAGCAGCATCCTCTTCTGCGGCCGGGTCTCTTCCCCGTAGACGGCCTTGGCCAGCGGCCACCCTCGGGGACATTCAGAGAGCTGTCCCCGGAGCCTGAATGCTGGTGTACCAGGTTCCCCTGGATCCGTTTTCCTTTCGTCTCACGGTCACCCTGAGCATGTGCTGGTGGAAGTATGAGTGCGGCGTCTCTCTCCTCTGCAAACATGTAAACTGGCTCTCGCCATGATAACTCCTCTCTGCACAAAATGCTCAACATATTCCAAGAGATTAGCTGATTCATGTCAATGTATGGCAAAAAAACACCACAATATTGTAAACTAGCCTCCAACTTAAGTAAATTAATAAGAAAGATTATTTCTATACTCTATCTTCTACTAAGCTTGAAATATCATAGCTCTTATTCAAAAATTACATATACTAAGTTATATATACTATAAGTCATGTATACTCTTCACCTAGTCACTCACATTTCTTTGAATTTAGGTGGTATGTGGGACTCTTATATGTCTAAAATTTTTGGTTTTGTGAAATACATTATCAATAAAACAATGATTTATTCATGTCATTCATTGCGTTTCCTTTTTTTTCTTATCAACAAAGTGTAAGTGGACTACCACACATAGAAAAGATAATTTAGAAAGATATTATCCTATATAAAAATTCAAAATAGTAGAGCACGATGAGGTTGAAGAGGTGGACTGTTACCACAACGTGAAAGGCTTTATAACCCACGTTAAGAACTTAAATATAAGAGTCCAGAACTCAGAGATGGGATAAGAACTGAATCTCTAAACAGGTAAGGCAGACAATACCAATAGTAGACATATAATAGAGTTACTGAGAGAACTATGGTAATCATAGCTGAAGGCAGAAATGGGATCAGACAGGAGAGTATATAAGAAGAAGGAGGGCAGGCCTACACGTGACCCTGAAATACACAAATACTTAGATGTCAAGCATCAGCAGTTTCTATTTCCTAAAACATAGCTCTCCTTAGGGCAGGAGGAATCTTTTGGAGGTGACAGACATGTTTACTACATAGATTGGAGTGATGGTTTCACAAATGTATGCTCACCTCAAAACTCATGAAGTTGTATACATTAAACATGTACAGCGCTTTCTACATCAGTCATACATCAATAAGGTTATTTTTGAATGGAACATAGTGAAAATCAATATTTTATGTGGTTTAAAAAATAAAAATAAAGGTAATAGAGTTTAATAAAGAATCTCATGTTCATACAAAATACTCTCCCCAGGATCCCACCTGGTCCCCATTGGGTTGGCCAAAGCTAAAAAGACTGTTCAAACCCCATGTGGAGAGAACGTGGATCAGTCAGAACTCTCCTATACATCTGGTAGGGATACAAAAGCTGCAACCGCTTTGGAAAACAGTCTTGTAATTTTAATTTTTCCATCTTTATTAAGATATAATTGACCCATAACACTGAGCAAGAAGGTGGACACCGTGTGGATCTGACCCACTTACTTTCTGCCGAGTGATCACCGTCCCAGCTCACACTGATGCCTCTGCCGCATCACATCATTACCATTTCTTCTTCGTGAGCTGTTTCTGTTCGAGAAGAATGGTCTCCTCCTTGACCTCTTCGGGGGACAGGAGGGGCCCCACTGCTGGGGCGACGCTCCTCCGGAAAACTTTAGATCCTCCGTGGTTGAGCAACGCCCTTCTGGAGAAAGTCTTCCTCAAGTGTGCAAGATGCTCGTGTCGGCACTTTCTTATAAGTCAGATGCATACTGACCAGACAGTCTCGTAATTCCATGGCTTGGTTTTACCCGAGAGATGTGAATACAACCGCCACAAAAAGACTGGCATACAAACGTTCACTGAGATTCTATTCATAATGGCTGAAAAGCTGGCAGAGCCTCAGACTTTTATCGGAACTTTTATAGAAACAAAAGAACAGAAATCTGATTCCTACAGCGGCATAGATAAAACTCCTACACACTACACTGTGCAAAAAAAGCAGCTGAACAGAGAGTGCATGTTATCTCATTTCGCCTAAGTGGCAGTCTTTTAAAGGAGTAAATGTACTTACAGCTCAATACAAAGGAGACCTTTGAAGCACTTAGAGCAATATGATCATGGGAAATAAAAACACCCAAAAAAGATAAACAATCACTAAACATGAAAGCTAATATTTCACCCCAATATCATCTGTTAGTGAGATGAGTCAGAGCTTAATTGGGGCTTTCCTGGAGGTTCAGACGGGGAAGAATCTGCCCGCCATGCGGGAGCCTCGGGATGGATCCCTGGATGGAGAAGAGCCCCTGGAGAAGGGAATGGCACCCACTCCAGTCTTCTTGCCTGAGACATGCCATGGACAGAGAAGCCTGGCAGCCTACAGTCCATGGGGCTGCAAGTCAGACACGACTGAGCAACTAACACTTTCAAAGCATAATTTTTCTGGGCTTTTTCATTTAAGATAAAGATGTATACTCCTAAACACTTACTTGTTCTGCATCTAAGATAGAATATTGAACTTTGTTAATAGAAGTTTCTAAATTAAAATAACATTTTTTAAAACTTTTTATTTTGTATAAACAATGTTTGACAGACTCAGGTGAACAGTGAAGGGACTCAGCCACACATACACATTTTCCATTCTCCCCCAAACTCCCCTCCCATCCAGGCTGCCGGGTAACAGTGAGCAGAGGTTCTGTGCTATCAAGCAATAGTCAGCTGTTTATCCATTTTAGATGCGGCAGTGTGTACCTCTCTCCCAAACTCTCTGACTATCCCTCCCCACACCTTCCCGCCTGGGGCCATAAGTTCGTTCTCTGAGTCCCTGAGTCTGTTTCTGTTTTGTAAATAAGTTTATTTGTGTTGTCTCTTAGGTTCTGCCTATGAGATGTTATACAATATTTCTCCTTGTTTGTCTGACTCACTTCACCCAATGCGATAATCTCTAGGTCCATTCATGTAGCTGCTAACGGCATGATTTCATGCTTTTCAAGAATCATTAAACGTTTCTAGAGATACACTAAATGAAGAGTTGGAGGAGGAAACGGCAGCCCACTCCAGTGTTCTTACCTGGAGAATCCCATGGACAGAAGAGCCTGGCGGGCTACAGTCCGTGGGTCACAAGAGTCAGACAGAACTTAGGGACTAAACCACCACCACCACCAAATGGAGAGTCTGTCTGTCACGGGAGAAAATGTTTACGACCAGATTGCTGAAATACATTTTATGCATTGACTGAACAATACACACCAAAATTACTCCCATGACTTCTCTCCAAGCTCATAAAAGTTTTTAGTTTGCCTTATAGGATTGCTGATTGTACTGGAGTGAAGAAAACTTCCCCCTTCCACATAAGAAAATTCATGTCTAATAATAGGTTGTGACCTTATTTGGAAATAACTCATAGACATAACTACTTCACACAAGATCATACCGACTCGGGGTGGGCCCTAACCCAGTGACTAGGCTCCTCAGAAAGAGAAGAGACGTTCAGAGAAGAGTCACCTAAAGACGGAAGCTCAAGCCCAGGAACCATAGGGACCAGCGAGCCTGGAAGAGGCACAGCTTCCCTTCTAGAGCCTCCAGAGCAAGTGTGCGCTGAGAACACACTGGTGTTAGGCCCCAGGCCTTCAGAAGCGAGGGGCAACGCGTGCCAGCGGCTTTAAGCCTCGGTTTCAGGGACACCGCGGCATCCGTCCTAGGAATCCGACAGGCTGCTTGAGAGCGGAGGGGAGCCCCTCACACTCGCTGCCTAAACTTCTGGATGACCTTAATTAGCTAGAGCAAAACTCAAGCATGTCAGCAATTTAAAAATACATTTTTTCAAACAATCACGTACATATAAATAATATTATAAATCAAAATTCAAGGAAATTGTATTTGAGCAATAAATCTTTTACATGAAGCACAGAAAATTTGGATGTTCTGCCAAGTGACCTTCACACACAGGGAGGAATCGTGGCAACGAGTTAGGGCCGGGCACTTCCTGTGCAGTGGCGGGCGTTTGCTGGAGTCTACGGGAGTTGGCGCTGTCTTGCTTGGCTCCCTGAGAAACTGAAGTTGATGCTGACAGCTGTCCCTGGGGGTCCTGGTGAGATCTGCGCTAAAGCCAGAATCACATCTGGGAACACAGAGGCTGCTTCCAGGATGAAGAGGGAAATGCGCGGTGCTGTCGTGGTCTCCGATTCTGGCTCACGGGATGAGATTCAGGATGTCCACTGTCACCTAATGTAAAAGAGCCTTGCAAACCTCCCTCGTCACTTAGTCCTGCTTCTACCACTGTGGTCCACACCCTTCACTAAGCCCAGTGCCAAATCCCAGAAAGTAGCTGAGAACCCTCTCTATGCAGAATGAATCACTAGGAAGCCGTAAAAATATGATGATTAAACACATCCTGTGACCATCCCTACTTCAAATAGGATCAAGAGCCTTCGGCCAAATGTGAGAGGCCAGCAGCCAGTGGTACCTAGCTGATGCCCAAAGAAAAGGCTCTCTTTCTGTCCCAGAGATGCACTCATCCTAGTGAGACATTAGCAGAGACCCGTGAAAGCTGAGGCAAGAGGCAGTGTCATTTTTCTGAAAAGGCAAGAAGCTATACAATAAAATTTAAACTAAAATGGCAACCCGCTCCAGTATTCTTGCCTGGAGAATCCCATGAGCACGGAAGCCTTGGGGGCCACAGTCCATGGGGTGGCAAAGAGTTGGACACGACTGAGGGACTAATGCTAAGGCTGGCCACAGAAAGTGAGTTTGAGACAGAAAGTCAGAGGTGTGGAGGACAGCTGAAGATAGGATTCCAAGAAAGAGGACTCAGCAAGCGACGAGTCTTTCAGAAAATTCACTGCAAAGACTGAGCGGGGACCCATCCGGAGGTGATGAGGTCACTGTTGGGCTCCAGAAGGAACGCCTCACAGGTGTGGTTGGTTAGACCACAGGGGACAGAGGGGCACATGAGGGGTCTGCTCCACCTGGGTAAGCCTCAGCCTGGAAGACAAAGCACAGACGTTGTGAGGGTCTCAGTGTTTCTGTAGACAAACCACACGTAAAGCAGATGATTCTCAATGCAAGTCACCTATCACAATAGGCATTATGTAGCATCCAGCCCACCTCTACATTTCTCCAGCAAGCACGTCCCCTGCATTCCCAGAATTACAGTTCAGCGATCAACTGTCCTTTCCCACCCACAAGCAAAACGACAACCACTCATCACTTTGCAATATACTCTTTCTTCACTGGACACTCTGTCTGAGGGTGTGTCCTTTTTGGCACATGAATATCCGACACAGTTATGTTCATTTCATTTATGAACATAAATGAATAATTATGTTCAGGTTAATTTTTGCCCTTTCCTTCTCCAGGGGATCTTCCCAGCCAAAGGATCAAACCCGAGTCTTTCGCATTGCAGACCAAGTCTTTACCGTCTGTGCCGCCAGGGAAGCCCGTGTATGTCCATAGCTGCCGGATACTCCATTGTGTAACCTTTATTTCCCTCCTTCTCTAATATGCATGCTTTTTCTACTGTCGTGGTCAACAGTTCTGCAGTTCAACTCCTCAACTACGTCTCCTTCAGCACAGCGAGTGGGTTATCCAGGGTGCATATTTAAATAGAGACTTGGTGAATCTTAATTATACTGCCAGGAGAAGTATCAATAACCTCAGATATGCAGATGACACCACCCTTACAGCAGAAAATAAAGAGCCTCTTGATGAAAGTGAAAGAGGACAGTGAAAAAGTTGGCTTAAAGCTCAACATTCAGAAAACAAAGATCATGGCATCCAGTCCCATCACTTCATGGCAAATAGATGGGGAAACAGTGGAAATAGTGGCTGACTTTATTTTCTGGGGCTCCAAAATCACTGCAGATGGTGACTGCAGCCATGAAATTAAAAGACACTTACTCCTTGAAAGGAAAGTTATGACCAACCTAGATGGCATATTTGAAAGCAGAGACATTACTCTGCCGACTAAGGTCCGTCTAGTCAAGACTATGGTTTTTCCTGTGGTCATGTATGGATGTGAGAGTGGGACTATCAAGAAAGCTGAGTGCCAAAGAATTGATGCTTTTGAACTATGGTGTTGGAAAAGACTCTTGAGAGTCCCTCGGACTATAAGAAGATCCAACCAGTCCATCCTAAAGGAGATCAGTCCTTGGTGTTCATTGGAAGGACTGATGTTGAAGCTGAAACTCCAATACTTTGGCCACCTCATGTGAAGAGCTGACTCATTTGAAAAGACCCTGATGCTGGGAGGGATTGGGAGCAGGAGGAGAAGGGGGCGACAGAGGATGAGATGAATGGATGGCATCACCGACTCAATGGACATGAGTTTGAGCAAGTCTTGATGACTGTAGCTTTGTAGTATAACCTGAAGTCAGGGAGGTTGATTCCTCCAGCTCCATTCTTCTTTCTCAAGACTGCTTTGACTATTCAGGTTCTTTTCTGTTTCCATATGAATTGTGAAATTTTCTGTTCTAGTTCTGTGAAAAATGACGTTGGTAATTTGATAGGGATCACACTGAATCTGAAGATTGTGTTTGGTAGTATGCTCGTTTTCACAATATTGATTCTTCCTACCCAGGAGCATGGAATATCTATCCATCTGTTTATGTCATCTTTGATTTCTTTCAATAGTGTCTTGTAATTTTCTATGTACAGTTCTTTTTTCTGCTTAGATAAGTTTATTCCTAGATATTTAATTCTTTTTGTGGCAATGGTGAATGGGATTGATTCCTTAATTTCTCTTTCTGATTTTTTATTGTTAGTATATAGAAATGCAAGCGATTTCTGTGTGTTGATTTTGTATCCTGCAACTTTGTTAAATTCACTGATTAGCTCTAGTAATTTTCTGATACTATCTTTACGGTTTTATACGTATAGTATCATCTCATCTGCAAACAGTGAGAGCTTTACTTCTTCTTTTCCGATCTGGATTCCTTTTATTTCTTTTTCTTCTCTGATTGCTGTAGCTAGGACTTCCAGAACTATGTTGAACAATAGTGGTGAAAGTGGACGCCCTTGTCTTGTTCCTGATCCTAGGGAGAATGCTTTCAGGTTTTCATCACTGAGAATAACTTTGCTGTAGGCTTATCATATACGGCCTTTTCTATGTTGACATAGGTTCCTTCTATGCCCATATTTTTAAGAATTTTAATCATAAATGGTGCTGAATTTTGTGAAAGATTTTTCCTGCATCTTTTGTGATTATCATATGGTTTTTATCTTTCAATTTGTTAATTGGTGTATCACATTGATTGATTTGTGTATATTGAAGAATCCTTGCATCCCTGGAATAAACCCAGCTTGATCATGGCGTACAAGCTCTTTGATGTGCTGCTGAACTCTGTTTGCTAAAATTCTGCTGAGGATTTTTGCACTTGCGTCCATCGGTGATGCTGGCCTGCAGTTCTCTTTTTGTCTTTGTCCAATTTTGGTATCAGGAACATGATGGTCTTGTAGAATGAGTTTGGAAATGTTCCTTCTTCGGCAATTTTTTGGAAGAGTTTTAAAAGGATAGGCATTAGCTCTTCTCTAAATGTTTGATAGAATTCTCCTGTGAAGCCATCTGGTCCTGGGCTTTTGTTTTTGGGGAGATTTTTGGTCACCGCTTCAGTTTCAGTGCCTCTCGTTGGGTTGTTCATAATTTCTGTTTCTTCCTGGTCCACTCTTGGAAGGTTGAACTTTTCTAAGAATCTGTCCATTTCCATTTCAGTTTCATAACAGTCTCTTCTAATCCTTTGTGTTTCTACCTTGTCTGTTGTAAACTCTTTTTTCATTTCTAGCTTTGTTGATTTGATTCTTCTCTCTTTTTTGATGAGCCTGGCTAAAGGCTTGTCAATTTTGTTTATCTTCTCAAAGAACCAGCTTTTAGTTTTATTCATCTTTACAACTGTTTCTTTCATTTCTTTTTCAGTTATTTCTGCTCGGATCTTTATGCTTTTTTCCTTTTACTAATTTTGGGGAGTTTTGTTTTTCTTCTTCCAGTTGTTTTAGGTGTAAGGCTAGGTTGTCTATTCGGTGTTTTTCTTGGTCCTTGAGGGAGGGTTGTGTTGCTATAAACTTCCCTCTGAGAACTGCTTTTGCTGCGTCCCATAGGTTTTGAGTTGTCATGTTTTCACGGTCATTTGTTTCTAGAAACTTTTTTATTTCCCTTTGGATTTCTTCAGTAACATGTTGGTTATTTAGAAATCTATTGTTTAATCTCCATGTGTTTGTGTTTCTTACAGTTTTTTTTCTTGTAATAGATAGCTAGTCTCATAGCATTGCGGTTGGAGAAGATGCTTGATACAGTTTCAGTTTTCTTAAATTTACTGAGGTTTGATTTGTGACGCTAGATGTGGTCTATCCTGGAGAATGTTCCGTGTGCACTTGCAAAGAAGGTGTATTCTTCTGCATTTGCAAGGAATGTCCTGAAGATATCAGTGAGATCCATCTCATCTAATGTTATCACTTAAGACTTGGGCTTCCTTATTAATTTTCTGCTTTGGTCATCTGTCCATTGGTGCGAGTGGGGTGTGAAAGTCGCCCACTATTATGTGCTACTGTCAGTCTCTCTTTTACGCCTGCTGGTGTTTGTCTTGTGCACTGAGGTGCTCCTGGGTTGGGCACACAGATACTTACAATTGTTATGTCTTCCTCTGGGACTGGTCCCTTGATCATTACGTAATGTCCTTCCTTATCTCTTGTAATCTTCTTTAAGGTCTGTTTTATCTGATATAAGGATTGCTACTCCAGAGTTCTTTTGCTTCTCATTTGCATGGAATATATTTTTCCATCCTCTCGCTTTCAGTCTATATGTGTCTTTGGGTCTGAAGTGGGTTTCTTGTAGACAGCATATATATGGGTCGTATTTTTGTATCCATCAGCCAGTCTGTGTCTTTTGGTTGGAGTGTTTAATCCATTTACATTTAAAGTAATTATTGATATATATGCTCCTATTGCCATTTTCTTAATTGTTTGGGGTTGATTTTTTAGATCTTTTTTCTTCTGTTGTATTTCTTGACTATATAAGTCCCTTTAACATTTGTTGTAAAGCTGGTTGGGTGGTACTGAATTCTCTTAACTTTTTCTTGTCTGAAAAGCTTTTTATTTCTCCATCAATTTTGAATGAAATCCCAGGAGCCGCCACAGGAGATCCCACCCATGACAAGGTCAGGTGGAAGAGCACTGTTAAGCAAGGCTTCAGGACTCGAGGGGCTCCCCAGGCTTTCTCGAGCATCTACCCCAAAACCAGAATCTGTCTGTTTTACTGTTTCATGACTTTCCCCAACTCCTCTGACATTAACAGGGGGCTAACCCCGACCACCTTTCTCTGAAGAAAATCAGCTTAGGGCTGTAGCTAATAAGTCTCTTGGACATGAGAGGAATATTTCAAATCAAACCCCCTCTATTAGCATTCTAGCTTGCTCGGCAGGTATATCCAGACTCTTGCAGCTATGCATACAATTATTTACAGCCTCCCAACTGTGAGAGGCATGGAAAGCCTAAAACATAGAGCCTTTCAAAGAGTTAAAAGTTATTAGAGTAGTGCTGGTGCAGGATTTCATTATTGGGCCAGTCCTTGTTGCTAAGTTCCCAAATCTCTTATCCACTGTGCACCTGGGAGTGCATTAGTTAACATAGTTGGAATGTAAGAAAAACAAGTGTAGCCTTGAAATTAACCACATCAGACTTTTGAGCTAATTTGTTCTTTCTTGTAACTCACTGCACCTTTGCTCCGTGAGAAATGTAACTTTTTTAATACTTTCTGAGGCTGACATAGATTAGAAATATAAAGAAAAAACACTTTGAGGGAAAATAAGTTTTCTGGTTGAGCAACCTTTATCAAAAGAGGGTCNTTTCTGAGGCTGACATAGATTAGAAATATAAAGAAAAAACACTTTGAGGGAAAATAAGTTTTCTGGTTGAGCAACTTTTATCAAAAGAGGGTCATAAAATGTCCACAGGCCTCCAAGGCCAGAAGATAATGTACACAACGTTGTCTATGGGAAAGATTTGCAGAAAAAATCCTGGTTTCAATAAAGACAAAACAGATGTAATGTTTGGGCTGACTCTGCATGACTTTGCATCTTTCATTTTCCTCTATGTACAAGTAAAGGTATAAAAGACCCTTTTGAAAATAAAAGCAATGGGCTTCACTCGAAGAAGCTTGGTCACCCCGTGTCAGTCATTCTCTCTCTGTCTCTCTCCCTCTCCCTCCCTCTCTTTTTCAGGCTGATCCCATGGAGCATAGAGGCTCTCTGAGTTCACTTTCCTGCCTGAGCTTCTAAGAGTTTATTAGCTTTCTGTACAAATCAAGGAATATCAGCCTCTTTCTCTCCTCTATTTTCTTATCTACAATATTCTTTCCTTATCTCTCTCTAAATCATCCACTGACGCCGTTTTTCCTTCAAGTTCCCCTGGATCCTGCGGGGCCTGGACCCTGGCAGAGATCCTTGCTGGGCACAGTAATCTTGGTTTTAGATTTTTCCCTTTCAGTACTTTAAATATATCCTGCCATTCCCTTCCAGCCTGTAGAGTCTCTGCTGAAAGATCAGCTGCTAAATGTGTGGGGCTTCCCTTGCATGTTAGTGGCTGCTTTTCCTCTGCTGCTTTAATACTCTCTCTCAGTGTTTAATCTTTGTTAGTTTGATTAGTGTGTGTCTTGGCGTGGCTCTCCTCGGGCTCATCCTGTTGGGACTCTCTGTGCCTCTTGGGCTTGATTGACTTCATTTCCTTTTCCATGTTGGGGAAATTTTCAACTATAATCTCTTCAAAAAATTTCTCATATGCTTTCGTTTTTCTCTTCTTCTGGGACCCCTATTATTTGGATATTGGTGCGTTTGATACTGTCCCAGAGGTCTCTGAGACTATCCTCAGTTCTTTCCATTCTTTTTATTTCACTCTGCTCTTCAGAAGTTACTTCCACCATTTTATCTTCCAGCTCACTGACTCGTTCTTCTGCTTCAGATATTGTGCTACTGATGCTTTCTAGAGTATTTTTAATTTCAGTAATTGTATTGTCTCTGTGTGTCTATTCTTTAATTCTTCTAGGTCTCTGTTAATTGATTCTTGCATTTTCACCATTTTGTTTTCTAGGATTTTGATCATCTTTACTATCAGTTCAGATCAGTTCAGTCTCTCAGTCGTGTCCGACTCTTTGCAACCCCATGAATCGCAGCACGCCAGGCCTCCCTGTCCATCACCAACTCCCGGAGTTCACTCAGACTCATGTCCATCATGTCCGTGATGCCATCCAGCCATCTCATCCTGGGTCGTCCCCTTCTCCTCCTGCCCCCAATCCCTCCCAGCATGAATCAACTCTTCGCATGAGGTGGCCAAAGTACTGGAGCTTCAGCTTTAGCATCATTCCTTCCAAAGAAATCCCAGGGCTGATCTCCTTCAGAATGGACTGGTTGGATCTCCTTGCAGTCCAAGGGACTCTCAAGAGTCTTCTCCAACACCACAGTTCAAAAGCATCAATTCTTCGGCGCTCAGCCTTCTTCACAGTCCAACTCTCACATCCATCCATGACCACAGGAAAAACCATAGCCTTGACTAGACGGACCTTAGTCGGCAAGGTAATGTCTCTGCTTTTGAATATACTATCTAGGTTGGTCATAACTTTTCTTCCAAGGAGTAAGCGTCTTTTAATTTCATGGCTGTAATCACCATCAGCAGTGATTTTGGAGCCCCAAAAGAATAAAGCCTGACACTGTTTCCACTGTTTCCCCATCTATTTCCCATGAAGTGATGGGACCCAATGCTATGATCTTTGCTTTCTGAATGTTGAGCTTTAAGCCAACTTTTTCACTCTCCTCTTTCACCTTCATCAAGAGGCTCTTTAGCTCCTCTTCCCTTTCTGCCATAAGGGTGGTGTCATCTGCATATCTGAGGTGATTGATATTTCTCCTGGCAATCTTGATTCCAGCTTGTGTTTCTTCCAGTCCAGCGTTTCTCATGATGTACTCTGCATAGAAGTTAAATAAGCAGGGTGACAACATACAGCCTTGACGTACTCCTTTTCCTATTTGGAACCAGTCTGTTGTTCCATGTCCAGCTCTAATTGTTGCTTCCTGGCCTGCATACAGATTTCTCAAGAGGCAGGTCAGGTGGTCTGGTATTCCCATCTCTTTCAGAATTTTCCACAGTTGATTGTGATCCACACAGTCAAAGGCTTTGGCATAGTCAATAATTCTAATTCTAACTTCTTTTTCAGGTAGTTTGCCTATTTCCTCTTCATTTATCTGTGTTTCTAGATTGTTCCTTCATTTGTGTGGTATTTCTCTACATTTTCATTATTATTTTTTTAACTTATTGTGTCTGAGGTCTCCTCTTCCCAGGCTTCAAGGTTGAGTTCTTTCTCCCTTTTGGTTTCTGCCCTTCTGTGATGGGTCCCATGGTTTGTTAAGCTTCATATAGGGTGAGATTGGTGCTGAGCTTTTTTGCTTGCTTGCTTTCCCTCTGGAGGGCAAAGCTGAGTGAGGTGGTAATCCTGTCTGCTGATGACTGGGTTTGTATTTTTGTTTTCCTGTTGATTAGATGAGGTATCCTGCACGAGATGCTGCTGGTGGTTGGGCGATGCTGGGCCTCATTTTCAGGTGGCTTCCTTTGTGTGCGTTCTTGCTACTTGATGCCCCCTGGGGTTAGTTCTCTGGTAGTCTCTAGTCTTGGAGTCAGTGCTCCCACTCCAAAGGTTCAGGGCTTGATCTCCAGTCAGGAACAAAGATTCCACAAGTGATTTGTTATGGCATTAAGTGAGAGTAAAACAAATACCCAAAACCTAGAAAGCAAAGATGAACCCCAGACAATTGGTAGTTACAAAATCAGACAAATAATAATTAAAATGATGGAATATGCACAATACATATATACTCATAAGCAAAGTCAAAACAGTCCAACAAATATAAAAAGTACAGTGAATTGACCTGGTGAGCAGAGGAAGCCAAACACCATCTCCGCCAGTTAAGAGCAAAGCGCAGACTGGAAAACAAAGCTGCTGCCAGGTGCCCAGTGGGGAACAGGGCAACGAGAACAAACTAACAAATGTGCTGAGAGGAAAGGCGAGAAAGAACAGATATGCAAAGTTGCACAGGGCTGGATGAAGAAGATTCGTGTACATCAGAGATTAACTGCACGGGGATAAGGGCAGTAGAAAAGGCAAACAGAGGGGTAAATACAGCAGAAGTGTGAGAGGCTTAAAAATTTAAATTATATTTTATAAAAGAAGAAAGAGAAGAAGAAAGGAGAAAAAAAAAGGAAACCTCCACAGAACTGCAAAAGCCCAGCACAGAGGCAGAGGTTTATAACAGCAATAAAAAGTGTGACTGAATATACACATATGCATATCCACCCGTAAGCAAAATCAAAACAGTCCGACAAAAAGAAAGTACAATAGATTGACCCAGCGAACAAAGGAAGCCAAAACTTATATCTACCAGTTAATAACAAAACTAAGCAAAGCACAAACTGGAAAACAAAACTGAAGCAAGGTGCCAATTGGGGAATAAAGCAGTGCAGATAAAATTAGCAAATATGTTGAGAGGAAAGGAAAGAAAGAAAAAATAGATACGCAAAGTTAAGTAGAGGCAGATAAGATTTATATACAGTGAAGATTAACTCCAAGGGGAAAAGAACAGTAGGAAAAGCAAGCAAAGGAATAAATGTATAAAAATAAGAATAGTGACATTAAATTTAAAAGAAAGAGGCAAGGAAAAAAAACGAGGGTGGGGGAGCTCCACGGAACTGCAAAAGCCCAGTGTAGAGGCGGAGGTCACAGCAGCAATAAAACGTGTGACAGAGGAACAAAAAAACCCAAAAGCTTAATTAGATTTCACAGTGCCAATAAAACCAACAACAGAGGGTGAAAAAAAAAGAAAAAAGAATCCAAGAGAATCTACAGAACAAGTCAAAACATAAGAATAACAGATGTTTTTCTTGACTCACAGCTGTCAGAGTCCTTTCCCGTGCTGAGAGTCACAGTCCACCTCACCTCCCTAGGGTGCCTCCAATACTGTACTGATCTCTAGACCTGCTGTGGGCGCAGCTAAGGTTCTAATCTGGTCCTGCTCCTGTGTGTTCTTGCCTCCAGTGTCCACAGCTATCAGAAACAGTACGTTTTCTTTCACTGGAGCTCTCAAAGCCCTTTTATATATTCCACAGACACAGAGTC
Source organism: Redunca redunca (assembly GCA_006410935.1). Taxonomy (NCBI): domain Eukaryota; kingdom Metazoa; phylum Chordata; class Mammalia; order Artiodactyla; family Bovidae; genus Redunca; species Redunca redunca. Next base: position 130,325 of record SJYQ01104703.1, on the reverse strand, counting down.
TGCCTGGCTGATCGTGTGGCTTTAACCTGCAGCGTGTACAGCTGGCGGGAGGTTCTGGGGTCTTCTTCCTTAGTCCCACTGTCCCTGTGGCCTCACACGTGGGGGTTGCCCCTGAGGCTGCCCTGGAAGACGTGGGTTCGTCCCTGTGAGGACACGTGTGGAGGTGGTGCAGCTGCTTGGGTTGCTGGGTTTCTGGCAGCACCAGGTACTCGGGAGTTTGCGGCTAGGGCAGCAGGAAACACAGTGCTCAGGGAGGATATGGCAACCAGTATTGGCCAATACACTTCAGTATTCTTGCCTAGAGAACCCTCCTGCAGAGGAGCCTGGCAGGCCACAGTCTACAGGGTCGCACAGAGTCAGACATGATGCAACCCTGCATGCATAGATGCGAGGTTTCTTTGCCTGTGTCAGCTCTGCTGAGTTGAGTGTGAAGGTGGTGCGGCTGCTTGGCTTTCGGGGGCCCTGGCAGCGCCAAGTGTTCAGGGACACAGACTGCCTCAGCCACAGGAGTTATGGCCTGAAAGTGAAAGTGGAAGTTGCCCAGTCGTGCCCGACTCTTTGCAACTCCATGAACTACAGAGCCCATGGAATTCTCCAAGCCAGAATACTGGAGTGGGTAGCCTTTCCCTTCTCCAGGGGTCTTCCCAACCCAGGGGATCTTCCCAACTCAGGGATCAAACCCAGGTCTCCTGCATTACAGGCAGATTCTTTACAAACTGAGCTATCAGGGAAGCCCTATCAGAGTCCTTCAGAGTCTTTTCTCCAGCCTCTTGTAGCTGGCAATCAGAAGACCTCTTTGGCCCATCTTTCTTCATAGCTCCACCCTTCAGGCACTTAGACAGCTCCCTGCTGGGGTCCTTCTCTATAGTTCAGTGCATCAGGCACTTACAGGGGCACCCTGGGTGGGGTCCTACTCTGTAGTTCAGTGAGTCAGGCATTTGACAGCCGGCCTCTCTATTGTTCAGGAGCCAGCTGTGGAGAGAGAGAGGCTGTGGTGATGGCTCCACCCACTACGTGTGACTCAGCAGCATCGCCTTGCTTCCACGGCTCCTGGCTTTCCTCCACAGGCACTTTCCACCACGATCTCCTCCCTCACATGCCCTCGATCCGTCTCTCCACAGTCAACAGCAGCCCTCGCTCTGGGGTTGCTCACAAGCCCTGAACTCCAGCTCCCAGCCGCTGCGCCTTCCAAGGCTCTGCACCCTGTCCGGGCTGCGTGTGGCTGTGGCAAGGGCTGTCTGACCCTCCTTCCGTTCAGGCTGTCCCAGATCTGCTGCTTCACTCTCGCCTTAAATGGGTCTCCTCTGACGCAGACAACCGCCCCGATGTGGGGATCGGACCCCTGCTTCAGTGCCCCCACCCTCCGAGGTCCGGGCGGGTGCAGTCCTACTAACACTCCCGTTTCTCCCCCCAGTTCCTTCCTCCTGCCGAGTTTTGTGTGGTTCTATATATTCTTTTGGAGAAGGCGATGGCACCCACTCCAGCACTCTTGCCTGGAAAATCCCATGGATGGAGGAGCCTGGTGGGCTGCAGTCCATGGGGTCGTGAAGAGTCGGATGACTGAGCGACTTCACTTTCGCTTTTCACTTTCATGCACTGGAGAAGGAAATGGCAGCCCCCTCCAGTGCTCTTGCCTGGAGAATCCCAGGGACGGGGAGCCTGGGGGGCTGCCGTCTCTGGGTCGCACAGCGTCAGGCACGGCTGAAGCGACTCAGCAGCAGCAGCGGCAGCAGGTATTCTTTTCCGCTGGTCGGGTCCTCCCGGCCGCTCTCAGCTGGTGTTCTGCATACACCTCTGTGTCTGAAGGTATGTTCCTGATGTGTCCGTGGAGAGAGACGCAGTCCACGTTCACCCACTCTTCCACCATCTTGTTCTCCCTCCATCAATCACGTATCATGAAATATTCACAAATTACTTGTACTATCTAGCCTTTTTATCAGCACTGTATCAGTAATTCTCCTCTACATCACACTGTTTCCTACGTGATACCAACACTTAGAATTTATCTTTAATGTCAGTTTTATTGCTGTTAATCTCACTGTCATAGTAAGTGCATTTTGCTGACCGAGAAAGGTTAAGAATCTTACTGCTGTAAACATATCTATGTTTTTTTAAGATTTCCCGGTCAAGATCCATGAAGAATGTCTTTCAGATTTCTGTTGGATGGCTTTCCTATCCCATCATAAGAAAGCAGCTGATCCCACATTGTCACAGTAGCAAGTAAGCACCACAGTCGCTGAGGCCCCAGCGGCTGTCTCCCCCTCGCACCTCACGCCCGCCTCCATCAGCGATAACTCGATGCCGCACGCGCCCACGCCCGGGCCCTAGTGCCTCTCGGCATGTGCCTCTCGGGGCGGCAGCTGGGGCTGTCGCTCCATTGACAAGTCGTGTCCGGCTCTTTGTGACCCCATGGACTGCAGCACGCCAGGCTTCCCTGTCCTTCAACAGTTCACAGGGTTTGCTCAAACTCATGTCCATTGAGTCGGTGATGCCATCCAACCATCTCACCCTCTGTCGTCCTCTTCCCCTCCTGCCCTTAATCTTTCCCAGCATCAGGGGCTTTTCCAACAAGTCAGCTGTTTTCTGACTCAATATGGAAGAGATCCAATCACCAAATCCCTATCAAAGATGTTTCTTCTAAAGCCATTTGCTCACTGTACTACTCAAGTGTCTAGCAGAAAACAAATGACTCCAGTCGAAGTGGGTGATTAAGGAAAGTTGAATAAGGGGACTATACAAAGTATGCTCGGGGCTTCCCAGGTGACATTAGTGGTAAAGAACCAGTCTGCTCATGCAGGAGCTGTAAGAGACTTGGGTTCAACCCCAGGGCCAGGAAGATCCCCTGGAGGAGAGCATGGCAACCCACCCCAGTATTCTTGCCTGGACAACCCTGTGGACAGATTGGCCTGGCCAGCTACAGTCCGAGAAGTCACAGAGAATCAGACACGAACAAGCAACTCAGCAGCACACGCGCGTGCACAAAGGGCGCCAGGGCTGAAAGCAGCCAAGGAAGAGTGAGGGCGTGCAGGGATGGCAGCGGAGCGCCAGGGCTAAGAGAAACCAAGGAAGAGTGGGGGCCTGCAGGGACGGCAGCGGAGCGCCAGGGCTAAGAGAAACCAAGGAAGAGTGGGGGCCTGCAGGGACGGCACCGGAGCACCAGGGCTAAGAGAAACCAAGGAAGAGTGGGCGCCTGCAGGGACGGCACCAGAGCGCCAGGGCTAAGAGAAACCAAGGAAGAGTGGGCGCCTGCAGGGACGGCAGAGGTGAGGAGACCTTGCCACGCCTAGACCTGCATCAAGGGCAGGAATGGTGCCAAAGTCAGGAGAAGGTAGCTGTAGCTGCAGGAAAGCTGCCCAATAAGGTTCCCAGGCTTTGGTAAAGAAATGCAGCCATCTCTTGACAGCCCAGCTGAGAGGAACGGGGTGACCGAGCAGCCCGACCTCACCCAGCTGCAGGTCTGCCCTTGGTGCCTCCCACAGACCGGACGCAACACCCCCAGAGGACCAGAACCCTGATTATGTCTCCCTGCATCTCTGCCTCCTGGGGACACAGGAGGTTGAGACAGTGAAAGATGAAACTGGAGAAGCAAAATAAAATCCTAAGCATACCCACGATTTCCCATGTAATCAAATTTATTCTTCCCTCTGGAACTTTACCACTTCATTAATGGTCTAGTAACAGGAATTAGCAATAATTAGCATTGCTTTAAATAAAGAGCATATTTAAATAGATAAGGAAGACCATGGATCCAAACAGCAAAAGAACAAAAGACATGACTAGATTTTCACAAACAAGGAGACTGAACTGGGACAGAGCTGGAACACTGAGTGAGCATGGGTTCCATCCGTTACCTATGGAATACAAGGTTGGAAGACACTGAAAAAGCTGAACGCACTGAGGATGAAGAGCAAAATCATAAACAATGGAGGGGCAATCAATTAGTGAATATTAAGAAGAAGGCTGAGTGCCGAAGAGTTGGTGACATTGAACTGTGGTGTTGAAGAAGACTCTTGAGAGTCCCTTGGACTGCAAGGAGATCCAACCAGTCCATCCCAAAGGAGATCAGTCCTGGGTATTCATTGGAAGGACTGATGCTAAAGCTGAAACTCCAATACTTTGGCCACCTCATGTGAAGAGTTGACTCATTGGAAAAGACTCTGATGCTGGGAGGGATTGGGGGCAGGAGGAGAAGGGGACGACAGAGGATGAGATGGCTGGATGGCATCACGGACTTGATGGGCATGAGTCTGAGTGATCTCCGGGAGCTGGTGATGGACAGGGAGGCCTGGGGTGCTGCGATTCATGGGGTCGCAAGGCGTCAGACACGACTGAGCGACTGAACTGAAGGAGTAAGATACAAGATGACGGGCGGGCACATGGTAAGATACCTGCATGTCAGACAAAAGCCATCGAGACAAAGAAAGAACAATGGCTGGAAACGAGTAGAAGCAAGAGAAAGAGAATACTGTGTTTTCTGGCTTCACAATATGAAGTAGGAGAATGAGGAGGTGCCTCTAAGAAAAGATCAGGGGACGTGCAATCCTGGGGAAAATCCACATTTCAGTTAAAGCAAGGAGGAAGAGGGACAGTCCTGGGAAAACGGAGAACCTTGCAGATTTCCTGGCAGCAGAACAGGAGAGCCAAGATGAAGCAAAGCAGGGCTTGTGAGAGATCCCCCAGTGACAGGGTGGAATGGTGAGAAGAGGGAGCAGAATGGCTGTCTTGGGTAGAATTGGATTCATGGGAATGGGGGGAACAGTGGTGATGAATGGATTGTCTCAGTCTTCCACGGCACACCTACAAATGAGAGCATTCCCTAACTAGGGAAAGCTGCAGTCGGCGCATAGCCTATTACTGGATGCTTGGAGGATCTTCTCAAGTAACCAACTTACCTGCAAGCGGGCACAACCGCACACTTGCCCCCTAGGTTGTGCAACTCAGAAATGCTGACAAATCACTGCACACCTCACAAGGAAGTATAAAACAATAGAAAAGCAGGAACTCTTCTTAACTAACCTACACAGGCATTAGAAATAGTGGGGTGGATCCTCAAAGTGTCATTTCCTCTTCAGCTTTATTGGGTTCCTGGACTCATGATGCCAGTGACATTAGCATATTTAGAAAAGACCCAGACAGGTCAGCAAGTACTGACTTGCAAAATCCTCTGAGAAATGCTGAGTCTCCTGTGACACTGTATGATATCACAGTGTCCTAACCTTGTCTATTACATCCCAGGAGCACTTTTCAAAAGGAGGGAGAGAAAGGTATCACATGGCTTCTTATTTGAACTAACCCAGGTTCACTCTAAAATTTTAGCAAAACCCTGATCCTCATCAGTTAGTGCCTCTTCCTCAAAGCCGGCCTCAGCACCACAAGCCTCAGTAACTTACTCACAGGTGGAATCAGCTCAGTCAGTGGTTCCCTTGAGTCCTCGACTCCGGCTCTGTCCCCTGGGCTTCCTCCAGGCCCAGCCGGGGCTCCTTGCTTCTTCTCTGGGCTCAGACCCCTTTCTCTTTGAGCCCAGAGACATCCACCCTGCTCCCGCCCAGGGCTCCCTGCTCTCTGGCAGCGTCCGAGGCGCAGCCTTGACCAGGAGCTCTTATTCCTCAGGCCCAGAGTCTGTCTCCACACTTCCCTCTGGGGAGTGGATATACACGTAGTCTCCTGAGCCAGGTACCTGCCTGGACAGCTCACCGGGCAATTCACTGCCTTAGACGCCTGGGCGTCTCCTCCCCACCACACTGTGCCTCTCTTCTGTCTTTCTGAAATGGGGGAAATAACGGATCTGCCTGAATATGGCGTTAAAGGGGAAAATGGGTGAATACATAACTCCCCTTAGTAGAAGTCAACAATTCACGGCATCGCTCTGCTATTGGAACCCTGAGCATATGAAGAGGATGTGGCTCCAGCAGTGAGAGGTTTAACCATGACCTTCAAAGAGCACGATTCCCTGTCTCTTCTCTCATGCAGGCTTTTGACTCTGTCCTCCTGAGCATGAATCAGAAGTTGGTGTGCTACAGAGCATGGTGACCGAGAAATGTCTTCATCAGTTCAGTTCAGTTCAGTTCAGTTGCTCAGTCGTCTCCGACTCTAGCAACCCCATGGATCACAGCACGCCAGGCCTCCCTGTCCATCACCAACTGCTGGAGTTCACTCAGACTCACATCCATCGAGTCGGTGATGCCATCCAGCCACCTCATCCTCTGTTGTCCTCTTCTCCTCCTGCCCCAAATCCCTCCCAGCATCAGAGTCTTTTCCAATGAGTCAAATCTTCGCATGAGGGGGCCAAAGTACTGGAGTTTCAGCTTTAGCATCATTCCTTCCAAAGAACACCCAGGACTGATCTCCTTTGGGATGGACTGGTTGGATCTCCTTGCAGTCCAAGGGACCCTCAAGAGTCTTCTCCAACACCACAGTTCAAAAGTATCAATTGTTCGGCGCTCAGCTTTCTTCATAGTCCAGCTCTCACATCCATACATGACCACTGGAAAAACCATAGCCTTGACTAGACAGACTTTTGTTAGGAAAGTAATGTCTCTGCTTTTGAATATGCTATCTAATTTGGTCATAACTTTCCTTCCAAGGAGTAAGCATCTTTTAATTTCATGGCTGTAATCACCATCGGCAGTGATTTTGGAGCCCCCAAAAATAAAGTCTGACACTGTTTCCACTGTTTCCCCATCTATTTCCCATGAAGTGATGGGACCAGATGCCATGATCTTTGTTTTCTGAATGTTGAGCTTTAAGCCAACTTTTTCACTCTCCTCTTTCACTTTCATCAAGAGGCTCTTTAGCTCCTCTTCCCTTTCTGCCATAAGGGTGGTGTCATCTGCATATCTGAGCTTATTGATATGTCTCCCAGCAATCTTGATTCCATCTTGTGCTTCTTCCAGTCCAGCATTTCTCATGATGTACTCTGCATATAAGTTAAATAAGCAGGGTGACAATATACAGCCTTGATGTACTCCTTTTCCTATTTGGAATCAGTCTGTTGTTCCATGTCCAGTTCTAACTGTTGCTTCGTGACCTGCATATAGGTTTCTCAAGAGGCAGGTTAGGTGGTCTGGTATTCCCATCTCTTCATGCTGCTGCTGCTGCTGCTAAGTCGCTTCAGTCGTGTCTGACTCTGTGAGACCCCATAGATGGCAGCCCACCAGGCTCCAGCGTCCCTGGGATTCTCCAGGCAAGAGCACTGGAGTGGGTTGCCATTTCCTTCTCCACATCTCTTCATAATGGACCTCTCAGTTTATTTTTCTGGTACATCTTTGTGTAAGAATGAGAAAACTGCCCCCCCAGATGGCCCCTGAGAGCAGGTGACTCTGAAGGAAAAAGAGTTTCCCTTTAACCTTAGAGCTCAGGGCCCAGCTGGGTGGCTGTCAGGAGGATGGGGTCACAGGGAGGACGGCAGCCAAGGTCCTGCTTTTTGGGAAAGGCACCTGATACCTATTCTCCACACATGGCTGAGACACCTTGCCCGTATCTCTTAAACTGAGAATTTGAAATATTTTCCTAGTTGTGCGAATAATTCTCAAGGACATCCTCAGGTTGGACCAGCTCTCAGAACATAAAATAGAAACTGTAAGCTATTTAATCATTTTTCCTAGAAGTGGTCTTAAGGACAATTCAACATGTAAGAGAAGACAGATTTTTTTATGGTTAGGTCTGTTTGGAAATAGTAGCTCAAGGCATGTGAAGAAGTCTTAGACGCCTGCAGGTATTTCACAGGGGCTAGTGACTACAGTTCTGTTTCTTCTGGGGTGAGAAGGAAGCACAGGAATTGGACAATCATCCAACCTTCGCTCACAGAGACTGTGCTTGTGAAGGTGACAGTACCTGGTGAAGAAACCAGAAGTTGATCTACTTGAAATACCAGCTGCTTTGAGGCACCGGAGGCGGCTAGAGAGGGATATATCCAGGGCTGCGAGCTCCTGGCACATAGGCTTGCAGACTGCCTGCCCAGCTCCTCCAGGCACACGGGTAAGTGCTTCCAGAAGCTCTGTGTCACTCCATGAATCCTTTCTGAAAATGACACGGATCGCTGTCTCTTTTACCCTGCTTCTGTTGATGTCTCTTTGGTGTGGCGGCTTCACTTTTCTGTCAGAGCAAAAGTAAAACACCTTTTTCTCCTGATTTAGTTCTTAGATTATTTATTTACTTCCCAAAAATCTTGCTTCTTTGGAAGCACATGTGATCAGGGTTAGGATGTCCAAGACCCACAAATCCTTCAAGTAAGATCCTTCTACAGAGGAAGGTGCCTAATGGGAGATGGCTGAATGTTACCACATCAGTCTCTGCCTGGTGTCTGTTATAAATCATTTTTTACCCAGTCTTAACGCAATCACTAAGGAGGAAAAGATAAAGGTATTCTATTACTTTTTCACAAATTTTCTTTAAAAACTAATTTCAATAGTCTTCTAATTATGAAATGCATACTGTTCATTTTAAAAGGCTTGAAAAGTAAGAAGATGAGAAATGTTGATTGCCAGAATCATGCAACCCACATATACGGCATTTAAAAAAAAATTGTTAGTATTACAGACTAGCCTTCCTTCACTAGAGTGATGATAAAATGCGTCTGATGCTCCTCCAGGGCTTCCAGACCACATCCGGCCACCATGAGTTCCCTCGCTGAAGCAATCGTCCACCTTGCAATCGATCTGTTCCACCAGATCAGACAATCAAAGAAGGAAAACATCTTCCTGTCCCCTTTCAGTATCTCGTCAGCCTTAGCCATGACTTACTTAGGGGCCCGAGAAAACACCGAATCTCAAATGCAGAAGGTAGGTGGCGGCTGCCTTTCCGTCTCAGGTTTGCACGGCTTGCCTGCTGGCTGGTGTGCAGATGGCCACAGGTCTGGCTGTCCCCGGGTCCCACGGGAAGCTCAAGAAGCCCCGTGACTGGGTGGGCACAGAGTGGGGCACGCACTCTCCCGCAGGGCTCCCCACCTGCCCCCTGTGCCTGGACTTCCTCTGGGGGCTGGGATGAACCCCTACAATCGCCCAACAACCAGACGTGAGGCTTTAATGGAAGAGTTCACTGGAAATGAGGCCCTGATTAAAGTCCACGGGAGACATCTTTACGTGTTTCCTTAACGATGAATGTAAAACGAGACACGATTCTTTAACGTGGACAGCGCTCAAGCAGCTTTGTGTTTTCCACACACAGACTGTGTTTCAAGGATGAAGCTTTCACTGGGCATTTCTGTGTGCTTTTTCTCTGTTTCCTCTTGAGTTTGTCTCTGTGAGGGGCATTTATTTGGTATATAGTTTTGTTTGTGGGTATTCTTTTGTCCTTCTGCTCTTTCTTTTTTACTTACTCTGATGTGTACAGATCGTGACAGACTCCTTCTCCCACTCTCTGTCTTCTCCAGGTCCTTCACTTCAGTGAAATCACAGAGAACCCAAGAGGAAGAGCTACAAGAAGTCCCGTGAGTCAGAGAGCACGGGGCGTAGAGGAGGGCATATGCCCAAGAGGGTCGCAGCTTCACCTGGGGTTTCAGACAAACTGGGAAAAGCCCATGTTTAGAGGTCATGCTAGGCAAGCTGGAGAGAGTTGTTTCTCAGTTCACGTGTGTGCATGTGTGAAATCATTTCAGTTATGTCCTACTCTCTGTGACCCCATGGACTGTAGCCCTCCAGGCTCCTCTGTCCATGGGATTCTCCCGACAAGAATACTGCAGTGGGTTGCCGTGCCCGCCTCCAGGGGACCTTCCCACCCCGGGGATTGAACCAGCATCTCTCATGTCTCCTGCACCAGCAGACAGGTTCTTTACCACTGGCACCACCTGGAAAGCCCTCTCATTTCACATTACATACTTATTTACTTCCCTGGTGGCTCAGACGGCAAAGCATCTGCCTGCAATGAGGGAGACCTGGGTTCGATCCCTGGGTCAGGAAGATCCCCTGGAAAAGGAAATGGAAACCCACTCCAGTACTCTTGCCTGGAAAACCCCATGGATGGAGGAGCCTTGTAGGCTACAGTCCATGGGATCACAAAGAGTCAGACATGACTGAGCAACTTCACTTCACTTCCCTTCACTTGTTTACCTCATATCTTTGTTTTCTGAAAGTGGAGAAGCATGTGCTTAAAATCAGGGACTCTGAAACCTGAAGGAGCTTCAAATAGTGATCTGCTGTTCAGGAATGAGGAACTTGGCAAAAATACGATGGCTCTCAGCCACGGTGACGTCATCCCAATTAGCCAGGGGTAATAAAAGGTTAGCTGCATCACATGCAAATACATGCAAATAGGACAGCAGGGCCAGGCATGGAAACTCTGATTAGGGTTGCGTATTATTATACAGAACAAAAATAAGCATATTAATCACAATATGTTGCTATATTGCATAGCTTTAATTAGCTCTCAGATTGAGAGCAATAAGCTTATGATCAAGTGTATTACGGAGTATTTTGGAAAATGAATGAGAGCTACGGTTTATCTAAATAGTCTAAAACTCTTAGCCAAAAGTGAGAGATTCTGAATTGAGACAAGCCTACGCTGAAAAAATTATCTGTATCTCCTTGGAGAAGTTTCTAAGCTCTCTGAGCTCTCCTGTCTTCATGCGAATGGCACTGAAAACTTAGAGGTGCTGAGGCACAGCTGTTCCCAGGCCATCTGGCCCCCACTGCTCCTGCACGGGGAAGTGAGGTCGTCACAGTGAAGAGCCACAGATCACAGTCAGCAGGCCTTAGAAGGTAATCCCTCAAAGGAATATAACAGGGCATCGAATCACAACGTAGGACGACTTACAGATCTCATGTTCTCACACAGCCGATGACTGTTAGGATTCGCTATGGCTCTAGCCCTCCAGGAGCTTCTGTCCAGCTGAGACCCTAACCCTGGTCGTTGGAGAGACAGTGCACTGGTGGGGTGCTGATGCGTCTCTGAGCGGCTGAGCTGAGCTGAGCTGAGCTGATGCGTCTCTGAGCGACTGAACTGAGCTGAGCTGAGCTGATGAGTCTCTGAGCGGCTGAGCTGAGCTGAGCTGAGCTGATGCGTCTCTGAGTGGCTGAGCTGAGCTGAGCTGAGCTGATGCATCTCTGAGCGACTGAGCTGAGCTGAGCTGAGCTGATGAGTCTCCGAGTGGCTGAGCTGAGCTGAGCTGAATTGATGCGTCTCTGAGCAGCTGAGCTGAGCTGAGCTGAGCTGATGCGTCTCTGAGCGGCTGAGCTGAGCTGAGCTGAGCTGGTGCGTCTCTGAGTGACTGAACTGAGCTGAGCTGAGCTGATGAGTCTCCAAGCGGCTGAACTGAGCTGAGCTGAGCTGGTGCGTCTCTGAGCGGCTGAGCTGAGCTGATGCGTCTCTGAGCGACTGAACTGAGCTGAGCTGAGCTGATGAGTCTCTGAGCGGCTGAGCTGAGCTGAGCTGAGCTGGTGCGTCTCTGAGTGACTGAACTGAGCTGAGCTGAGCTGATGAGTCTCCGAGCGGCTGAGCTGAGCTGAGCTGAGCTGGTGCGTCTCTGAGCGGCTGAGCTGAGCTGATGCGTCTCTAGTTCAACAGAGGAAAGGCTGGAGTGTGTTAGAGCAGGAAGAGAGAGTTACCTGGAAGATTTATTGTAAAGACTGGGAAAGCTAATTCCAGTAACACGCGCCAGTTAGGGGGAATAACCACGAACATCATCCCAGGGGACACCACCCTCTAGACAGGGACCCAACAGACCCCCGGGGTGCAGAGTTTCCACTGACAGAGAATCCAGTGAGCTCACTGTTTGGTGTTTGAAGGTTGAAAAGCCAGGAAATGTCCATCCTCACTTTCAAAAGCTTCTGACGGAATTAGAGAAACCCACTGGTGCCTATGAGCTGAGGGTCGCCAACAGGCTCTATGGGGAGAAGGAGTTTCCGTTTCTCCAGGTGAGTTTCCTGCCTGTCACACCTTTCCTCTGTGTCCTGCGTCCTCGGGCCCCATCTCCCAGTGGAGGGGACCCACACAGGGGCATCACTCCCAGGGGCCGGGCCCCCAGCCACAACCCCACCGCTGGAGCGTCCAGAGGCTGATAGCACACCAGTGAGGCGGGGCTGGACATTGGCTTGTGAACGCTGCTTGATCAGGACTTAACACAGTTCATTCATTTGGGATACCTACATAGTTACTGATAAATTACTTCTCATTCCTGCTTTCTTCCTGCTCATGTCACAGGAATACATGGATAATGTTAAGAAATTTTATCTGGCCAGTGTGGAATCTGCCGATTTTAAAAATGCTGCAGAGGAAAGTCGAAAGATGATTAACTCCTGGGTGGAGAGCCAAACCAATGGTAGGCTATGAGAGAGTCACTCATTAAAAGTCCCCGCTGAGTCCCCGCTGTGTGTGAACACAGTGCTGGACCCTGCCCGAGCTTCCAGAAACGGGGGTGAGACGAGATCGCGGAGGGTGGGGAGGCCCTGCAGGGGGTGGACGTCCACGTCAGTGCGGAGAGACGCGGGCGGGGGTGCTCCCGGGACCAGCCCCCCGCAGGCACAGCTGAGTCTGGATGGCAGTGTCTCCGTGGATCCCAAGTCTCTGCTCAGACTTCAGGTTGATTCATAAGTTCTTCTTCTAATTAAAGGCTTAACTTCTGGATTATGATTCCTCAAGAGAAGATATTAGAAAGGGTCCCTTTGTTAATTGGGAAACAACCTTCTCTCCCCCAAACCACCCTTTCTGCAGAAATGACCCCCTGCAGGAGGAGGTGCCTGGCCCACGTCCCCTCCCACAGGATCGTCGTAGGTGTCCCCCCTCCCGGGCAGGTGACTGGACACAGTCTCCCTGTTCAAAACAGAGGACTAGCCTGCAGCAACTCAACCTGGAGAATGGAGATGAAGACTCCTCAGGGAACGGTGTCTGCCACGTGCTCTCGATTACTGTGTGCATGTTGATCGTCCAGAAGGATATTCTGGCTACTTCTTCAGAATATTGAGCTCAGATTTCAAAAGACAGAGAGGGAGGAAGGAAGGAAGAACAGGAGAATGCGCACAGGCTGGAGGAAGCAGGAGAGGACGCAGGGGGGCAGTGAGGGAGGGGTGCAGAAATGTGATTTGTGGAAACTGTATCTAGAATCAGTTCATCAGGGTTCCTTGTGAGATGACTGCTGCCCCCTCACACACACCCTGAACACCTTCCAGTCAGGAGCAGGGGCGTCTCCGTGAGGGCGACTCCATGAGGCCGGGGCCGTGAGCAAAGCCTCACCGGTGAACCGCTGGGCATGGGGTCCCTCACGGGCTGACTTGTGTGAATATTTAATCATCACTTGCAACTTTCAAAGCACCTGACAGACAAACCACTCCTGCCTTTCATGACAGACCTTTGGTTTTCTGTCTTTGCAGAAAGAATCAAGGATCTGTTTCCCAAAGACTCTCTCGACAGCGCTACTGTTCTGGTTCTGGTGAACGCTGTCTATTTCAAAGGGCAGTGGAACCAGAAATTTAAGAAAGAAAATACTGTGGAGGAAAAGTTCTGGCTGAACAAGGTATTGTCTGTAATTAATTTATAATAATGTAACATAGCTCTGTGTACAGTGTGAAAGTTAAATACATATTTGATCATTTCTTCTATAACTGCTAGTAGAAGTAGGATCTTTCAAGGCTCTTTTTTTGCCTTTATTTAGTTGGTAATAGTTGAAGAAACTCTTGTCTCTAATTCACAGATTTCCCAGACCATCTCTTAGAAGGAAGATGAGTTTGGTATCTCAATAAGATTATCTTTTTTTTCTCTTTTGGACTAATGCGCATTTAGCATTTTTTTGCCACATGAATTTATTGCAGGATACAAGCAAACCTGTGCAGATGATGAAACAAACCAATCGCTTCAATTTCGTGTCACTGGAGGACGTGCAAGCCAAGATCCTGGAAATCCCGTACCAAGGTGAAGAGCTGAGCATGCTGGTCCTGCTGCCCAGTGAGGCGGGCGGTCTGCAGGAGGTGAGGCCTGGGGCTGGCCGTGCTTCACACTGCCGCTGGCATTGCTGGCGACACAGGGCCGTGCGGGCTGCTCACGGAAGCGGTGCTCACAGAACGCTGGCGATGCGCCAGGAGAGCAAAACACTAGAGTGTGTCGTTTTCTCTCTGTTGGGCCTAATGGAAAATCATGAAGGAGAATTTGGCATCCTGTGGTTTTCCAAAAACATAGCCCTTCCAGTGTGATATGGAAGAATATGTAGAAAATCTTAACTTCCAGGACCCAGTAATATTCTGAGAAAACTAGAATATCACTTCAAAAAATAATATGCTTGGCTCACACGTTAATATTTTGCAGCCATCAACACTTCACCTATTCCAGTCTATTCATTTGAAGACAAAGTAAGAGTCAAATGTAGATGACTCATGGAAAATATACGCAAATTCACTCATGAACAGATCAAACAGTAAAACAATGCTGAGCTCCATTCTGCAGACTGAACCCCATGCTTCGTAGAGAGGAGACAAACAACCCATCCTGATGCTCACTTTCTATTTAGAAGTATTCTCTCAGAGTTATTCGGAGCCTCATTGCCGGGAATTTTAAAAAGTGAATCTTCCTTTCAGCATTGTTATATTGGTTCGAGATAATTTGTAAAGAAGCCGATAACAATATCTGGCATATTAATGCCATTCCATAAATGGCCATCTGCAATCACTATGCGAGCCAGTGACGCTGACTTTGCAGTGAACTTGCCACACAGAAAATATATATGCAGTAGCTTAGGGACTAACACACAATGCTTAAAATATTAGCTAAGTAAACACAGGCACTGAATCTCTAGTTAATGGTGGCATTATGTAACAATTTAAACTTGATTAGAGAAACATGCCTATACAGGAAAAGTTTTCAAATAGGTCAAGCAAGTTAAAGGAATAATAATGGGTTGTACACTATATCATGCAAAAACTGCACAGAAAGACATTAACAAGATAAGACTATTTGAAAATGAAACATGTAGTGATCTGGCAACTTAAGAAGAGAAGATATATAGTTCATCTTTCACAAAATAAATTTATTTAATGGTTCTGCTGTTATGTATGGGTATATATACACATATATATACAGAAGGCTCAGTTTATCACATAAATATTACAAAATATTCAGCTTATAATACACAATGAGATTACATGCAATATATAAATATTATAGTATATAGTGTAGTGAATTTATACGTATAATAAACTGAACCTCCTGTATTCATGTTTACTGTGAAGATAATTGTTTTCCAAACATTTCAATCCAAGGTTAGGTGGGCCCCATGACCGCTGAGAATCCTGACAGTTGTTCCTTTTCCACTGTTCCAGCTTGAAGACCAGCTCACTGCTGAGAAGCTGATAGCGTGGACGAGCCCACAGAATATGCGGAAGAGACAAGTGGATTTATACCTGCCTCGGTTTAAAGTGGAAGAGAGCTACGACCTCGTGCCCACACTGAAAGCCCTGGGGATGGTGGACGCCTTCCGTGATGAGGTGGCCGACTTCTCGGGCATGACCGGGAGACGCGATCTGGTGGTGTCGACAGTCGTCCACAAGTGCTATGTGGAGGTGACCGAGGAGGGCACGGAGGCCGCGGCTGCTACTGATGTAGAAATTATTACAAGAGCAGGAAGAAATTCTGAGAGTTTCCGCTGCGACCACCCTTTCCTGTTCCTCATCAAGCACGTCAGGACCAGCAGCATCCTCTTCTGCGGCCGGGTCTCTTCCCCGTAGACGGCCTTGGCCAGCGGCCACATTCGGGGACATTCAGAGAGCTGTTCCCGGAGCCTGAATGCTGGTGTACCAGGTTCCCCTGGATTCGTTTTCCTTTCCAACCTCATAGTCATCTCTAAGAATATAATCACTGAAAGAGCATGTCTGTCCTTCTCCCTCTCTTTCCACAAACACATGTAAACCTACTCTATTCCCCCGTGGAAGCTCCCATTTGGACAAAATGTTCAACTTATGATAAAAGGATATATCAATATTCTATCTTCACCTAACTTTGAAATAATATATCTGCTGTTTCAAAAGTCGCATCTATTAGTCAAATCTACTCCACTAGACCTCCACACTTATTTGAGTTTAAGTGATATGGGGGACACTTACAAGCTGAAAATGTTTGCTCTTATGACACAGGTGATCAATAAAACAGTACTTTTTCAGTCTACTTGGTGCTTTTCTTCTTCCTTCTTTCTTTTCAACAAAGTGCCAGTGGCCTGCCACACATTGGAAAGATAATTTGGAAACATATGAATTTATAAAAAGAAAAGTTCAAAACCAGAGTGGAGCATGCTAAGCCTGAAGAAGAAGGCTGGAAGCAGAATGTGAGAGGGTCACGGCCCGTGTTAAGGTCTGGATCCCTCAAATATCGGAAGGAAAGTGCAGCAAGGAAAGCTCTCCTGCCTTACTGGTGGGGACACAAGAGGGTGTGACTCTGGGCTGCCCAGGTGGTGCAGCAGTAAAGAGCCCACCTGCAAATGCAGGAAACGCAAGGTCATGGGTTTGATCCCTGGGTCGGGAAGATCCCCTGAAGAAGGAAATGGCAATCCACTCCAGTATTCTTGCCTGGAGAATCCCGTGGACAGAGGAGCCTGGCGGGCTACAATCTGTGGGGTCACAGAGTTGGACACGACTGAGTGAGCATGCAGTCGTAACTTGGAAGTGAAAACAAACAGGACCGAGTGGGACCTTCCTGGTCACAAAATCCTTTTCTTGTCCCAGTTTGTTATTCGTAAGAAAAAGGTTTTAGCCTCCTAGGTTTTCCTNCACACACACACACACACACACACAACTAAGCCAGCTGGCAAGGAAAGGCCTGGAGCTCCCTCCTCCGGTACCTGCAGGAAGTGCAAGCCAGGCAAGCCTGACCGTGCCCAGGAGCCCTTCCCGGGCCAGCTCCTAACCATGGCCAAGCCCTCCAGGCTCTCGGCAGCCAGGAACCCTGCCACAGGCTCCCCAGAAACCTCATTACACGAGGAATTCACATTCTCGGGGGCAGGTGTGGAATCATTAATCTCAATATCCAACTTTTTTTTTTTTTTGATGGGGAGTCCATTTCACATCCATGGGATGACCACAGCATCCCAGTCTACGGTGACTACTGAAAACAAAAAGCAGGACTTCCCTGGAGGTCCAGTGGTCGAGAATCTTCCCGCCAATGGAGAGGACACGGCTTCGATCCTTGGTCCAGGAAGACCCCGCAGGCTGAGGAGCCGCAGCCGCTGAGCCCCAGCCCCCAGGAGCCTGCGCTCCACAGCCAGAGAGGCACCGTGCGAGGAGCCGCGGATGGCAGCGAGAGAAGGCCCGCGTGCAGCAGCAAGGACGGCAGCAAGAGAAGGCCCGCGTGCAGCAGCAAGGACGGCATCGAGGGAAGGCACCGCGCGAGGAGCCACAGACGGCAGCGAGAGAGCCCACGTGCAGCAGCAAAGACCCAGAGCAGCCAACACAGACAGAGTAAGTAAGTAAATCTTTAAAAACCCCACTTCAGAGCACATGCAGGTTAACCGAAAGGATGGCGAAAGGCACAGCCTGCCCACACTGGGCACATGAAAGGCTGATGGGTTACATTATCAGACAAACTAAACCGCAGGAGGGGCTGTTATCAGGGTTAGAGAGGTGGTGATATGTGATGGAAACAGGGGCCAGAAGAGGGTCTAGAAACAGACCCAGCATGTGCACGTGTCACAAAGATTCCGAGGCCCTCAAATCACCTGAGGGTGAACGCAGTCTTTTCAGAATGCAAGCGAGGCTGGAGCGATTGAACGTCCACATTAAGAATAATGAGCC
Source organism: Redunca redunca (assembly GCA_006410935.1). Lineage (NCBI taxonomy): Eukaryota > Metazoa > Chordata > Mammalia > Artiodactyla > Bovidae > Redunca > Redunca redunca. The sequence continues at coordinate 112,626 of SJYQ01104703.1, read as the reverse complement.
ACTGAAGAGGAAAAGATAAATTACATAACCTCCTTCTCCTTCTGCCCCTGTAACTCAGCTTGCCCCTTGCAAAGTCTGGATCACACAGGTCGTGTGGTCTCAGAAAGTGGGGACTTGCAGTTCTAGGAACTGGCGTTGACCTCACTCACCCTTGTCCTGCCATTTGTAATCGCCCAGCCCTGCCGACCTGCGTAATCGTGCCTGTCCATGCAAAGACCAGACATCCCCCTCCCCATCTTGACCACTGTCCCCTCGCATGAAACCCCTAAGTTTAAACCAGCCTGTTAACAGCTAGTGTTGCCCGCTACAGTCTGTCTGTAAAAACTCTGTAATCCCTTTGTTCAGGGCTCAGAGCTTGGAGTGTTAACTCCTTCGGGCCCACCAGCACAATAAACCTGAGTTCTCCAACTCTCCAAGCGTGGTGCTTGGTTCCTCGAGCACTGGTTTCTGCAACACCACAACGCATATTTCACAAAAATTAATTCAAAATAAATCATAGAACTGCCATACGACCCAGCAATCCCACTGCCGGGCATACACACCGAGGAAACCAGAACTGAAAGAGACACGTGTACCCCAATGTTCATCGCAGCACTGTTTATAATAGCCAGGACATGGAAGCAACCTAGATGTCCATCAGCAGATGAATGGATAAGAAAGCTGTGGTACATATACACAATGGAGTATTACTCAGCCATTAAAAAGAATGCATTTGAATCAGTTCTAATGAGGTGGATGAAACTGGAGCCTATTGTACAGAGTGAAGTAAGCCAGAAAGAAAAACACCAATACAGTATACTAACGTATATATATGGAATTTAGAAAGATGGTAACGATAACCCTGTAGGCGAGACAGCAAAAGAGACACAGATGTGTAGAGCAGTCTTTTGGACTCTGTGGGAGAGGGAGAGGGCGGGATGATTTGAGAGAGTAGCCCTGAAACATGTATATTATCATATGCGAAACAGATCGCCAGTCCAGGTTCAGTGCATGAGACAGGGTGCTCAGGGCTGGTGCACTGGGATGGCCCTGAGGGATGGGGTGGGGAGGGAGGTGAGAGGGGATTCAGGATGGGGAACACAGGTACACCCGTGGCTGATTCATGTCAATGTATGGCAAAACCACTACAATACTGTAAAGTAAGTAGCCTCCAATTAAAATAAGTAAATCAATAAAACAAAGACTATTGGGTATACCAAAAAAATAATAATAAATCATAGATCTAAATGCAAAAGCTAATATCATAAAAGTTCTAGGAGAAAGTCTGAGCAGACTTGAGATAGACAAAGATTTCTCAAATATGACAGAAAAATAGAAACTGTAAAAGAAAAAATTAATGAATTGGATCCCATTAAAATTTAAAACTGCTTTTCAATGACTCCATTAAGGAAAATATGCCTGACAGAAATTTTTTATTTAGAATCTATTAAAAGCAATTACACATCAATAATGAGAAAGCAAACAATCTAATAAAAATGGGCAAAAGATTTGAACAGACATTTCACAAAAGAATATGCACGCAGGGTCAGCATGCACATGAAAAGCTGCTCAACGTTATTCGTCCAAAGGAAGTGCGCCCCCACAGGGAGAGGCCCTCTCGCGCCCGTGAGAGCGGCTGTAATGAACACCGGCCACAGCACCCACTGGCGTGTCTTCAGGGCGCCTGCAGTGCTCACTCATTGCTTGTAGCAGAAAACGGTACGGCCGTTTTGGAGAACGTACTGGCTGTTTCTATACAATTAAACATGTATTTATCATCTGACTCAGTAATTTCGCTCCTAGTTATCTACGCAAAGAGAAGTGAAACATATGTTCACACAGACTTATGGGCATAGTGGCATTACTCACTGGCTTCCCTGGTGACTCGGCGGTAAAGAGTCCACCCGCAGGGCGGGAGAGGTGAGTCCAGCCTCCGGGCTGGGGCGGCCCCCTGGAGAGGGAAACGGCCACCCACTCCAGTATTCTTGCCTGGAGAACCCCAGGGACAGGGGAGTCTGGCGGGCTACAGTCCGTGGGGTCACAAAGATCTGGACACGACTGAGCACCTAAACAATTATTATCACGCGTAGCTGCCACACCCTGGAAGCAACACAAACGCCTGGCAATGAGTAAACGGGTAGACAAATGTGGTTTATCCAGATGATGGAGCACTGCTCGTCAGTAGAAAGTAATCAACTACTGATATCCCAGCTAGTCTCTCGAATCTGAAAACACAGTGCTGAGCGACGGCAGCTAGACGTGAGCGAGGACAGAGTCCCAATCCAGGTCTACCCGGAGTGGCTGCAGGCAGGCCAGCAGGGTGTGTTCAGGGACAGCTGACTCAGAAGCAGAGCGAAGAACCCTGGAGCATGAACCAAGAGTTCTGTATTCTGGGTGTGATAGTGTTTTCATGGGCACATTTATCAGAATTTGTCAAATTCTAGGCTTAAAATGGTGTGTTTTATGGTCACATTTATTCCGCAATATCACAATGCTCCTGAGACGCACAGTGGATGTCCACTGTCAGAGCGGAGGATGGAAATACAGGAATCCTCTCCGCCTGGCGGATTGTTTTATTTTGTTTGGGTTTTGAGTTTTAATTTATGTTTTGCTAACGTGTTTCTCAGTTCTCGTTCCTAGGTTCAGTTTGCTGCGCTTTATGCTAAGAAATAAAAAAGCCACACATGAACTGAATATAAATTTCGGTTTTCTTTTACTCCAGTATCATAATCTGCCAAAGTATTAGAGCTGGCGGGAGTCTCAGAACCTTGAGTCCAGTCTCACCAAAGAGGCTGTTCCTCTCCATTAGTGCACAAAAGTACAAAGCACTGATTTCCTGGAGGAGACCCGTGGAAGATTATTAAGGAGCCTTGATGTGACCTGCTATTGCACATCACAAACAAAACATTTCCGTTTCAGAAAAAATTGTAAATACATACACTACTGCAGTCATTAGTCATTGGTTTTGATGGTAAGGCTGGAATTCAAGTAAAACAATTTTTTAAAGAGCGGGTATTTCCATAAGCCCGTGAACACCCCGGCACCGCTGGTGGTGGCTGCTTTACGCCAGGGCAGGGACTGTACTAAGGAGAAGAAAATCGGCCAAAGAAAAGGACGCTGTCGGACTCGTTGTGCCTGATGAAGAACAGGAAAGGGTGATTGCAGTGGAAACGTTCCCAGTCCTGGGCCGGCGTGACGGCGAAGCCCACGGCGGTGGCGGCCGCGGCCTCCGTGCCCGCCTCGGTCACCTCCAGCACCGACCTGTGCAGCAGCCTCTGGGCGCGGCCGGCGCCCGCGGGGCTCCCCGAGAGGCCGGCGGCGCGCAGCCCCGCGGAGGCGGCCTCCAGGTCGTAAGTGCCCGCCACCCGGAACCGGGGCAAGCGCAAGTCCACGGCCCTCTCTTCCATACGCCCCGCGCTGGTCCACTCTATTAACTTCTCAGGAGTTATTTTATCTATAATCTGTTAAGGAAAAAAAGAGGCAAGAACGGCTTGATCATCAGTNAACCTTAATTTATAAAATTATAATGAATGTAATTTATATTATTTTACTATATATTTATATAGTTGCAATTACAGTGAATATCCACTTTTCTTGTTATAAAGTAAGTATATTTTCACAGCACTGCCTATTTCTAAGTAGCTTCAAACTGATAGATGTTTCCATCAAGCTGATAAATTCCACCTAACATTCAACCTTCCACTCATTTCACAATCGTCTAAACATGTATCAAGTGGAGCTGATAGACACTGTGGATGCAGTATCTATTAATAACAAAATTATGATTATTATTATATAAATTTCAAGCCAAGCATCCTAGTGTCTGACTCTTCGCAACCCCATAGACTCTGCCTGCCAAGCTCTTCCGTCCATGGACTTCTCCAGACAGCAGTACTGGAGTCGGTTTCCATTCCCTTCTCCGGGGCATCTTTCCTACCCAGGGATGGGACCTGGGCCTCCTGTATTGCAGGCGGATTCTTTACCATCTGAGCCACCATGTATTTAATGAAGATGTTGCTGATTTGGCTTAGAAAGTAAACTTTATTCTTGAATTATTTCTCTACAGTAATTCCCACAACTGGAGCTTTTGAGTCAGATTATGAATACTTTTAAAGCTTGCAGATAAGTGCTTGTTAGAACAACAAGTACTGTGTCAATCTCATAAAGCTTGCATACATCCTGTCATTTTGCTTTCCCAAAATATTTACCAACATATAATGCTGCTAACGGAAAAGGCAATGGCACCCCACTCCATACTCTTGCCTGGAAAATCCCATGGACAGGGGAGCCTGGTAGGCTGCAGTCCATGGGGTCTCGAAGAGTCAGACACAACTGAGCGACTTCTCTTTCACTTTTCACTTTCATGCGTTGGAGAAGGAAATGGCCACCCACTCCAATGTTCTTGCCTGGAGAATTCCAGGGACGGGGGAGCCTGGTAGGCTTCCGTCTTTGGGGTCACACAGAGTTGGACACGACTGAAGCAACTTAGCAGCAGCAGCAGTGCTGCTAAACACATTTCAGGGAAGAAGAATAGCATCTAGCATCTTAATGATACAGCACCATCAGTCTATTGAGCACTTTCCAAGAACCGGAACCATTCTAGGCAAGCTTTCTTCATGTCCTAGATCCATTCTGGACTTCCCGAGTGGCTCAGACAGTAAAGCGTCTACCTACAGTGTGGGAGACCCATGTTCAATCCCTGGGTCGGGAAGATCTCCTAGAGAAGGAAATGGCAACCCACTCCATTACTCTTGCCTGGAAAATCCCATGGATGGATGAACCTGGTAGGCTACAGTCCACGGGGTCTCAGAGTCAGACACGACTGAGCAACTTGACTTTTCAGATCCATTCTAGGAGATATCTTAGAGTTGGTCCAGGATGTACATGTATATGTATGTGTGTGTGTGTGTGTGTATACATTTTAATCATTACAACATACACATTAAGAACTATGGAACTCATTTTATAAATGAGAAAATATTGAGGTTCAAAGAAATTAAGAAACTTCAAAGGGTAGAAAGCTACTAAATAGAAGAATAGGGATTTAAAACAAACTTCCTGTTCTCCAAAATACAGGCTACTCGCCACATCAGTATTTTAACCACAAAGTAGCTTTAGTTTAAGTGTTAGTCATTCAGTTGTGTTTGACTTTTTTCGACCCCAGGGACTATAGCTTGCTCCTGTGTCCATGGGATTTTCCAGGCAAGAATCCTAGAGCAGGTTGCCATTCCCTTTTCCAGGGGCCTGTCCCACCCCAGGAGCCAAACCCGGGTCTCCCGCATCACAGGCAGATTCTTTACTGTCTGAGCAACCAGTGGGCAGGGCTAAATCAAAGGATTTATGATTAAGGCTCCTATGGACTTTTATTATGAGTCAAGGTAGATTTATTTGGAGTTTAAAAAAAACACACTGGTGAGAGATGCTGATTATGGGGAGGCTATGGCACATGGGGCACGAGGTGTATTGGAAATCTCTGTACCTGCCTCTAAGTTTTGCTGTAAACATAAAATTGCCCTAAAAAAGTCTTTTAAAAAATGAAATGTCTGAAAAAGGAACTCAGAAAGTCCAATAGCCTGTGAATAGAATTCAAATTTGCTATCTATGTGCATAGGTGATTTTCTTCCCTGGGAAAGAGGGTCCACAGAGATCAAGCACTTTGGAGAGCGGTGGGTGATCTTTAGAACTCCTGTATGACCTCAGATGTTCATGTTATTTCATCCCCAAATATTTTAGTGTTGGTTCTTCTCGATAAACCTGACACCATTTAATGCTCCTCTTTAGATACCCATCTTTACCTGCTGCAGAGACAGAAATATTTTCTGTTTCACCAGCTCCAGATCAGAGCCCTAACTCCAGACTCACCCAGAAACAAGCTCTGGGACAGAGAGCCTCAGGAGATGAAGGCAGAACAAGGAAGAGGCAAGGCTTTACCTTCTCCAGACCGTCGATGTCATTGGGCAGCAGCAAGAACATGCTGAGGTCATGGTTTCGGTACGGAAGGCCCAGAATTTTGGCTGGCACGTCCTCCAGGGCCTTGAGGCTAAAGGAATGGCGCTGCGTCATCATCAGCACAGGCTTGCTTGTGCTCTGCAACGAGTCAGCAGAGCGCGAGGTGTCAAGGCGCGGAAGGCTACCAAGGGGGCTCCCCAAAATAATTCGCTCAACCTAAGACCATGCTAAAGAACAGAGCCTAGGGATCAGCATTATATATATATCTCACACTGTTGTTGTTTAGTGGCTAAGTTGTGTCTGACTCTTTGTGACCCTTTGGACTGTAGCCTGCCAGGCGCCTCCGTCCATCAGATTTTTCAGGCAAGAATACTGGAATGGGTTGTCATTTCCTCCTCCAGGGGATCTTCCTGATCCAGGGATTGAACCTGTGTCTCCTACATTAGCAGGCAGATTCTTTACCACTGAACCACCTGGGAAGTCATATACCGTGTACATTTGCTCAAATATGACTTCAGATTCTACATTTTATCTGTAAGCATATCACACAAATTAATTAAAGAACATACCTTATTCAGCCAAAACTCCTCCTCCTTGGTATTTTCTTCCTTAAACTCCCTGTCCCACTGCCCTTTAAAATAAATTACGTTCACCACCACCAGCTTGATGGAGCTGCTTAAAGAGCCGTCTGGAAGCAGGTCCTTGATTTTTTCTGCAAATGAGCAGCAACAAGAACAAAATGGGTCCATCTTCAAAATTACAAGTGCTACACATGTCAGACACGATGAACGTGGACGAGACCAGTTGTCCAAACCTCAGCCAGGTCAGCACCTGAAGGCTTAGCCGACAAAGAGTTCGCTGGCAGAAATCATAGGAGGTTCTCACTTTGCCCATCGCCAGTTTATCCCACAGGATAAAATGAGGTGTGAGGGCTAAGGGCTCAGGCTCTGGAGTCAGACTGCCTCTGCGGGCATCCAGCTTTGCCCTCCTCAGCTGAGGAGTCCTGGGCAAGTTACTTAAGCTCTCTGAGCCTCAGTTTCCACACCTGTATAACAGGAATAAAACCTGCCTCACAGAGCTGCTGAAAGGAAGCTTGATTCCCTATGTAGAGAAGCACTTAGAATATTATCCAGCTCATAATAAGTACTGGGAGTTAGCTATTATTATTTTTAACTCACTCATTATAGCTACCTGAGGTTTAGAGATCTCTTATTTTATTGCAAAGGAGCTGATGTTTTATCTCTGGGTTCAGCCCATTCCACTGAAGTTCTGAAGACTACTGCCTTCAACCAACCCTTTGACAGGTCCTCTTTTATCCCCCTTTTAAAATTTTCATTTCCTTTGAACTGAGTAGGAAGAAAAACTACAAACTGAAATAACAGATGTCTCTCTGATAACTGGGATTTTTGTGTTTTTTAATGTATTCTCCCTGGTCAGGGAGCTCGATCCCGCAGATTGCAGCTAAGAGTTTGCACGCTGCAGTTAAAGACCTCGCGTGCCTCCACTGAAGATTGCACAGCCAAAACTAAGACCTGGTACAGCCAAATCCATAAATAAATCTTTTTTAAAAATGTATTCTGAAATACCAACACTAAAGTATCAGCACTGCTCTGCAGAATCTTAACATTGCTCTCTGCTATTTCCTGCGAGTTTGGCTCCTACCGGGNGGGGGGGGAGGAGGAGGCGGGGCTTCGTCGTGTCCCTGCTGCGGACGAGGCTCAAGGCTGCGGCCATCCGTGCAGGAGGCCCAGCCGCAGGGGGCCCAGGCGCGTCTTTATTGAGCTGATGCTTCTCACTGACCGAGAGAAAGGAGCCCTCTGATATTTTTACTTATGGACCCAGACTCAGAAAGAAAGGTGCTCACGTAAAAGTCAAATGTGACCTCACGACAAAGCCAGGTATCAGGAGCCCCAAAGTCACTGTGATCTCCAGCTATGCGCAAGTAATTCTCCACTACGTGTCTCCACGAAGTTGGCTTCCTGTGGTCCTCTGCCCAATCCCCTTGACTCTCTCCACATCTGCTGAGGCCATTCCACTGTCTGCAGTGGGTTCCCCCACTCCTTGGCTCCAGTCCTGCCCCTCCAACCTGAAATACCCATCTCAGGTCCCCTCCCAAAGCTTGTGCACCCTTATACGCTATGCAGCGTCCAGCACAGGGCTTCACTCACAGCAGTTACCCAGAGGTGTTTTTATGATGAAGGATTCATCCATACACTACCATTTGTTTGGCTTTCAACCCAGGAATTAATCTTCTTTCGACTTTCATCTGCTGCATTTACAAAATCAACAGGTTCCAGAGAAGCATGGTAATGTTTTTCAACATAATCTAAGTATTTCTTTAGGAGAAACAGGGAAGGAATAGAAATAGCTTTAAAATTCAATTTATCCATTGCCATCATTTCTAAATAAATTTACCTGTACATGAAGATGACAAACATTGTAAGAGATCTTTTTAGGGCCTGGGCGAATCACTTTGAGTACTTCCATGCATATTTTTGTGCAGGTTCAATAGGGTTAAGGCAAAAATCAGATTGTCAAGATGAAAAAGAAGCTCCCGAAAGGTCTGGGTATCTGGAGAACAGGTCGGGAGGTGGGTGGGGTGGAGGGTGAGAGGGAGAGGTGGGAGGGACACCCCCCAGTGATATGGGCTGAGTCAGGCACTCAAATTAGGCAGCTTGCCTCAAAGATCCCAGTCTTAACAGAGTCATTTGGCCATTCCTGAGTACCACTCACAGATGTTGTGAACTCAGCAAAACTCACCTGAAGGAAGAGGTATGTCTTTTCTCCAAACAGCCGGTTGGCTATTTTCAGTTCATAATCATCACTGGGTTTGCTTATCTCACTCAAAACCCTTTGGAGCTGGCGATGCGTCTCTTCTGTCGTCTCTAACTTCAAAGTCAAAGCAAAGACTCAGTGAGTTATCTCAGCAAAAGTGAACCCGGATTCACCACCCTCCCCGCACAGGAAGACACGGCAGCCTTGGGGATCGTACATGAGCTTGGTGTAGGTTCTGGATGCTGTTCTTCCCCCACCGGAAACACCAGTCAACGACAATACAAGAAACCCAGGAACCGGGTCAGAGACTCCTGTAGCCCGGAGAAGCATGAACCCAGGAGGAGACTGCATCAGAGCCCAGCAGGACAACTCGTGCGTTCACACACCGGTTTCTCCCTGCCACACCTCGTGGTGTGATTGGGGGGGAACTCTCAACCCCAACTCCCTGAGGAGTGTGCGTCCAACACTCTGACTTTTCAGAGGCTGCCTGAGGGACTGGTTTGTGTCTTGCCTGGATCTAAGCGTCAAGAGGAACAGGCACCAGGTTGGTCGCTGAGCACAAAGGCCATCCACACCCCCCCAGTCCGCAGCACTACAAACAGACACCAGGGGGCGCTCCTGAGTAGAAACCAGCGACGCGGTGCCGTCATTGCTGCCCTTCCGCGGTGGGTCAGCGGTAGAGGACACGCCTGCCAGCGCGGGAGACAAGAGAGACTCGGTTCGATCCCTGGGTCAGGAAGATCCCCTGCAGGAGGGCATGGCAGTCCACTCCAGAATGCCATATGTGAAAAGCCAACAGGCACCATCACACTCAATGCTGCAAGACTAAAAGCTCTTCACCTAGGAGCAGGCGTGTCACCCAAGGCGTACCTTCTAGTCTGCACAAAGACTCCGCATGGGACCATGCTTGGGAGAGGACGTGCCTGGAAACAGCTGTGAGCACTGAGGACTGACTGCACAGCGGAGCAGCGGCTGGACCCAGCTTTGCTGCACATGCCCCGCGAGGAAGCCTGACTCCTCATATTCGCAACCGAGCCGTGCAGGCAGCCTGGCCGCGTGGGACGTGACACGGATGGCTCATTCTCTCGGGGACTTGAGCCACAGTTTATGAGGGCCTGGGGAAAGGGCTGTGAGAGCAGTCCTGGCAGACGTGACCTCCCAGGGAGCTCTGTCATCTCTGAACGCCAGCCCTGACCCATGGACTCTTTCCCACGTTTGTACAGGCCGTCCCATGAGTGAGGAATACTATAACCTAGAGCTGGAAGATCCCGGGAACGGGGGAGCCTCGTGGGCTGCCGTCTGTGGGGTAGCACAGAGTCGGACATGAGTGAAGCCACTTAGCAGCAGCCCCAGAGCTGGAAGAGATCCCAGGACGTCACTGGTCCTGGAGTACTATTTTTTTCAATAAAACACCAGCAGAGTGGGAAAAGGTCCTTAAAATAAAAATAGAGCGTGATAGAAGCGTAGTCACTGAGGCGTGTCTGACTCTGCGACCCCATGGACTGGAGCCCGCCAGGCTCCTCTGTCCGTGGGATTCTCCAGGCAGGAACACTGAAGCGGGTCGCCAGCTCCTTCCAGGGGACCTTCCTGACCCAGGGATCGAACCTGGGTCTCCTGCACTGCAGGCAGATTCTCTGCCATCTGCGCCACCAGGGAGTCTGCAGCGACACTGTCACGCCCAGCACCGCAGCGCCCACGCGCTGGGCCGCCGGGGTGTTCTGGGTGCTCGACTAGACACCTCGCAGAGGCTTAAAGGAGAAGAGCTTCGCAAACCAGCACAGCTGGTAAGTGACGAAGCCAGGATTCGACCTTAACTCCAAAATGGGCTCCCCGGGTGGCGCTGGCGGTACGGAGCTCGCCGGCCAGTGCCGGAGACACAGGGGACCCGGGTTCGATCCCTGGGTCGGGAAGATCCTCTGGAGAAGGAAACGGCAACCCGCTCCAGTATTCTTGCCTGGAAAATTCCATGGACAGAGGAGCCTGGTGGGCTACAGTCTACAGGGTCACGAAGATCCGGACACGACTGAAGTGCCTTAGCACACGCACGTGCTAACTCCTAAACACCCCCCTCTGCTACAGGGACTCTCAGTCTATTCGCCTCTAAGGATATATATCCTAGTGGTTAGCGAGCATCAAAGCTGCGGTCTCCTCTTAACACTAGGGTTTATTATTGTACGATACTCCATAAGCCACATTATTTGGCTGCCGTTGTTATTATTGCTTAACAATGAGTATCGCATCTCTACCCGCTTCCCCAGGGCACCCACATCTGCCAAGTCATCGCCGGGCTGTAAGACACGTCTGCTGTTGCTGTTTAGTCGCTGAGTCACTGCTTTGCGACCGCACAGACTGCAGCCCGCCAGGCTCCTCCGTCCATGGGATCCTCCAGGCAAGAATACTGGAGCGGGTTGCCAGTTCCTTCTCCAGGGGATCTTCCCGACCCAGGGAATAAACCCACATCTCCTGCATTGGCAGGTGGCTTCTTTACCAGTGAGCCACCAGGGAACCCCGTGTCTCCCCACCTCTTTTCAAGCTTTGATTCTTGAGCTTCCTGTGTCTTTTTCAGAGAAAGGCACGTAGGAAGAAAAAAAAGTACCATGTCTGGTGAGAGCAGAGAAAAGCTCACAGGGGCCCAGTCAGGGTAAAATGCATGTCGGTTAGACAGGCCTCTGTGTGCACCCAGGGAACAGTGCCACCCCTGCAAAATCACGGGAAGTTCTGGGCTGCACGCTGATCTCACCTCTGCTGGTCAGTCCCTTCGTTCACCCTCCCTGACTCGTCATTCACACCATGTGGAGATCCTGTCATTTCCCCCAGGAGGCTCTGTCCTTCTTGTTCTACCTTTAATTATGCACTTAATGGCTTTCCCACTTCATGGCAAACAGATGAGGAAACAGTGGCTGACTTTATCTCCAAAATTACTGCAGATGGCAACTGCAGCCATGAAATTAAAAGACGCTTGATCCTTGGAAGAAAAGGAGAGAGCTGTGACAAACCTAGACAGCATATTAAATAGCAGAGACACTACTTTGCCAACAAAGGTCTGTCTAGTCAAAGCTGTGGTTTTTCTAGAAGTCATGTATGGATGTGAGAGTTGGACTATAAAGAAAGCTGAGCACCGAAGAATTGATGCTTTTGAACTGTGGCATTGGAGAAGACTCTTGAGAGTCCCTTGAACTGCAAGGAGATTCAACCAGTCCATCCTAAAGGAAATCAGTCCTGAATATTCATTGGAAGGACTGATGTGGAAGCTGAAACTCCAATACTTTAGTCACCTGATGCAAAGAACTGACTCACTGGAAAAGACCCTGATGCTGGGAAAGATTGAAGGCAAGAGGAGAAGGGGACGAAAGAGGGTGGGATAGTTGGGTGGCATCACTGACTTGATGGATGTGAGTTTGAGTAAGCTCTGGGAGTTGGTGATGGACGGGGAGGCCTGGCGTGCTGCAGTTCATGGGGCTGCAAAGAGTTGGACAGGACTGAGTTGCTTTGGACAAAGAAACCCAAAGGAATCTCAAGCATTTAAGCATAGAAGGCATGATGGTATTGGAAGAGGGGAAAGGACTTCACTGATAGACCTGAAATCGCCCCATTTAGATGTTGTCTTTTCCTGGCCCCGGATCAAGAGAGGCAGGTTTTCGAGGTAATGCCAGAGTGCTGCCCCAGAGACAAGCCTGTGGCTGGAAAGCAAGGGAAGCCCACGCTACCTCCTGCTCCTGGGTGGCGGCGGCTCCTCGGGTCACCGGAGGCAGCATTCCAATGGTGGTTGAGATGCCCACAGGGGAAAACAAGATGTTGCCCTCATCTGTTTCATTCAGGTCTTTGAAAAGATCCAACCCAAACCAAGTGCTTGCTGGGACCAGGGAGTCCATGGTGATTCCAGCAGGACCTGGAACAACAGCAACCAGCACCCGCCGGCACTGTGCCCTCAGCCGTAGGGCTTTGTGTCGGGGCACCCTCTCCCGCTTCTCTTCGGGCACTGAGCCAGGACGCAGGGAGCTTCACCCTTGCAGCGAAAGGTCACTTCCCAGCCCTGCTCTTGACGGGATGTGAATCGCAAGGCGTCACCGCACACTCTGGGTTCCCGTGAACCCCCCAGAGGCTCTGCTCTCTTTCCTTCTATCAGAACTGCCCACACTGGCACCTGCCTGCCCGCCGCCCCTCCCGGGCTGGCCCAGCCTGGCCCTCCCATGTCGGGCGTGTCCCACTGCCTGAGAACAAGGCCAGGGGCTTGTTCTGTAGGAAGGGTTGCCCTCGAGTCCAAGCAGAGTTCTTGGATCCGGCCTCAACAGAGCAAAGTGGCCTTCTCTGACACTGTTTTCTCAGTTGCTTCAAATCCGGCACAAAGTGACCAGACACAGGAGAGCTCCTGAACCCCAGGCCCTCGCTGCGTGCGAGCCTGACCCTAGGCTGAACGTTCCTAGTGACAGATCTCTGGTCATGGATTATTGACTGGGAGCAAAAGAGCTTTTTTTATATAGCTTTCTGTATTGTTTCAAGTTTATGCAGTGAGTTCATATTACTTTTGTTTATTTCACAAAAGTTAAAGAGCAATTAACATTTACCAAAAATAACTAGAACATGTTTGTGTCTTCTTCTTCACCAGCTAAATCTGCCTGCAATACGGAAGACCCGGGTTCGACCCCTGGATTGGGACGATCCCCCTGTAGAAGGACGTGGCTACCCAGTCCAGTGTTCTTTTCTGGAGAATCACATGGACAGAGGAGTCTGGCCAGCTACAGTCTGTAGGGTCAAAAAGTCAGACACGACTGAGTGGCTAAAGCTTTCACTTTCACCAGACAAATTACAACTAGTTAATAAAGAAAAATCTTAAAACAAAAATGAGATGAAAGCCAATCAAAAGCCTACTCTGAGGGATTTTTGCTCTCAAGGGCCCATCCCTGCAAAGGCATCTTACATCTGCTGTTTAAACTTCCATTTCAATCCCACATTTCCTTGCAAGTTCACTCAAAAATAAAATTAATTAACTTACTGTCAGACGAGATAACATTGTCACAGCTGGGTAAACACTGAATTAAACAAAACCACCCCAAGGCAAGTCAGGTACTTGGGATTAGTACAGGAAAAGTGCTTCTTTCAAACTAACAAACATGGGGAATCTCATAACACAGAAATCTTCAGTTGGTGCAGAAAGAACTTACCTGGTTTCTGGAAAGACGGAGGTGACAGGGCAAGGAACCAGGAAACATGTGCTAAATGAGCAGGTGAAGTCTTTAATTTATAGCTCTCTCTGCCTCTCCCTAGTCATCATGGCTCACATTTCCCGTGAAACAAGCTTTGGTTTCTCAATGGCTATTTCCCTAATAAAATTAGCATGCAAGGGTTACAACAAAACCGTGGACTGAATTTTCTGTTCTTTCCTTCGTGATCGCGAAGTTCTGCACTTGAAGTTGTCAGCAACTGTGTTGTGAACGATACACACCTCCAACTCTCACTTCTCCAAAGGCTCTCAGACATTCTTTTAGGGGCCCAAGCATAAGGAGGTCTAAACTAGCCAGATGACAAAATGAGGCTGAAAGCAGGAATACACCCCGGGATGAAAGGGACTGGAATGACCAAGAGGAATGAATTGCGTCCCATGCTGGGGATGGGGGCAGACAGTGATAAGCAGGTCTTCCTCCCCAATGGGAGAACCTCTCTGAAAAGAACCATCCAGACCACTGGTTTCCCACCCTGGATGCACAGCAAAATCCCCTGGGAAACTTAAAAAAGAAACTCTTTGGCCAAGTGTCCCCGCCCACCCA